>QPKB01000007.1:45996606-46596606 GCA_003546025.1 Camphora micrantha
CAGGGCAAAGCGCGGGAGGGGCAGAGCAGAGCGCGGGAGGAGGAAAAAAATCGATGAAAACAGTGAAATGAAGTGGGTTTTCGCGGTGGGGATATAAGGGACTTTTTGCGACCGCCTCTGCGACCGCCAATGGCGGTCGCTAATGGTCCTATTAGCGACAGCCACAGGCGGTCGCCCGCTTCTAGCTGCGCCAAAACGCCCTTTTCTAGTAGTGTGGCCACACAATGGACTGTCTTGATTCACCAATCATACATTCACTGGCCACAGATGGATTGCAACATTGCAACCAACCCAGGTTCATTGTATCAAGCCCAAAGCCTTCTTAATAGGTTAATAAAAATAGAAGGCAACTAATTTGGTGGCATTCAAGGCTATACTTCATTAATAAAATACAGTCCACACCAAAGTAGACACATATCTTACTGAATCTAAGCTTTAAATATATTAACAAATTATGGCTTATGGGGCCCTTTTTCTGGTTTTATCTTGTTAACCATATTTCCTTATTTTAATATTTTTATGCCTCTTTGAATAGATTTTTGCATGGGTGTTTGTCATGACCCAGTAATCAAGAACTCAAGAGGTGGGCTGCCACAATATTATTATACAAAATATTTGGCAAGGGGAGCTGAACTGAACTATGCAATGACGACACTCTGAGTGATTGCAAGATTTTCTTGAATTGTATTAAATATAGAACCAGGATTTTAAAGTTGCAGATATTATTTGCATGATGACATGACCATGATTATGATGACAACAAAGATTTGGATGAAAAGACCAAGTAAAATGCTCCTGAAACTAAGCCTCGGGCGATTTTATATTATGATCAGTTTTCATCTTAATAACAAAATTGTATGGTTGTACTTTCTGATTGATTAAGCAAATTTTAGATCTTGAATGGCAGTGACAGATTTCTTATGTGCCTGTGTGCATACTTAGTAATGAATTAGTAGGAATTCTTAGTGCAGGCAGTTTTACTTACAGATATGGAATGAAAGGCAACGAGAGGAATCCACAACAGAGAGGGAAATTGTTTTAATTTTTGGTACAAACATTTGTCAATTGTTTGGTGCGATGTGATTTCCTTGTGAAAATAAATAAATAAACTAATTTCCTTGATAAAGAGGATTTTGTTTTTCTATCTCAATTGTAGGATTCCTCTCTCTTGCAGAAATGAAAATCAGCAGAGAGAGGAATCCTCTTGTTGCACAAACGCACCCTAGTGGAGACTAGAATGCCGCCAATGTAGTGAAGTTTCATGCAAATCGAATAATAATTGAAACTGATATTCATATTAAGTATTTTTAGTGAAAAATATATGATTTGATTGAATGATAAATTCATTGATGTAATAATCATAATATAAATTCATATTATAATATGATTAATCAGAAAGAAATTCATATAGAGCTCTTTAACAATATGTGAGTAAGTATATGTGCGTGAGAGAGGGTAAGAAATTCATATACAGTGCTTTAACAATATGTGAGTAAGTAATGGGTCCTACGTATCTGGAGACAAAGGATGGGCTAAGTAAGGAGCTCAAGACATTTAAGTTGAGTTTGTAAGGAGCCACTTCTATGTCTACGTAGCTTAAGGAAAGGAGAGTTGGCCTTTTCTCTTCCACAGATATAGCTTTAAGGTATAAGAATGTAGATGAGATTGTAGCTTTTCTATAATTTAATTTAATAAGGTGATGTCTGAGTATTGATAAAAGGAGGGATTATTTGATGGCCCCTTATGAATCTTGGCCGTTACTTCCATCAGGTTTAGCTCCTTTGACAATAGATAGGACTGTTCTTTTTCATGATATTTTCACTGGCGACGATTTGCTCATGATGATGATATGGTTATGGAAATGAAGACTTTGTGATAAATATGGTTGCTACAATGATGTTAGATTGGGTCTTTGTCACGACCCAGGCCCGAGAACCCGGCAAACCCCGAGCCGTGATCATCATACTTACTCCCGTAAACCCCGAATTAACCGAAGTTAAAACGAGATCCACAAGGGATATCATACTCAAAGTACCTGTCAAATACAAAACTTTTGCGGAAACAATATATATTTGACAATAACAACTTATCATTTACATGTATACAAAAGAAAGTTCTTATATATGTATCGTTTTCAATATACATTTGATAAACGCTGCATAATCAAAAATACTATGCAGACGATAGCTAATTATAGTCCAAAATGTTAATTACATTCTCAAAATGAATTTATAGACAATCTCTCAAAATATTTTCCCAAAACATTTATCAAGGGTTCCAATCGCACTCGGATACCCAATCAGATGGTATCCCGCCGATTTCACTCTATCAAACCTCCTGGAGGAATCAGAGCGGTCTCCTCCGCTGGCGCCGGGGGCGCTGCAATACCGGCAGGGGCAATCTGGCCTGTGATGCCATCAATAACACTAATGAACACGACGGTTCAACAATGTATAAACAATTCTTGCAATAGTATATCAATACATCCATATTGCAATAATGACAATTTCAATGCTAGAGAAATCTAGACAATTCTACAATAACAATAATAGACAATTCTACAAAAGGCAACTACCATAGCATTCATTGCATTGTATTTCAATTCATTTCATTTCCATCTTCCCTCAAAGGAAGGATTATCATTTACCATCTCCCCTCAAAGGGAGGATTCATCTTCCAAAGGAAGGCATCAATCAATACCCGAAGATACGATCGGAATTTGGTGGGATTTACTAGTGTCAGGGCCAGGGACAACTAGCATCACCACGGAGTTCCGGAACACCCCAATATCCATCTGCTGCAGCAGGATTAGTCATTCATTATTCATTGAACTCATTTAGAGTTCTAATACAATCGTTAGGTAGTGCCAGACTCAATGATCAATATCATTCAGTAAGAATCCTTTTTATGGATTCAACTCAACTCAATGATTCCTTTTATGACAAAAGAAAGGAATGACAATAATATCAATCTCATTAGATCGAATCACAATGAGAGTATTATTAACCACGTATGGTTTTACTCAATCCTATTTCAATCCTATCTCAATTCTAAACAACCATTCGGGTGTAACCGTTGGTTTCCAAATGCACGTGTTATTCTTGATGAACATCACATTTATATATTTAATATGTGCATTTCTAGTCCCCATAATTAACACCCATGGACCTTAGGCCATTATCAATTATGGTTCGTTCAATGAATCCTTTTGAAATATTACTAATTCTCAGTAATCTAGTTTAATCCATGATTAGTCTTAAAAACTAATCGAGAACGCATGAGCGGACCCATTGTTCGCTCGAGCGGACCCAGGCAGAATGTTGGTCGCTCGAGCGAACCCACTGTTCGCTCGAGCGAACCCACGCAGAACAATGTTCGCTAGAGCGGACTAAATGTTCGCTTGAGCGAACTCTTCAGAACTCATTCCGTCCCAAGCCAGAACCTCGTTCGCTCGAGCGAACCCCCAGTTCGCTGGAGCGAACTGTGCAGAATTTCAACCCGAATTCTATTCAGTTCTTTCTTCTTCTCCTCTCCTTTCTTAATCACATTTCTACAACCTGCAAGGCAAAATGGAACCTCCTGTTCCCCCTCATACATCATCCATTCACATTCATTCACAATCACACTTCTAATCATCCCTTAATCACTTCATTAAACATTCATGATAAATCCAAAAATCAATGTAGAGTGCATATACAATCCATGCAATCTACCATACATCTCTATAATGGTTAACACTAATTACAAGGAAAGTTTACACTTGCCTCTTTTGAGCTAATGAACTCAAAGCCCTCTTTTCTAGCTTGGGCTTGGACACAAATAATCCCCAATTTCAAACCCTAATCATAAAAACAAGGGAAAACAGCAAAATACCTACTTGGACTTTGGCCATTTTGCAGAGTACCCCCTGCACTTTGGTATTTTGTACTAAACCTACTTGTAGTTCTAATTAACATGCAAAACTCACGGAATCTGTTAGTATTAACGGTGTATGTGGTATAAATGGTGTCTAATGCATATTGGCAGCAAATTTTCGCCCAAAAAGACTTATTTGCCCTTGGGGAGAAAAAATCCTAGACAAACTTTTTCTTTTTTCTCATTTCCCCCTTTCCAAATTTCTGAATCTAATCAATCTATAACTCTGCCTCTATCCATCTCCGGCGTGCTATAGCCCATTTCCCACTTCAATCTGAGACCCATTTCCCACTTTAATTGCAGAAGATTCCTCATTCAACATCGGGCCAAAGCTATGTGATTCAGATGAAGTACTTGAAAAACTTGATTTTGGCTTCTTTGGCCCTTCGTTGTTATAAACACTCTCATCACCTTTATCTGTGATCTCTGTCACAACAGATTTCACCTATGGATTGTTGTTTATGAAAGGAATGGGTGTGGGAAGATGTCCTCTCTAGGAATGAAATAGACCATTTCTTCCTCAATAGAAAAAGATGCAGGAGAGGGAACTTGAGAAAGGCTTGTAATTCCAAGAAAGTTCTGACCAAAAAGGAATGTAGGAATGGTTGATGCTTCACTAATGGCTTTCTGCCTATTTTCCTTGAAAACCCGTCCACCCACCCACTTCAATTTCATGCGAGGAACCTTCACTAATGGCTTTTTGCCCATTTTCCTCCTATTTTTCCAGCTATGAAGACCACCCAAACACTCCATCTTCCCCAGTCTTGCACCATTTCCATTAGTAAATAAGCAAATGCACAAAATCAAACGGGACTCAAACCCTTATAAAAAGTAAACAATAAGCCCCCCTTTCCATCCACACCAACCCCTTCAAAAATCAAAACACTCTTTTTCAAAACCAAAGAAAAAAAAAAACATGGGTGCCCTCATATCCCCCATTTCCCCAGCCGGAAAATGGCTGGGATTTGTAAGAGCAGTCTGGGTCCAATCAATATCAGGAAACAACTACACATTCTCCAACTATTCAGATGCCTTGAATCCCACATGGCTCTCACCCAGCTTCAGCTCAACAATCTCTCTTTTGCCAAAGATGTAGGAAAAGCCATTGGCCTTTTAGCAGGCTTTGCATCCGACCATCCATTCACTTGCATACGCAACTTTAGGAAGAACAGAGGCCCTATTTTGGGGGATCTTGAAACGATATATAGGGCTGAGCACCGCCATTTTCACAGACGGAGAGTAACATTGGTTACGATGCCATTGCCGCTAAGGACACAGATGCTATGCTGTCAGTGCCTGGCGAAAGCAGCCATGCCGTCGACGATGTCGGTGCCGGTGCCGATTTCCAAGGGTGGCGAAGAAGAACTTGCCCCAAGTGAAAGAGGTGAAAATGAACAAAAAAGGCCAAGAGACATCTTATATATGGAGGGGTAAATTCGTCATTCCCTATTTTCTGTTACGGCCATCTCTATTTGCATTGTGATTTAAAATACAAGTATGTTTAGTACAAAATACCAAAATACAGGGGGTACTCTGCAAAACGACCAAAGTACAAGTAGGTATTCTGCTATTAACCCTAAAAACAAACAAATGAACTCCCATGAGTCATTTGTGATAGAAATCACTACAATGACATCAATGAAACTTGGAAATCACAAGAGTGATCCAATACTTACTTGTAGCTCAAAGAAAAGGGTTCTTAAGGTTTCTCTCAAGCTCCACACTTCAACAATGGTGGATTTGCTTAGAGAAGAAGATGAAGTTGATGTTTTCCTTCTTCAAAAGTCCATTCAATCACTCACAATCTCACTCTCAAACAAGAGGAATGGAAGAGGGAGAGAAAAGATGAGTCTAGGGTTCTCCTTGGGTTGCAAGAGATGAAAATGAGAAATGAGCTCATTTTTCCCCCATTTGATTATAATATAAAGCACCTTAACACTAAAGCCCCCTCTTATTTAGCATATTCTCATTTTGAGTCAGATGACTCCTCACTTGGTCCATTTGAGGTCAAGTGGAATCGCGTTTACTATGAAAGTTGACGTACTCTTCAAGATACGCACGTTGGTATCAAGAATTTTCGTATTTGACGAAATACGCGAAAACCCGTATTTACGCAAAAGTCCTTAGCTTACCTTGTTTGAGTCTAAACTCATTTTAATCAATTCAATTCTATTCAAATCCATTTCATTAGGCTTAATATATCATTTGAGACTGATTTATCTCTCTTGGGTCATTAACCTTAGTTAATCCAATTATCCATGCTTAAATAGCATTAATCACAATTAATTAGCCTTAATCACGATTAGTTCGGGTCGGGGTGTAAGAGTCTTTTCCCCTCTAAACTCATGGAATGAATATGAAATGAAACATCAAACTAATGAGTTGGGGGTGGGGTGGAGCTCCATCAGACTAATATGGCACAAAACGATAGACCACAGCAGCCCCAACTTTGCTTGGCTTTGACAAAATGATAGATACCCATGATAAAGAATTTAGGATCCGTGGGTCCCACAAGCAGACATAGCTGGGTCCGCGTGCCGTCAGGATTTGAATATTTTATTGCTTTCTTCTTCCTTGCCGTTTGGACATTCAAACAGCCTGACCCTGTAACCAGTTTCCACCTGCAACCAGTTTCCACCTGCACCTTCTAACTTGCTACGTTGCCATTATCAACCGATTGTATGGTCAGATGATACAATGTACCGTTAGTGAGCCTTAACATGAATATTGAGGCCCAATGTGGAATTAACAGGACAAAGACCTTAGAACATATAGAAATTGAATGAATACATAGGATTCATATCATAAGAATCTAAAAATGAATGTTTAAAGGTGAATTTTTGGGGAAGAAAAAAAACATCAAATCAGCTTTTCTTTTAGACAAATAAAACCAAAAGAAAATGAGAAATGAATATGAAGCTAGCCTCTTCTTAATAAGTTATTATATAACAAAGTGAGAAACCTATATACATCGCCACCTTATATCTTTCGTGTCCTACTGCATATCCTCTACTCCAGTCGATGTGTAAATTCACCATGAACTTCTACTTAGATAGACCACGTCCTGCCTTCTTTCAAGTCTTTTGGACAAAGTTGATTGAGGACAGTTTGGATTTCTGAAGCAATTTTATAACATGGTGGATCGAATTCAACAGTGGCCAACAGTGGTCCACATGTATGGGTTTTACTCTCGTGTATCATAGTTTATTCTAGTGCGTATAAAATTAAATAACGAGAAAAAGAGTGCAAAGGTCAAGTATGATAACGTAAAATGCTTTCTCCATACACAAAGCCGTTAATTTCTACACCAACCTAAACCCTATAAAACCACAAGTGCCCCCAGGGATTTTTCCAACACCAGCAAGCAATCCCTCCCTTTCATAGAGCCCCACCTTCTAGTTTCTAGTCTCGGTTTCAGGTTCGTGCAAGGCCAAATCCACACAGCAACTTCATCATAACATACAGTGCAGCAACAACCCCACTAACTTCTTTTTGTATGCTTTTTAACAGGAAGGAACAATGGGAAGAGCTCCTTGCTGTGATGAAGTTGGCATAAAGAAGGGTCCTTGGACTCCTGAAGAGGATCAAATGCTTATGGATTACATCCAGAGACATGGTCATGGCAGCTGGAGGTCACTTCCGAAACTCGCCGGGCTAAACAGGTGTGGCAAGAGCTGCAGGCTCCGATGGACCAATTATCTAAGGCCTGATATCAAGCGAGGAAGGTTCACCGAAGATGAAGATAGGGTCATTATCAAACTTCATTCTCATCTAGGGAATAAGTAATTACCTCCACCCTTTTGTTTGTTCATTCATTTTTCTATTCCCTAATCCTTTAGCTTGCATGAAGATTTTCTTGTTAATTAACCTTGAATAGGTAAGAGTAGTAGCATGATGGGTCATCTCTTGGGACTAATTTTTTTAGGTCCAGTTAGTTTTCTTGCATGGATTTGAATTCCTATAAACTTAAATAAATGTATTTCGATCAAATCATATCCAAGAAAAATCACGCTCCCATCTACATCTCCACATTATATCCTTCATCTCTCACATAGACCACCCACCCGTAAGCATATTCTACATGAATTAGGCAAAATGGGCTTAAATAATTCATTCCCATGGAAGAGAAAATTTATAGCTTTATCTATTTTGTTTCAGGTGGTCTTCCATTGCTAATCACCTTCCAGGAAGGACAGATAATGAGATTAAGAACTACTGGAACACCCATCTAAGGAAAAAGCTCCTTCAGATGGGTATCGACCCAGTAACCCACAGGCCAAGAACTGATCTCAATCTCCTCGGAGGCCTCTCCGACTTTCTTGCTGTCTCCAATGTCTGCAGTTTGATGAATCCATGGGACGCTGCTCATTTGGCGAGAATTCAGTTATTGCAGACCCTCCTAGGTGCCATGACTAGTAATATTCATCCAGCAATGAATCTGATGGGATCATCTTCCTCCAATGATTACCAATTAAACGAATTCCTGAGATCAAACTGCCAATTGGATGGACTCCTAGATGGCTCTCTTGGTGTTACCAATGATCCTACACCAACCCATTCTAATTTTTCGAACTTGGGAATCCAACAAGTACCATATCACTATCAAGCCCTTGAGGAATCATCTGTTTCTTTGAAGGGAGCAATCAATGGGACAGTCTCGAAAACCCCAGATTGCGATATGTATGGTGGTAGTAACAACATCTATAATCAAATGGCAATTCCTTGTGCCATTCCACCTGCAGTTCCTACTCCACCATTGGATTCATCCTCTCCGGAACTCTCAAACGGTGTGGAAACATTCAAGGACAATGTCAACCCAACTGAATTTTCTACCCCTTCATCCACTTCAACAACCTTTGACGCTTGGAGAGAACTCAATCTGGATAATCAAAGCTGGGCTGATATCATAGAGTAAGCAATTCTCATCTTATCTTCCTACTGATGTGGACATATGAAAAACAGATGAAATGTTGGGTTCCATTCATTTTTCTAGTTTTATTTTGTTTAGGGTTCTTACAATAAATTAACTTCTATTTCACTTTCTTTTTTGCAGGCAAACATCACCACCCTCTTGGACTACTGAACAGTTGTGAGCATGAAAGATGTGAGATAAAGGGCCCTTTGCACAGTTATAAAAAAAAAAAAAAAAAATACACACATTTTGGATTTATTTTAAATTTTTTTTATTCTGATTCTTAGAGTATGTAACAATAAGCTGTCTTCATAAGAAAGACCTATATATTTCATGTAAACATTTTCTAAGTTGGATAGTATTTGTTGTATTGAGTAATTTTTGGCATTGTCTCCTAAATGCAAATATATGAAATCTTATTAGTACCTTTCCTTGCATAAGGACCCTCAAAAGACAAAAACATAAGTTAAGAATGCATGGATTAAACATGATAAACAGTATATTATTTTAAAATACGTTAGTTGGAGATTGTTTGTGAGACGGATGGAGAAGGTGATATGATGTAGACACCCTCATTTTTTCCATCGGACCTTGTATAATTGGACCCGACTTCCCCTTGTCTAAAAATCTATATTCACATCCGAGCCCATAAATCTAACGGTCATGATTCACTTAAATATCTTACAAGTTGCTTGGAGAAATTCTTTTGATCTTCACATGATCAAGCCCTCTAATATTCCATCAAATCCTCGAAAACGTGTAATCCCTGCATCATTAGCCGAACCCAAGTCCAATAGTAGACTCTAAAGCTCATTAGGATCCTAATCACACCCAGAAGACCTAAATCCAACTTTGGGCCCTAAATCATAAAGCTGCAAACGTACTCTAACCACCTTCGCCATGCTTGGACTCATATGCCACATCTTTTTGACCCATGTGCTTTAGCGCAAAAGAGAAATGGAAGGAGAGGGGTTGAATTTAACACTTGGATCACATTCATCAAATACCTTAATCTATGTCACCTCAATCTAAGTTGTTAATTATGCTGCTCAATCAACAACCCAGAGTTCCAATCCACATCGTTATCCTGCCCAATTGATTCCAATTATACCAATTATCCCACAAAATTTTTTATCCAGACCACAAATCTTTTTATTTCAATTAATTCCCATTGATTTACACTCCGAGGAGCCTCTTTAGTGTCAGATTTTTGGCCAAATTAAACCATTTTGTTCATACCCTCAATTAGAGAAGCACTCTAATCAACCGAAATATTTTCTAATCGATCGGAGGATGAATCAGTGGCGGCGACCCTCCAATAATAAGAAAAGAAGGAAAAAAAATATGCAAATTAAATAAATAGAACACTTTTCTTGGCGTACGTCTTCTTAATTCTGTGGATTAGTAGCCCACCTTCCCAGTGTAGTGGGTGAAGCTAACGACAAATGACCATCTATTAGAGCCTTTCATTTAGTTAATGAGAGGGTTTGACCTTTGATAGTCAGATAAGCTGCCTCCGAGTGTCTAACGTAGACAGTTTTAAGATTGAGTAAGGCGATCCATATGGTCTAAGATTTGCTTGGAACATTCTTTTTTCTAAGGTGGTCTTCATGTGTCACCTCAATTTTGTCAATTAAAGTAAATAAATGATCCAGGGTGACCCACTAGAATGCTATATTGTTGTATGTACCTTGCAACAAAGTCAGCTTATTTGTTAGCCATTAGGTGAAGCGCATTCCGTTTGGTGCAAGCCATTGACTGTTGCACACACAGCCAACCTAAAAGCCTCTCTCTCTCTCTCTCTCTCTCTCTCTCTCTCTCTCTCTCTCTCTCTCTAATATTTCTCGTGTGTTGCTTGTAAAACTCTAAGTCATCTTTTACTCTTGTGAATCGTGATTGTAATCATGAGAAAGGAGAGGACTTGAATTTGGTCTAAATCAGGTGATCATTTCTATCTACCAAGCTAATATTGTTTGACAAGAGCTTGCAAGGGAAGGATGCATGCTTGGCCATGAGATGGCAAGCTTGCAGGCCGGATCAACCACAGTTTAATATGACGCGCATGCATGCGCATGAACATGCAAAATTAAAAGATGTATCTTTGCTAATTGATCATTATAAAATAAATAACCAAACGACCTCCTCCTAATATGTGAGATTCCAGTCCTAAGCCACGTCATTTAATTTCATTATACGAATGAGGATGAAATATATTGATTATTGCAATGATACCATGTATACTGTTTAGATTATTGGGTTTGGCAGATGGTACCTGCAGCAAGTTGAAGAAGAGAAAATTAGTTTGTGGAGGTGATCGCTAGACTTGGTCTGTCGTCTCAAATATGAAATTTCGAAGTCAATCAATAATCCTAACCCTTGGTCTGTCGCCACAAGTCCATAAATAAAATAGATCCAAGCTCCTGATCCAACAAACCAATCCATTCGGAACGGTGTAAAGTCATGGAATTCATGACACATGGAGGGTTTGGATGGATGGTCAGTGAGGCCCACATGTTGTCTCGCACAATAAGACCATGCAAGCGGTTTGCATCAGAGCAAATGACTTTGTGTCAATGCTAGGAGAGAGAGAAAGAGATGCTCGCTTTGGATGAGACAATGAGAAATTATTATGGGATGATACATTTCCTCTTGTGCACTTTTATTTATTTATTTTTGAGTTCGGATCCTCTAAGGTTCTTCCTCACGGGATGCACTTGTTAGGCTGTCATCGTCTCATTGTAGGGAACTTTTTTTTTTTTTAGAGAGATAGAGAGAGAGAGAGAGAGAGAGAGAGAAAGCGCCATCCATTACCGTCAGATTGATCAATGTACGGTTAAGGCTACGATGATGATGATGATGATAAACATCTTTCAACTTTTAACCCGTTGGATCTTTACAAAACCTAGAGCAGGGGACTCGGTCGACACATATACGATGGTTCATACATTTGTGGATGACTTGATCATTTGCAAGTGACAGTCATATTTTCTTTGCCATTTCTAATAAAAGATAATCACAGTTGCATGTAATTAGCTTTAGAGATAAATTGAGTGCAGGGAAAAGTTCCAAGGGTTATTTTTCACTTTTGTAACTCCTGTTTTCATAATTATATTAGCTTGTAGAAGTGCGTACATCTGCAATATGAATGTAACTTATATTAGCTTATAGGAGTACGTACATCTGCATTGTGAATGTAACTTGTAAGATGTAAATATATACATCCAAAACAATTGTTCTAACCTAAGTGAATTAAGTTGACAATTAAGCATCTAAGTTCTCTGACTAAAACGATGGATTTTCTTACAAATGAAGGTTGCAACTTACAGCCACCAGAGGGAATTTGAGCGTCATCAAAATTAGAGACAATGCTTTTAGACAAATCCAAGGTTCCAAGAGAAAATTACCGAATGGATGTTTCAAAACTCATTATTTATCCAAGACTAGATGAAATACTACAAATTTTCTAAGAGAAAATCGAATATAAAGGACGTCCAAAGTTGGACAGTTTTACCCTTTATAGGATATCCCAGGATTCGATATCCTAGATCCGTAGAATATCTCACCGTTCGATATCGTAAGCTCGTAGGATATCGCACTGTGACCTACTCCCACCCAACCAGATAATATATTTCTACACCACGAACTGAAGGACCTCCGTTTCCACGAAATGAAGACCTTCATTTCCATCTTTTCCGTTTTGGCTTGTGGGTTCCAATAGGATATTACTATTACCGTTAAAATGGAGAACACTTAAAATTGAATCACATGCACTTCCACCCAACCTTCATTCAATTTCGAAAGTTCCTTTTTCCTTAAATTTTTTTTTTTAGAGCAACAGGTTGTTGGGCCTTATGCCCTGAATAATGTTGTTAATAAACCTCTTCTTTTTTTTCTTTTTTTCTTTTTGCTTTTAGCAGGCTTTAAAATATGTTCAAATATGAGTGGATCTCAAGAAAACTCCTTCCTCGTGCACATTGTAAAGAAAAATGCCAATTTCATAAAGTTTTGGATGAATCCAAAAAAACCCAAGAAAATCGAAACTGCACGACTAACAGAAAAAAAAAAGATAATAAGAAGAAGAAGAAGAGAAGAGGATCATACTCAAAAGATCAGAGAAGGAAATGAAAGAGAGAGTAGATGTGGGTAGAAAAAGTCAGAGAGGAGAAAGGAAGCAGGAGTGGGTAGGAAAAATCAGAGCTCATTAATCCATTTACGAAAAAATCAGAGCGCATTAATCCATTTACAAAAATACCCTCGGGGGAGGAAAATCTCGCCAGAAGCTTGCTACAGCGAGACTCTCGCTATAGTGAGCCCAGCGGAACTAGGGGGCTCGCTATAGCGAGGGTCTGGGGTCACTATAGCGAGAACAGCTATAGCGAGACCTTATGGTTTGGATTTTGTGGGTTTGCTTGGAAGTGGTGAAGTAGTGTATTAAAAAAAAAAAAACCAACACAAAACACAAAGTGCATGTGTGCAAGTGGAATTGGAATTTATACATGTGTAACAATTGGCATGTGAAATGAGTAGTGATTGGACACAACCATTTGCATTTTATATGGATGGAAAACGGGTGGAGGCTTGAAAATGAAAACATGTGGTTAATTTATAGGTGTGAGTGGATGATTACAAAAACACAAACAAAGGGGAAAATGGTTGACCAGACACAGAAAGTGCCCTCGCTATAACCTTATCTCTTCTACCCAGTTGAAGATACACAATGATACAATGATTGACGAAGAATAATAGAGTGGAAGGCTGTGTTCCTACAATATCCATATCAAGAAGATGAGAAAAACACAAAGGAAAAATCATTGGAGGATCAAAGAAGATGATCACAGTAAAAAGGGGTTTTTACCGAGTTATCTTCGTCCATGTTTCACCTAGGTTGAAAGGAAAATGGTGAAAATTTTACGAAGACATCCTATATGTAGGATATCAAACGGTGCGATATCCTACTGGCCTAAAATAGCGCAGGATAAATGATAAAACTATCCATTGTTTATATACAATCTTCTTTTAGGAAATTTGTAGTCTTCCGTCTTGTCTCATGTAAATGTTGAGTTTTGAAACAACCGTACGGTCATTTTCCCTAAGAAATATATATCACCTAAGGGGGCAACAGTGCCTGAGTTCAAGTCGACCTCTGTAGAGAGAGAGAGAGAGAGAGAGAGAGATAAAACATTGGCCTCTCTCTCTCTCTCTCTCTATATATATATATATATATATAGACGATAATTGTGAGAAGACCAGATTATTGTTTTTTTCCCAAGAAGAGCATGTCACTCCCAACGTTTTAGACAAACTGCTATCTATGGAATCGGATGGGTTTGAAAGAAGGCTTCAGATTCGATTTTAGATGTAGACCATTAACAGCATAGATATATAAAATAAACTACCAATAAAATAAATAAAAAAAAAACACACACAATTCAACCCACTGACTCATTTGGTGATAGCATGAGAAGATTAGATTTTTAATCAATGTCTTAAAAGTTTTTTATGTGCTTAGTTCAGGAATCAGTGCATGAATGAGCTGATGGACACTCGGTTTGACTTACAAAAACAAAATTGAACCAATACATGTGGACCGACCCCCACACTGACATGAAGAATTATATAGGCCTATTGCACTTGTACGGCCTCATATTTGAATCCTGATCCTCTTAGGGCAGCACAGGAAATTCTTTGAACAGCCCTATAATATAATGGGCATGAGCTAGTTGAGAAGTCCCAGTCCAGTGCCTATACAATAACAAGAAGCCAACCAGAACAATGACTTTGCAACATTGGGGACAAACACAATCACCAGCATTGAATTATTCTTTCCAGCCAACTGAATTGACCTTGATTTGTGTCCTCACCAAATCAGAGTAATAAAGTGATCAGATCGACCTATCTTGTGCACACCCTGGGCCATACAGACCGTAATTCCTCCCTTATAATTGGAAAGTGTGAAAGTGGCCCCAAAGCTGGGCTTCGCTGCTGCCAGGCCAATATGAAACTAGGAATACATATAATATGCAATCACACACATGAGGGAGAAGTGACATTGTAGATGACTAGACTCAAATAAACCTTTTGTGGCAGATCATTGCAACTCGCATGGTCTACTTGCATTAAAACTGTGAGGCAAGATTAGGTTGAAATCTTATGAGCCAAAACGAACAATATCATGAGAACAGCGGACCTGGGTCAATACAAATGGTCATACGAATAAAACTATTCTGCAAAACATATAGATTTTATAGACCTCGTAAAATGTTTGGTTCTGATAAGTGATCTACCGTTGCAATCTATACTGGAAGGAAGCAGTATTTTAACTAACTGTAACTCCAGACCTTGGCCTTCCCTATTAATAAGGTAGTGCCCATTGATCACCAAGGCTTGGTGAGACGAAGACAGCAAATCTATTCCTCTGGCAAAAATGATTCCTCTTTGCAGGTATTTTTTCTATATCAGAGAAAATAACTATAGCAGAAAATATGATTTACACGTAATTAATTCTCTCTGCAGGTTCTGAAAGAATGCATCTAAACCCGTTTTGTTGCCTTTTCAGTTTTCTCTAGTTGGTAAACAAACCACTAGCTAGAAACCCAAAAGTGCTGAGCAGGCAATCACTGGGAGTATTAACCACCTTATGCTGATTCATTTGCTTGGGCTTTTGTCATTGTGTTGGGAAGATACAGATCAATAATAGCTAGCAACACATAGGACTCTTGCTTCTTTCCATTTAAAGAAAGACAATGTTCAAAAGAGATCATCCATAGCACCATCTTCCACAATAAAGAAACTGCCATTCAGCTGGTTGATCTTTACGACATGCTTTCAGTATTCATGCATTATAACTTTCAATACAAATCAATGCAGTATGGAACATCAATTATTACCCTCCACCATGGGTTACCATGGGATCGGTGTCACATACCTCTAGAGGAGAATGCAGCTATTACAAGAAAAGAAAAAAAAAAAAAAAAAAGACAAAAAGAAACAGCCTTCACCCTTATATATCACATCATGTTTTTATCATGCTATTTAAGTTTCTGAAAAAAGCACATGCTAATAAATGTGAATTTTTTTTTATGAAGTACCAATCCTTGAAGCCTTTGACCCTTGAAGGATGCTTCTACTCATGCAACCATAGAGTTACAATGTGATTTCAAATCAATACTATCACAAATTGTCAGACATAACACAAATCAAGGAGATGGAGAGCATTTCAATGTATTTGCTCAATTCATTAGTTCAAATAGTCATACATGATAGATAGGTCAAGATTATGCTCCTTCAAAATAGAATTAGCTTTTCTGAAAAAGAAAACTATAAAATGCATTAATTCCTCACCGAGCAATAAGCATTGCTGAATTGGTGAGACAAGGATAAAACACATTGAAAGAAATAGATCCAACATACTTGGCAAAGATATGAACGTCTAGGATGAAGCCAAGAAATGCCCTAAACTTTTCAAACACAAATTATAGCAATAAAATAAAAAACATGAATGAGGCTGTACTGCTGTAGAGAATCAATTTAAATGAAAAATAAAATCTGACAATAAGTATCAGTAAGTTTAGTGGCTTCAAGGAAACTGGCTCAGCAAAGCACCATCTGTTGGGTCTTTGAGACCACATTCAGAAAGACCTCACATTCAGACAGATCATAAATGTGGATTACTAAGCTCAGACAAATAATGAAAAAAGGCCAAATCAAATCCTATGGTCCTACTTGCAGCAACATATCCGCGATGGTCTTCAAGGCCACATTCAGGTGGTCCAAAATAGAAACAAAGCCAAGAATAATCACAACAGAAAGGGTGAAACAAACCTCTTAGAAGAACCGAAGAAAGATCTAATTCAGGATCCAAAATCTGATGGTCCTATGCTGGACTTATGGGCCTGGGTTCTGGTCAGACTTTTTGGGCAGCCGTCCTTGAGAGAATTGGCAGTAGTCTTTCATTTGGATGAAATGGCTGTCTTCCACCAAAGCCCCCTTAACTTTTGGTGCTAAAAGCACAATAATGGACAGAAAATTTATATGCATCCAATGTCCCAGCTAATTTTTCTGGATTCCTTCAGACTCTCCGAGATGAACCAGACATTTCCAGCAAATTTTTCTGAACGCCAATGGTCTTCATCCCATCCAGAAATAACACCAAGGTAAACAGCCGCAAATACAAGTTTGTATAAATAAAATAATGTTTTTCAGACCTATTGAAGTAATCATTCAACTCCTATTATCAACCTTTGCATCACAACACTGTACATTGATACAGCAGTACACCGAGAATATCAACAGACTGCGGACACTACCAGAATCCTTGCCCCCAGTTAGATGTGAGCAAAACTTTGTTTTGACTCATTGACCACCTAAGTAGCATAAAAGCATGCCAAACCAAATTGACATTCATTCTTATTTTGTTTTTGAAGCGAACACTAATTCTTGTTTCTTACTTGTGCCCTTCCAACTTGAAAGATTTAAGAGAAATCAGTATAGATGGTGATGGGTCCACCTATATGAAGAGAATAATGGCAATATGGCATCTCAAGGGGAAAAACATAAAATAGCTTGCTGACATGAACATAATTGCTTGGATCAGATGGGGTTTTTTGTTAATGGTAGTAGGGCCAAGATGAATTTGGCTTGTTCCATATTACGGACTATGCAACTAATAAATTCAGCTTAATTTGAATGTCAGTATGCAACATGATATGAAAATTTTGCATTATCATCAGCCATCTTTCTTTTTCTTTTTCTTTTTTCTTTTTTTTGAACAGTAATGAAACGAAAATCCATCTTCTTTTAATCATTCATTTCTAATTAATATTGTGGTTGCTTTTAACTTTTTGCGATTCTAGATAATATGAGTAGTGGATTCATCTTGTCAGCCCCTTTGTCCCATCTTTGAGCCTTCACTCTAGAGTCCCCATGCCTACAATGTCCATAACCCCATAAAAATGCCACCAACAACCACACATCATTTAAACTCATCAATGCATCATTCTACTGCAGACATCAACATCTTATTATTCAGTATGCCAACCTTTGAAATATCCAATTAAACTCATCTCAGTCCTCTCCAAACCTACTGAATTAAAATGGTAGAAAAAAGTAAAGTTAAAGCTTCCAAAAGACACCTCAATGGTTATTTGTTGTGGATGCTCTACACCTCTCACTCTAGTCTCATTCATTCCAAACTCATACCCATCGTTCCTCCAATAGCCATCTTACAAATGACACCATAGCACCATATATATAGCTCACAAATGAATCCAATATACATCTTAATAGCCACAATCAACAACATACATGAAACCAACTTTCCTAAAAGGCTCATCTTGTATCATTCTTGCTAGATAGCGTCATTCTTATAATAACCCCATCATCAATTTTTATTGGATTTAAGTTGTTTTGAGAGAGTTGTTGAGAGAGAGAGAGAGAGAGAGAGAGAGAGAGGGAAAATGGCCATTAGCATGCTTGAGGACAAAGGGAATGAAAGATGTTAGGAAAAGATATTTTTATTAGGTAAAGATGAAATTTAATTTTTGAGAAAGGGCACCTATGGAAACACGAAATTGATCAGCCCTAGGTAAAGACAAGAACAACTGTCCTTTGAAACTGCAATTTAGCTTTCATCAGCACATGTTGGTTTCCGTGAAGTACAAGGGCTTATTTGGAGAATAGTTGTTAAAAGTCAAGGGTGTTGTACTATTCTTGACAAGGGAGGGAGGTATTTAGAATTTGCCAAAGAGGTGAGGGCCTATTTAAAAGATAATTTAAGTTTAGAAATCTAAAATTCGGATTAGTTAGAAATCTAAAATTGGATCCCAACATTAACACAAAATATTTCAACAAATGCAAATTCAGCTCTTGGGTAGGTGATAACATCTCAGAAACTCATGGAAACTCTCAAGCATACAATGCTCCCGGCATCCATGATAAATGGTTCTCAGTTTCACTCTACCTTTGAGGCAGCACAGCTGCACAAGAGCCAGAAATCACATAGCAGGTTTACTGCTTTTGCAACTTCACTATTCCAAATCAATGTCAGTGATTAGTGGTGCTGAATAAAATGTGTAAAAGGCATCAGAACAATATTTCACCATAAATGGTTTCTAAATTCTGTACAGAAACAAATCAGATATGTTCTGAGCAACTGTTAGCAGCACTTAGCCTTATCCCATTTACACAACAGGGTTGGAACCCATGAGCACTATATTTGATCAGAAATGTTATCCTCTGTTTTTATGTGTGACCAGATAAGCCTCCTATTCCTATGTACATGAAATTTGAATTAATCATGTCACTTACTTCCAGAGATTCAAACGGAGGCCAACAATTGGCAGGATATCAACAGTTCATTTCTGCCTCCATTAACATAACAAAAAGATTAAATGAAAGGAATTGGACAGAGTTGGACATTCCATGCACTAAAGACACAAAAATACAGAGATTAGAACATCAAAAACGGATTATCAGTATAGCGATCAGCACAGAAACGCACGATTGACCATCCAAAAATTTCATGTATTTGAACAATATCTATCTGAGAAACAATGGCAGAATGTACAAGATTGATACTGGAAATTCAAGTAAAGACATCCCCCAAAGTCAGAAAAAAAGAAACGAAAAAAGAAACCCCAATTCTATTGGCTTGACCCTATTTATTCTACTACCTGCCATTCAAAAACACAAGTATGGTTCCTTAGTTCCTTATGTTCATTCGGCCAATTGAGTGGAGTGGAAAAAGTACCTTCCCGGTTGCAGAAGAAAAAATTGCAAAAAAGGTTAGCAAGAACGCCTTCCAACCCAATCTTTCAGCCAATAGAATCCACCAGAGATCCCCACCCACATGACAATGCCAGTGTGCTAAAGATAGGCCATTAGTTTCCGCATGATTGAGTTGCAGGCTTCTCTTCACTGCATTGATCATTATGCCGATCCTCCACCAGATCAAGATCAGAATGCTTACGAATCTCCGCCTTCTCAGACAATGCCGCCGAGTTCGCTTCGTCTTTCGGGTCCTTGTGAACGATTTCACAGAAGAAATCCGTCAAAATGGTTTCATATGAAGGCATCTTCGCATAACCTGGAAAGTAGTTGATGTCGATGATCAGGTAGCGGTTCCCGACCTGGACTTCTCGAATCACGTCGAAGTTGAAGAGATGGAGCCGCAGCGCCTGCCGGAGCCCTCTGGCAATCTCCTCCACGAAGTTCAGCGGCGGCAGCTCCACGTCTTCCAAATGCATCGTCTCATAGTACTTGTCATCGGCCCGATCTTGCATTGTCATGTTCGATACCTGCGAGAAGGAGACCGATTCCTCAGACCGCTCAAGATTCTCCTCCGACACGTCCGGCAGCGACTTCCGCTTCACGCATTTGACGCGGTCGCCGACGACGTAGACCTTGAAGATGACTCCGCCGTGGTTGATGAACTCCTGCAACACGATCGGCGGCTTCAGCTTGATCAGGCCGTCGCGGTTGAAAACCAGCGACATCTTGTGCGACCGCGCGCTGCCGTCGGCCACCAGCGGCTTGGCGATGACCGGAAACTTCAGGCCGCTGGCGGCGGCGGGATCGGAGAGCGTTGCGGAGTCGAAGATGACGATCTGTTTCGGTACGCCGAAGGTCGCGGTTTCCTGCGGGATTTCCAATTCGGATACGACCTGGAGCATCGAGATCCGGTTGCGGAGGCGCTCGATCGCGTCGAGAGGATCGATGACGGTGACGTTAGGGTTCCGAGAGGTGTATTCCTGGAGTTTTTCCTTCCAATCGGCGGTGGAGAGCTTGTGTAGGATGCAGTCGAAGGGGCCTTGATCGATCAACGGCCGATCGGTGTCGATCGGGATGAGATCAACGGCTCGATCTCGCGCTAGATTCACCAGCGACGGCTGGATGAAGCTCTTCTGTTTCTTGTGCGCCAGGGCGTATCCGATCGAGAACCTTCTAGAAGAATCCGTAGACATGGAGACAGCGATCGATCAGAAGACCAAAACACGAAGACGAACGAAACGAGGAAAGCGAAAAAAATGAAAGGAAAGCTTCGGATCTCAATCTCTCAACCTGCGAAATCAGGCATTTCCTTCTTCTTGAAAGCAATGAATGTGAAAAGGGAAACAGATTGGATTGGGGATTTTCAAGAAGATGGGTCTGATTAGGGCGAAAGAAAAGAAAGAGAAGCAGGTGAGGTGAGGGAAGGGAAGGGAAGGGAAGAGAAGATGCGAGAGAGAGAGACATATACGGACGTGGCGGGTGTAAAAAAGCCCAGGTGCTCGATCTTTGGGAGATGAATCGTGCGGCATATGTTGGTGGGCCACAGAGATGGACGGTGGATGCTGGTCAGGGGATATTCAGGTGGGGGCCAGGAGATAGTCGTGGGGGAAGTTGACTGCAGGTCGTCATTTGTCCTTTCCCATCGTCTGACCTGTTGTTTCTGAAAGGCAATGTCAAATGTTTAGAATTTCGTGTGGGACCCGCATGGATGGGCATGCGTTTTGGCTCTAAACAAAGCACCCTTTGCGAGGTGAGGTGACGTGTGTGTCGATAGTTGTTCGACACGTGGATCTTGATAGGGGAAGGATCATAAAAAAAAGATGATATGAATCATGTATGGGAATGGGATGGCTGCTGCCATGGAATATGAATCTGATTCTGCTCCCCTTGGATCCAACGTTTTGTTCCTATTATAAGTTATATAAACTGATTCCATGCGGGCCCCTTCGAGTGGCGATCTAGGGCCACACAAAGAGTCGGTCCCACCTTGGAAAACAAAGTTGTCACTAAATTGTAGCTTCTGGCTATCACAGTTATCTATCTCTACAGTGTCTGACAAAGGTTGTTGTGACTGCAACTAATATTGGAGAAAGCGACCGGTAGAAAAAAAAAATAAAGATGAAAGAAAGGAGAAAAAATGTTTGGTTTAAAATTTTAAGAGGATTTTATTGAAAAAAAAAAACACATGAGGTAACCAACCTACCGAAAAGGTAATTTTAATTGATTTGTTGTAAGGGCACTTAAAATTACCTTTATGGTATGGTGGTCACCTATATTTTTTTTTTCGTTTAAATTCCTAAAATTAAAAAAAAAACTGTGTGTTTTAATTTGAATTTCTCTTGTTTCTCTTCTATAACATATTGGTACGATTATAATTTTAAGCTACTTAAAATAGTAGATACTTCCTTATACATAGAGGAAATGGAGGTGGAAAAGTATTCATCTTAATTTTCCATGGTTTTTTTTTTTTTTTTTTTTTTTTTTTTGTGTGTGTGTGTTTCTTTGGAGCAATGTATTTTTATGTGAAAAATGAGAAAAAAATGAATTGATTTTTCTAGATAAAAATAATTGTTACTTCTTGTATGTGGGGTAGAAATATAGAATTCCTCTCTTGCATTTTACTTTACTATTCTTAAATAAAGTTTTATGGTTTCATAAGAGTGGTATTAGGGGTGTAAAAGGCGAAGTGGAGAAAAAAAAAATCATATTTGCAATAAATCTTTGCTGGGTTATTTTCTTTCCCAATGGGTGAAAACGTTCGGCCAAGTGGTCTATATCATCCATAAAAAGTCCAATCAAGCCAAGGCAAAAATATATGCTTTTAAGCAATTGCTTCTCTCACCCCCAACATTCCTCACATCCAAATGAAAATGTGTAGACACACGAGAAACGGAAAGAGAGAGCTTTCCAAATTTTCTTTCACAAATTAAAAGTCCCCCAGCGATTGATATCATGGAACATAGTAGTTTTTTTTTTTTTAATATTCATTTGAACATTGGGGGAAGATGGAAAGAACAATCATTTTCATCCCACACACACTAGGTCAAATGAAGCAATATCACCAGTCATGGAGCAGTATAACGGCTAGGGCATCATCAAACTAAGGTCAAAAAAATCAATGTCGTGAGAGCGATGTGCTGGTCTCTTGTCTTGCGTCAACCAATCCTTTGATTTTCTTAGTAATGATGTAAAACACTTGGTAGAATGTCGCTGCTATAGTACTAGTAGCACATCTAAAAACATTTGATGGGATATCAAATTTTCAGTGGAAGCTCACTGAAGTCCGAAACACATGGGGTCCTGGATTCATATTTTTTAAGAAAAAATTAACACTAGTGCGAACAAATCAAACTCCTTTGTTGTATGAGATCCTAGGCAAGTTTTCTTACCTAATCTCATGTTGTTTATGTTATTCCATGAAGGTGGATACGGGTAGAAAGAAAGGAAAACTTTTTTTTTTTTTTTTTCTATCGGAGTGTTTTCAACTCTTTGGCCTGGACTAGTTCCTCCGAACCCAGAGGGAACCCGAGTAAACTTCCATGTAGCTCTAGTATTGTAGTGCAGTTTCAAACGTATAACCTCCGAGTGCAAACCGTGGTCCTAGGCCAAATGAGCTATCCATTAGGGTTAAAATAAAGAGAGAGAACCTCTATTAACTCTAAATTACTTTTTATTGCAATCGAAATTGTGTTTCTTAGTTTTTAATAATTACAACTTTTTATTACGAGGGACTTTGGCCAAATCGAAAACCATATTTGCAGTTCACCAATTTTTTTTTTTTTTTTTTTTTTTTGCATCCCTACCTTTTTCATAGTGCAGCGCAAATGGAAAAGCAACCTGATTTTCAATCCTCATTAGAAACTATTTTCACTTATTCAAAACAAGAATTGCCCAGCCTAACTATTAAGAAATTTGCTTAAAAAGAAGGGGGCTTTGGTCGGAGGTCCCTCAAAGTGTGACTTTAAGGCAAGCAGTCTACAAAAAAAAAGTCATGTAGCCAAAGGTCCCTCTCACACTTTCTCATACCTGAAATGTCCAATTTGCCCTTTTTTTAAATTATATCACATGATTGGTGGGGATATCCCATTAATAACGGTCAACTACCCTTTAATTGGCCACGATTAATGGAATCATATTAATGAGATTTTCAAATAAATACTACAAACACACAAATAAATTTCAAAATAACGCAAATAAATCTTAAAAAATGCAATAATTTCAAAAAACGCAATAAATTTAAAAGCAATACATTTCAAAATAACGCAGATAACTTTAAAAAGATGCAAATAAATTTCAAAAGATCCAAATGAATTTTAGAAAATGTAAAAAAATTTCAAAAAATGAAAATCAATTGCAAAAGATCCAAATAGATTTCAAAAAATGTAAATAAATTTTAAAAGGCGAAAATAAATTTCAAAAGATGTAAATAAAAATAAAAAAATCAAATAAATTCTAAAAAAACACAAACAAGGTTCAAAAAATACAAATAAATTCGAAAGAACACAAATAAATATCTAAAAATGTAATAGTTTCAAAAAAATCAATAAATTTCAAAAGAAAGCAAATAAATTTCAAAAGATCTAAATAAATTTTAAAAAATATAAATAAATTTCAAAAGATGAAAATCAATTGAAAAAGACGCAAATAAATTTCAAAAGATCCAAATATATTTCGAAAAATATAAATAAATTTCAAAAGATGAAAATCAATTTCAAAAGATCCAAAGAAATTTCAAAAAATATAAATAAATTTTAAAAGACACAAGTAAATTTCAAAAGACGTAAATAAAATTAAATAACGTAAATAAATTTGCATAAACGAAAATACATTTGCCACAAACTCAAATAGATTTGTCTAGAACTCAGATAAATTAGCCAGAAACTCAGATAGATTTGTCTAGAACTCAGAGAAATTTGTTTTAGAACTCAGATAAATTTATGTAAAACTCAAATAAATTTGACAAAAAACGAAAAACTTAGATAAATTTGACAGAAACTTATATAAATTTGTTAAAACTCAGATAAACTTGACAAAAACTTAGATAAATTTCACAAAAACTCAGATAAATTTCATAAAAACTCAAAAGATTTGTCAAAAAACGTCGACCCTGCTGTTGTTGCACCGCTGCCTGACTCGAGGAAGAAGGAAGCTAGGCAGTAGGGTTGCAATCCCCACCTTCGGTTACATAAACCAGAAAATAAGATTCTTCCAGGATCGTTGTTGCCGGACTTACTGCGCGTCGCCTGAGAAGGAGCATTGCCGCATCGCTGCACAGGTCTTCGCCGAAGACAACGGATGCTGTTACTCGTCTCCTGCAAATAATCAGCTTGATGATGCAACATTTATCATAATCTTTTGCTTTAAACAGTCAAATAATTGGGAAAAACAAAGCTCTTTTATAAATGCCATCTATGTCCCCTTGAAGAGGGAAAAAAACTTCATTCTTCCTATCTTGATTAGTTGAGGGCAGAATTCATTTTCTCCTCCACAAGAAGAAACTCAAGACATGAGAAAAGAGAGTTTGCAAGCGCAGCTTTTCTCCTCATCCAAATGGACCACTCACAATTCTGATCATAACCAAGACAACATTTTCATTTTGCACGAAATAAAACTGACTTGGATGCCATCGATGACACAACGATCGGCCACATCGAATGAGTGCATGACAAAGACAAAGACGATGGATTCAAAGATGGTCTTGCATGTGTTCCCAAACATGAATGCACCCACACCCCACTTCGAGCCTTGCTGCTCTTCACCCAAATGCCCAGATCGGAACCAATCTCCTTCTCCGATAACGGGAAAACCCAAGAACCCCTTTCTCCGTTTCGAAGTTTTGTAGGAAACTCGATCAGCGTGGCCCCCTTAAGATCGAATCCAATCTCCTGCTCTTTTCTGCAACGAAGACAACGTGCAAAAATCTGGATCAATCCTTATTCCGATCTGTCAAGTCGATTGAGAAGATTTAGGAAGGATGGAGGAGGGAAGATTTGAAATTTTAATATTTAAAATTTATGCCTAATACGTTTAAAAGGGCAAATTTTTTCTAAAATATGTGATTGTGTGGATGTAAGGACTTTTGGCTGCAAATAGTCTAACTGAGTGGACTAGAGCCCTTAAATAGAATTTACCTGGACTGGAAGCTGGATAGATTCGACTTTAGGGACCTTTCGCTAATTATCTCTAAAAAGAATACAGTATTACAAGTAAACTGCTAAAAATTTGGAAGGTTGGTAAAGTCTTACTTGGTAATAAGATAGGGATTATATTTTAAAAAACACTTCTACTTTTTAGTAAATTCACCTTACTAGTGAAGTGAGGTAAATGATCATTTCAAGAGATAATAAAAGAAAATGAGTCAAATTAAAAAGTACCACATTTGAAAAATCACCTCAACTTTTGAAAAAGAGTGAAAACGTTACTTTTCCATCCTACTAAATTACAAAAGGTTATTTATTTTTAAAAAAATCAAAAAATCATATTCTCATTTCACTAAATGACAAAAATTAATCACTTTTTAATTTAACATATCTACTTTATTTGTCTTTTAATTTGGTTGTTCACCTCACTTCACTTTACTAGTGAAGCTACTGGCATAAACTGAGTAGTAAAACTCATGACACTGCAATCCAGAGAGGTAACTTAGTTGGCCTAGGACCACAGTTTGTATTCGGAGATTGTGAGTTTGAAACTGCACTACCACACTGGGGCCACACAGAAAAATTTTAAATAACTTACTCTCCTAAACTCATAGTGATTATTCTAGTCAAAAGGACTGGAACATGCGTGATGAAAAATAAAAAATAAAAACCATGACAATGTCTTAAATAATGGTGGGATAATGAAGTTTCAACAACCGTGGAATTAATATTATTTTGACTATTCTTGTATGACGACGACGACATTGGCCTCGTTGGTTCCCACGTGGGTCTTTATTAGAAAATCAAACAGTTGAGGCCAAGGTTTCCATTATTCTGTTTCCATTTCTTTGATTTTCATTCAGCTGGAAGAAAGATTCATTGATTCAATAGATTCCTGGGCTGAGAAGAATTGAGATTCCCGCCTGGTAACAGTATTGAAAGAAGACGAAATTAAGGGTGATTTCCTCCTTTAATCTAATAATATGAAAGTTGCTAATGTCACATACCGAGCTTCACCTTTCACATCTTTTCTCTTTCTTAAACTTCTCTCTACCCACCCCGTTGTCCCCAAAATGCCCTTATCTGTCTCCCGGGGGGATTGGACGAAACTAGGAAGCCGGGCTGGGTGGAGGGGGGCGGGCAGAGGTGGGTGGTGAGCAGAGAGAGGGAAAGAGATAGAGAGGTGGTGGGTGGTGGAGGAAGCTAGGGAGACAAGAAAATGGTGGGTGGGGGAGGGGAAGGAGAGGGATAGCGACAAACAGAGATAGCCGGAGGACGGAGAGAGTGTGAGAGAGATAAGGAGAGGGAGATTGGGAGGCGGTTGGCGACATAGAGCAGGGAGGGGTAGTTTGGGGATTTTCTATAAGGCTATATTCATAATAATTTTTTTTTTTCAAATAAGGCCTTAAGTTTTTGTTTTATTTCAAAAAAGGACACACATTTCAAGACTTCTCAAATTAGTCTCTAACTCTTTGAGTAAATTTTCAATTAAGGACATTTGGTCGTTTTAATGTATTTACATGAAGCCGATTAATGTGGGAATATTGGTTGTCCTTGATCATCTTAAAAATGTTAGTGAAGGAAATGAGGAGAATATAAAGAAAGTGAATGAAAGTTTTATTTCAATAAAACTTTATTTCGGCATTAAAAAAAAGAATTGAAAAAAGTTTGCTGGAAAATAACTTTAAAGAGACAGACGTCCTTAGTTCAAGACTTTCCTTCCCGAAAAAATTTTAGGGAATAATTTGAAAACTTTTAAAACTTGTGCCCTTTTTTTTTTTTTTAATAAAGAAGAAACTTAACGCATTTTTTTAAGTTTTCCCTATTTTTTGTTTTTAAATGATAGGTGTAGAAAGAAAAATGGGGTTTGCATTCAAAAGTCAGAAGCACTACAGCAGCATCTATTCAGTAGGTTCTTCACTTCTTTGGTGAGGATGAAGACAAAGGAGCGATCCGTCCCGCATGCTGCCATCTCCGTTACGGCGAATGATTGCAGTAGAGCCAGCTCTCCACGTGTTCATCGTGGCTGACGTGGCACACACTTTCGAAAATGGACTTCTTGGCTGCAGATTCTAATCCAAACTACCATAAACATTCAAATACCACCAAGATTCAGAAAGAGCGAGACGGAAAGGAAGAGAAAAGCCTCATCAGAGCTAGGGTTAGGGTTTTGTGTAATCTTCTTCGTCAAGCTTCTCCGATTTCAGCTGAAAAAGATGGAGAAGGGAGTTCAAATCACTTGCAGAAGGAGTGGAATAGGATCCAAGTTTCCTTTAAGCTTTTGGGAGTTGATTGGTGCTTCTACGGTCGTTCTAGGGTTTGGTTTGGGGCTTTTGTGCGTTTATCTAACCATGCCGGCATCTGATTACAGTTTCCTCAAGCTCCCTCGCAGCATTGAAGATCTCCGAATCCTTCGGTATGTTTTTTTTTTTTTGGAGATCTCTTACTCATTTTTCCTTTTGATTTGATGCAGTGATTCTCGCATTTGGGATTTTGTTTGTTTTGGATTCATATGTGGATTGTGAGTTTTGAAATTAGGTTCTAATATCTGGAATTCCTGCTTCTCTGCTTCGTTGATCAAGTATCTGCATTTGTGAACTCTTCTTTTAAGCGGATGATCTGTTTTTGCTGTAAAGTTCTCTCTTTTATGTCAAATTTGATCTTGATATTACAATTCAATTGACTAATAGAACAACAGCATGTAAGATAATTAAAAATCAGCAAATGTGCGCTTGGAGATTGGCATTAGTTTAATAATAGAATGAGGAGTTCATCCATACTGATGTTGGTTAGACGCTTAAAGACGCCTTTTTTGCGTTCGGTTAATCATGTTCTTTTGATGAATGCAATTTTAGAAGTCTTTTTTTTTCTAGGCACATTTCATGGGTAGTAAAGTTGCATGAATATGTTGCGTAGGTTGTGTATAGCACAAACATGCCGGGAGTAAGGTGAGCCACATCCTTTAGACAAGTTGATGCTGTTGGTATTGGATGGCATGGGGAAGTCATCCATGCCTATAACACATGTAGACAGTGTATTTTGTTTGGTTGGTTCATACCAGTGCGATTGTACTCTTGGCAAAAGGATTATGGTTTGTTTCTTTTGCTGTAAGTTTACATATTCTTGTTAAATTGGCCATATAAAAGGTAGAATTGAATGAGTACATGAGAGGAATTTCACAATGAGAAAAAAACGAGAAAAAACAAGAAAGAGCAACAAGGTACAAGAGAATTGCACCCCTTCCCACACCTTTAAGTAAAAAACAATGCCCTCCCAAGTACCATTAGAGATGGTTTGGATGTCAAAGAACATCAGAAACGGCCTCATGCACTTTATTCAATGAACTAGAGGAAGATGGAGACTAATAAAGACATGGAATGAAGTGGTGATAAAAGAAATGCTAGATTGTGTAGGTAGAGAACATCAATTTTGATAGGGTTGAGTGGACGTAGAACTCACAAAGTTGACCCCAAATAGATGGACTAAGGCTTCAATCATGATGAACGGTGGATTCCTTTATATCAACAGTTTAAGATGCTGCACCATGAGCCCCCATGTGTACATACTGAAAAACCCGACCAACTTATCATCTTGATGGGCGACGGTTTTATAGTGCCTTACTTAATTTCTTAATATATACATGGATGCATCAATAATTTGCGATAACAGTCTCCTATTCTAACAAAGGGCATTAATAGATGTCACAGAGTATATAGAGAGGTCTTTTAAACAAACTCCATATGAAGGAACCTTTTTTTATAGAATTAATCAATGATATGTCAGAAACACTTACGCGCCAGATCTCAATAATCTCTTGAAGGAAAATAAAAAAAAAAAGAAAAAAAGAAGCATGCATAGAGTTAAAGTTAATCCTCAGATAACTATGGTTTCTCATAACTTTTAAATTGATGTATTCTCCTGTTTCTCTCTAAAAGAAGGAAATTTTAAGTTGATTTTGCCACTTCATTTTAAATAAGTAGATTGGTAGAGTATGACTTCATTAGTAGGTTCTAATCTCAACCCATGTGATATGTTTTCATCGTCTGTTATATACTTACATTATTCTGAATATAAGTCCTATTCATTGGCTTTGTGATGTTTACAAAGTGCCTGTTGTAGAGTCATCGGTCTTTTTTATACCAGTTTTTGCTGCTCTCTTTGTAGGGATCAACTTGAAAGCTACACTAGTGACTACACCATACAGGTGCTGCTGGGCTATTGTATGGTCTATATTTCTATGCAGACGTTCATGATTCCAGGAACCATTTTTATGTCTCTTCTTGCTGGATCCCTTTTTGGAGTACTCAAAGGGGTCGCTTTGGTAGTCTTTGCTGCTACTGCAGGTGCATCTTCATGTTATTTCCTATCAAAACTGATAGGAAGGCCCCTGGTGTTTTCATTGTGGCCTGACAAACTGAGTTTCTTCCAAGCCCAGGTGAATATGGGATACCTCATTTGGAGATATTTTAGTGCTTTTCATCAATATCATGTGTATGAATCTTGGACTTGATTGTCTAAATAAATGGCTTGTATTATATTATATTATATTCCCTAAGTCTTGGAATCCGCCTTTTCTATTCTTGTCATGCTTCCTACACACAATAGCCCCTGCTTGGATAATAGAGTGAGAAATGAAGATGAATGGAAGGAGGTTTAGTTGGTTTTTCCACGACGATACAGGATTCAGTTTTTACTTTATTCTAAATCGACCATTCACACCTGTCTCTATCTACCAATCCATTGACTGTTTGCCATCTTTCAGGTTGCTAAAAGAAGAGAGAGTCTGCTAAATTACATGCTGTTCCTAAGAGTTACCCCTACTCTGCCCAACACATTCATTAATGTAGCTTCACCAATTGTAGATGTGCCCTACCATATCTTCTTCCTGGCGACTCTCATTGGTCTCATTCCAGCTGCTTATGTCACTGTCAGGGTATGAACGCTTTAATCTTTTCAATTTGCATATTTTCATTATTTTTTAGATGGCCCCAATTTGATCTGTAATCTTCTTTGTTCACGCAGGCTGGAATTGCTCTTGGAGAGTTGAGGTCAATAGGGGACCTCTATGATTTCCAAGCAGTTGTGGCCCTATTTTTCATTGGGATAGCATCAGTCACCCCAACACTGATGAGCAAGAGCAAAACATAGAGGCCTAATGGATTGATACCAATTGCCTGCATTACCAATGGAAGGGCTAGGAATTGGCCTTGCAATGCCTATGTGCAGATGCAAATGAATTTCGACCCAGCTTGCTGGTTCCACAGGCTTGAGGTACTGGATTTATTTATATGCAGTGTCCAGCCTGTATCAGATGTACGCATTGAACTCTTGTTAAAAAAAAAAAAAAAGAATTAAAAAAAAAATATATCAATGTCATATTTGAGTCTATTCCAGGCTATTATGTAATCCTGCAATTGCTTCTGTTATTAGTTAAGATTTTATTATCAAAATCAGGTGTGAAAATAAAAGGATCCACATATTTATAAAGGGAAGTAACTTCAAATCATGTCATAATTGCAAAGTCTTGAATAGGTAACTGAATAATCAATCAGCCAGACCTACTCTTTGGACCCCAAACACTCTTTGACTCTTTAACATTGGATGGTTTAATGATTCAGGAACGCGAGTACACGGCTCTGATTGAGAGCTTGATTGAATGAGACATGCTGGGCAATGGACATAGTTTGAAGTTAATTGTAGCTTCCCAATTGTGCACTGCAAATGAAAGAATAAGTGAGTGCAAAAAAGAAGAAAGGGTCAGACATTAACCGGGAAAGAAATGGATCGGTTGGCAAGTGGAATGAACATGGTTGATATTCATTAATATGATTTGAATGTTTTGGCTAAACAGATGGTGGCCATTGAATGATGTTGAATATTTTGGTAGAAGTTTATGAATAGCTACTTCGGTTGTGCGTTTTGAGGGCATGAAAAATGGTAAACATACATTGGGAATCTGTTGGATGGATTTTGAGATGTTGGGTCCGCAAATGTAGCATCATGCTCATGTGATTTCTGATTCCCACACAAACCAAAACGCCAATCTTCTTCTCATAATCCGTTGTGCACTGTTTATTTTTGTTTTTTCAGAAATTCTCAGGCTACATCCGTAGTATCAAATTATACTATATTAAGTTAAGAGGTTTTGAATCTAATTTTGACATTCTCTTCTGATTTTGACTGTCAGTTATTCATTCGTCCGTTATGTCTTGTAACTGCCAACTTCTTATCTCATGTAACACTAATCATCTCATATAATTACCCATTTTTCACTATCCATGCAATTACCGATTTATCTTGTAACTTCCCCATTTTTCCTTTTTAGTTTTTGCAAAAGTTCCTTTCTACTTACATCTCTTATTCCCATTTCTACATATTTTTATTTTTCTTTTTCTTTTTACTTCATTTCTCCTATTTTCTTTCTATTCTACCTCTCTTAATTGTAGGTACCGTTATAGATATTCTTCTTTTATTTTCTTTCAAAAAGTTTACTGTTGTGCAATTGTATTTGGTTTGAATTGTATGGATAGACTCATGCTCAGCATGGGTTCTTTGTGTTAGTATACTATATTAAAGCCAAGGCTTTTGGCTTTAATTTTGACTGTTGGTTGGGATTTGACCATAACTTAAATTTATTTCTTTCCAAATCTTCTTTCCCCACTTATCTCATGCAACTACTCTCCCTTCCTATACCATGCAACTACCCACTTTATCCCATTATCCAAAGCACTAATAATCACACCTCATTTTTCAAAATTCCACTTTTCTTGTCCTACAAACACTCCATTTCTATCCAAAATCTACCATTCCCATTCTACCCAAAATTTCCTCTTTTCTTTCTACGCCACTAGTTTTTGAATTACATAAATGGGTCTCTCGTAACCTTTTTTTTTTCTTTTATTTTGTTCTTAAAATCAATAAAAAAATTTAATGAATGAATATTTAAATTGTAATGTTGACCATATCTATGCTGAGCATGAGTTAGTATGCTAACCATGTATAAGACCATATTGAGTGTATCAATGAACCAGGTATTAGGTAGGGGCACTCATGGACGTGGCCAGCCCCGTTGGGATTGATTTGGGGTTGAATTCATGCTCTTAAGTTGGGCATTGGGTTCATTTTCTTTCCTAATAATTAATTTGGACATGTTTGAACATTTGTATGATTAAATGTCCACCATGGTGGTATATAGCCCAACACAATTAGCACAAAAAGGAGATAATTTCAAAAAGGGCTGATCGTGCCTCTCTTCAGGCCCTTGGGCTGGATCCCACTGTACTAAACGAGCTGGTCTTTGACAAGCTTTGGGCAGGTCAAAACTAGCCCATAAAAACCACTATTGCTAGGCAAGGTCTGGGATCTAGTTAGACTAAATTACCGCCAAGAGACCAATCTGGCCTGCCCTATTTGACATTGTTGGCTAGGCGACTGGGCCCAGCTATTAACCAATGAGCTACGGCATGATGGGCCAAACCCATTAGTAATATTAGTATAGCCTAATATAGGGGTCTATTTCGCGTAAACATGTATCCAGGGGCGGAACCAACTAAAACTTTTTTAGAGAAAATTTCCTGGATCCATCACTGGCCATGTTTGATTAAAGATAAATTAAACATCCGTTTAAGATCCTATTTATAAGAGAACTCAACATATAAATCGATTTACAAAAAAGTCCTTCCTTCTGCAGGAAGAAACCATGAATCAAAACTGGAACTCGATTTTTTTATTTGGATCCATGCAATGAACCTGTGCTTAGACCCTAATTAAAAATAGGCCCAAATCCTTGATCCATACACTATTTTTAAGGGTGGATCCTCTGGGTGTTCGGGCCGTTTTGGGCTTCTTTCTCACATCTCAATGCCCTTTAATCCAACCCATTTCACCCTTAATAAACAATCAATTTTAGTAACTTCATAGATAGATAGATAGATAAGACAGTGCTTTATAAGTAGACAAATAAACAAATGCATCCAAAGGGTGTTTTGGGGGGTGGGGTGTGGTTTGGAAATATCTTTGTGGGTTTCCTTTGCTCCTCTCTTGTCATTGTCCAGTCTCCTCTCCTTTCTTGTACAAGATGCTTTCTCTCGACTCTCCTACATTTGTTTTAGTATTTAGTATTAGTAGTAGTAGCAGAAGAGCGTGGCCATCGTGGAAGCAGTAGAGAAAGAGAGGGGTAGATAGCGAGAGGTCAGAAGACGAGACATTCCATGTGATGTGGAGGATGCAACTAGAACGTGCCTTTGCAGCTGATCCACCCAACAAACCAAACGACTTTGCTTTCTCCCTTGCATATTCTATTGCTACTAATTCAATGAATAAACCAACCAGAAGACAACGCACTCCTCCACGTTCTTCACAAAAAGAATCCGTTCGTGCAGTCCATTTTCCATTTTCCAAGGAGGAATAATCCAACCATGGTGGACCCCTCTCTCTCTCTCTCTCTCTCTCTCTCTCTGATAGACGTAGGAGATACGAAGAGAAGTATAGCCAGAGCTTTTTTATTTAACTGCACAAAAGAAGTTCACCAACTAAAGTATTCTGATCCTATTCAATTCACCATCTAAAGTAAGATAAGTTTCACTCAATGGTATTGGCAGGGCAAATACATCCATCTCATCTATCAATGGGTGGTCTCACAGAAAAACTTTGGAGGGTATTCCCATGGTATTTGACCACCCCATGGCCCACAGGACTAATCAACCCGCGCAACCCTAAAACATACGTGCACCAAGTAAACATGAGGGAGTCACACCTTATGCCAATGAACCAATCGGTCCAATACCCAAGGGCGGGTGTCCTCCAGTCTTGAAACTTGAAAAACGAGATTCCAAAAAAATTCTAAAAAGAGAAAAAATCCAAGGAAACACCAGCATATCAAGGGGACCACGAACTCAAAAAAAAAAAAAAAAAAAAAAAAAAAGTAAAGAATGCACTAGTAGGTACAGGAATGCGCCTGGGGCATTGTGGTCAATTTAGGAAGCGAATTTGATAAACTGAGCATGGCATGCCAATGCCCATCATGTATTTTGAGAATGAATATCAGATGTCAGGTAAAGCCTCACATGATTGAACTGAAGGTGATAAATTTCCTCTGTCTTGGGCATATCAATTAAAAATCTCAACTTCAAGGAAGGGAAGGCAATTAATTGCATGTGATGTATATGCATACATCTTTGGCTTCATTCACTTTGAAATTTGAAACCCTGCACTGCACTGTACTGCAAGCTGGAGTAATGAAACTGGGACAGCCACATATCTTAGCCCTGTAACTAACATAATAAATACCACCAACTGCATGAACACAAGGGATGCCCCTTTAACCGCCACAAAAGCAACAAGACTTAACACTGGGGAAACTTTCAATTTGAAAGCACCCATTTCAACAACATTCATCATCACCCACTTGCCCTCCCCTCAGTTGTCTCTGATTGCTTTGTGATATTTTCAGAATATTGTAAAAGCTGAAAATTACAGTAGAAATATCGATATAAAATAGTAAAGATTATAATTTAGTAAAAAATCACATTTATTTTTTGAGTATTTGGATTTTTATAAATTAAATTAAACTAGTTTGTTGTGACTTTTTTCAAATAATATCACAAAAAACCCAATTTTGAAATTAACCCTGACATTTTCCCCAGAGAATTTCGCCTGAATGATATTTGCGACAATGGCGAACAAAATATAGTGCCTCATTGTACCAACCAGTGGCCCCTTAAGTTTTTTCGCTATGCGGGCAACCCAAGCCTTTTGATTTGTGTTAAAGGGCCACATCATGGATCTGTAATACCCCTAAATGTGGATTAGTGACTGGGTGTTCATTTCTAAGCAGCCAACATATATTTCAGACATGTACCTGTTGGGTAAAAGAATTTGCAAGTAGCATGTATGGAGGCTACCTACTTGGTTAGATTTCAGAATTCAAAGTGAAAAATCCTCTCTAGATGAATTCCACTTTGGACAAAAGCTCAGCTCGAGAAGTCTCCAAAGAATTGCAGGCATTTCAGAAATTCCATCTTACAATCACAAAAAACTCAAAATTCATCCAGATAAGATTCTCCTCCCACAACATTCAATCTAATGGGAAATAAAGATGCAGTTCAAACTAGAAATCACCAGTGGCCAGAAATCTTGTTTTCTGTATTTTCAGATACATTTTGTACATTATATACAAGCTGTGTAGCTGCAGTTGGTTAGAATTTCTCAAAGAACATAGAAGTGATTTGCACTGTTTTGTTTTGTAACTTCATCACCTTTATTAATGAGTCCAGAAGCCTCAGAAAAAACAACTGAATGAATTCTTTCATCACCACTGTTTTCTCCTGTAATGGAGAGTGGCAACCATATATAACCATTTTCCTGGTTAAAAGGAAAGTGTTTCACGAGTCCTGGCAGGTGAAGCACATGCTAATCTGGTTAAAGTTCTCTATAAAAATAAAAAATAAAAAAAAAGAAAGTAGAAATTTGGAAGGATTTTCTTCACAGCCATTCAGATTTCAAAGAAGTTGATGATCTCTCAAATTAATGAGCATGGCAAGCATACAACTATACAAGACAAGAAATAAAGAGATAAAGAGCACCCAAAGGCTCTTACAACATAAGAACCAGATCAGAATGAAGCAGGTAATCATAGAAGCATCTCTGATATTGCTACAATTGAAAAATGGGTACAAGTGAAAATCGTAGCAAGCAGCAGAAACAATGAACACAATTCGAAGGCTCAAACCACAACCACACAATAGAACATAAAGTTCGGCAAAGACAGAAGTAAATACCTCAAGTCCAACTACTTTGGGTTGCTCTTCTTCTTCAACAAGCTCCCAAACTTCCGTAACAACGGTGTCTTCTTTTTGTGATGTTGCTTAGATGGAGAGCTTCCACCGCCATCCACAGTTTCTGATGCCAACCCATTCATCAGATCAAAGGTATCACCATCAATCTTTGACTCTGATTCAACTTCAAATGATTCTGGCTCAGGCTCCCTCTCTGGGGACAAGTCCTTGTCAGCAATCTTGCAATTATCCCACATTTTTACTTCGGCATCAACAGAGTCTTCTTCATTTTCGGCATTTCCATTTCCATTCTTCGTATTTTGTTCCACTACATCAACATTCCTTAATAAATCTTCTCCCCCTCCATGTTCCCCCATCTGTTCTGTGATATGTTCTGGCTTGGGTTTTTCCTCATCACTTTCATCAACATCCTCCTCTACCAAACCTACCATCTTTGGCAGTAAATCGTATGATTTTTCACTATTCGATAGTTCACCATTTTCTTCTGTCTTCTTGGCTGAGGCCTCTGCAAGTAACCTAGAGAGCTCTTCGACTTTCTCAAGTGCAGCAGCTTCTCTGGTTCGAAGGTCATCATTCTCTTGGGTAATGGATTGCAATTCATTCTCCTTGTCAAGCAACCTTTCATTTAGTTGCAAGTTCTCTGCCTTAGCTTTCTCTGCAGCTTCTTTTGTAGAACTGGCCTCTAATTCAACTTGTTTTAATGAATTCCGCAGCCGGTCTCCATCTACCCTTGCAGCCTGTGCTTTTTCATCTGCCTCTTTGAGTGAATTCACCATTTCATTTATTTCTAGTTTGAGGGAAGTGATTTGTTCTTCAGATTTTTTTATAGAAGTCATAAAACCAAGCTCCTTTTCATGCCACTCAACCTTTGCATTTTCAGAAAGCTCCTCCATTTCTCTTCTAACTGCATCACATTCTTCTTGTGATTTTGTTACAACCCTCACAAAATCATTCTCTTTTTCATCCAATTTTGCCTCTGAACTTTTGGCTTCAGTCTGAGATTTTTCAACCAACATTTCAAGCCGACCCATCTCCTCTTTCATTTCATCAAGCGTGGCCTCATACTTCTCTTTGGTTGTTTTTAATGCTGATTTCAACTCTTCTATTTGAGACTCAGCATTCCCAAGTTCTAGCTGATTTGTAGTGAGCTTCTCCTTTGAATCTCTAGCTTCCATGGAGACTTCATGCAAAGCAGATGCTAGACTTTCCATCGCTTTTTTGCTTTTCTCTTCTTCATCTCTAGAGGCATCCAACTCATTTATCAACCTGTCCTTCTCCTCCAGCAGACTTTGAACACTCGAAAGTGCAAGCTTCTCATTGCTCAGAGCCTGTGCGGCCTCCTCTTTCACACTTTGAAGCTCAGATTTCAAAGTTCCAACAGTCTCCGCAATTTCTTTTGCTTCTTGCTTTGCCATTTCAAGATGGCGATCTGACTCTTCAAGATCCACTTTATACCTCCCAACTGAAAACTCCAGAGACTCAACATTTTCTCTTAGAGAAGAAATCTCCAATTCTGCTTCTTGCAACGAAGCACCATTCGCCTCCAAGTGCTTCTTCAGTGAGGCCAGGGATTCCAATGAGGATTTCTCAGATTCTGTTGCTTCTTTGACTTGTCTCTCCAACAGCTCTGCCTTCTGCTTCCACTCATCCGCTAAATTACCCACACCTGACGCGGCTCTCTTCGCATCATTAGCCTCAATCTTAAGCCCTTCAATCAGAGCTTCCATCTCGGACAACTTCTCCTCTGCCTTCTTTGCTCTCATGAGTTCTTCTTTCAACAAATCAACCTCAGAATGCAACTTCTTAACCATTTCAGCAGCTTCATAGGACTCTGTCTCCAGCTTGGTATCCAGCAAAGCTTTCAAGCGACTAACTTCCCCAGACAGAATCTCCACCTTCTCAGCATTGATTTCAGCAATTTTCATCGCATCATCAGCATGACTCAGTGCCACATTTTTTGCTTCTGAGGTCATTGACAGCTCATTTTTTACCCTCTGAAGCTCCTGAGTTGTAGACAGCAATGCAGCAACATCTACAGCATGCTGGTTTCGGACTGCATCCAGCTCTTTCTGCCATTCCTCTTCCCTCTTCTGACCTGCCTCAATAGCTGCCTGCTCCAATTCGTCAGCCCGGAATTTCTCTATCTCGGAACTCTCCTCAGCTCGCTTCTGAGCAACCAGAGCCTCACTGAGCTTCTCATTCGCCTCATCAGCTAACTTCTTTGCCTCCTTCAATTCCTCAACAGCCCGGGCCTTCTCTTTCTCAATCGAAGCCAACTGCTCCTTCGTCTTCTTTAGATCATCCTGAACCAGACCCAGCTGTGCTTGCAGCTCAGATGGTTTCAAGGGGCGTTGTTTCTACAATCGGAATTAAGGAATGAACAATGAACAGTATAGAAAAAAAAAAAAAAAAAAAAGGAATTGGGTTTCAAGGATTAAAGCTATAATCTTCAACTCACATCAGGCGGAGTGCTGATCCTCGGCGATCTGCGTTCCACAGAAGGCTTTGAATCAACCGATCTAGGTGAGCGATCTACCGAAAGGCGACTGTTTGGCAATGGAGAAGATGAATTGGAGTCTGATTTAGCTGGCGCCTTGGATATTTTGCTAACCCTAGGAGTTGCTGGTGCAGTTTTGTTGGGTAGAGTTTCAGATAAACCAGTCCTGTCCAACACCGAAATCTCAGATTTCCATAACCAGATCAAGCCCATTCAATACACCCAAAGGCAACAACACAAACATAAATCATGCTAAAAACAACTGATTTCTACATTATGGGCGGTAACCCTCCAATGATACCAAATCATGAAAACCCCCAACATCATTCAATAACTAGATCAAACCCATGTAAGAAGAAAACACAATCAAATCTATTAAAAAAACATGCCAAAACTGAGACATTCCCAAAAGTCGCTATCTTGGATCTTAACACCAGGAAATCCCAAAAGCCCAGTAATCAACAACCACATCAACCAAGAAAGAAGAGCAAAAAACCCATGTGAAGAAGAACCCAAATACGAATCATCACAAAGACGCAGAAAAAATTCAAAAAGATTCCTTTTTTAATCCGAAAACATCTAATCCCCCAAAAACCCACTACCTCAATTCTTCAACCGGATCAGAAAAGAAACAGAACAACAACAAAAGGCCAAATGAAGTACCCTGATACACATCACAGCAAAATACCAAGAGAAAGCAAAAGAAAAAAAATATTTACTTTAAAAACTAAAAACCCAGATCAGATCTGGTACCAAAAAGTAGACTTACTTGGTTTTGGAGGGGATCATGGTCGCTTAGAGCTGCCCAGGAAGCTGGAAATGGATGTGGAGGGATTCAAACTAAAAAAAAAAAAGGTGGGGGATTGGAGAGTGGAGAAAAAAGCTGCTAGAATACATACATTGTCTGTAACAGAGATTGGTTGGAGGTAGAAACAGATTCTCAGACAACAGAGAAGAAGTAGAAAAAAAAAAAGGCAAATATTTCAGTTGGTCGGTCTGGTTTCCAGTCTCAACCTCCAGGAGCAGAGAAAGAAGTAGAACTACCCACTACCGCCTTCCCTTTCCAGAACAAAATCGTTTTTAAGATTCCTAAAATGCCTGCTTTTCCTTAAAACTGTAATTTTTGAACCCTCTTTGTTGACAATTGAACCCTTGATGTGTTCTAATTTAACAGTAACGCCACTGGATAAGGCATTGGGGGATAAAAGAAAAAAGAGAGATGTGAGTCCCAGACTCCTGTCTCAGGAAGTCTACAGCTTTTGCAGAATTGCAGTTGCTGAGGCATCAACTGAGGTTCCGCATGTGGGCCCACTTTTGACCATTGTGACCGTTGATCATACACATCAGATCACATGCATGGTATCATCATCATCATCATATTCTGAATCCGAGTCCGGATTCCCTGCAGCAGCTATGAAAAGGGAATCATGTAACACATGCAGGCCCTCCATTTTGGGCCCATATAAAGATAATCCGAACCGCTCAAGTTGCATGCTATCCCCTTCATATATCTGTATCCTATAATTACAGTTCAATAGGAGTGAGACCCCCCATCAGCTGAACACATGAAGGAAAATGTGACTTGGCATGGTAGCGGCATCACTGCTGGTGTGGCATTAATCACGACGTTTATGCCATGTTCTCAAACAGATGTGGGACTAATTTTTACTAATTGAATTTTGAGTATACTCATCATTGTGGGGGATGGGATGCATCTTGAACGGTTCAAATTACTTCTATATGAGCCACATGATGGCGATTCATGCGAAATTCCCATGTGATAAGTGTGACAGAGAATGAGACTCTTTGAAATGGATATTTGATGCCTAACCTAGAGAATTTTTAAGCTAAAGGAGTAAAACTCCATAATGGGGCCAGCCGTGAAAATCCAAATAATTCAAAAATAAATCCTCACTAGGAAAATAGGGTAGTCTCAAATTTTACATCAATTCAGATTTTATACAATGTCGGACTAGATGTTTGTTTAAAAGAAAAAAAGAAGTGATTAACACAATCTTATGGATATTCATTGTCACATTTTTCATAGAATAGTCGATCCATAGGTGGATAAAATTAGGTTTGACGTAAATACATGTGGTAGACATTTATTTTAAATGATTCAAATTTCAATAGGTGGGACCCAGTATGGAGTTCCACTCCTTTGACTGAGGACTTCTCTGGGTTAAAGCCTTGGAGGATCTGGATTACCTTACCTCACATGTGGTTCTGTAGCATTTGGGGACCATAGGGCTGCATATTAAAATCTGACCAATCTGGAAATCTTACTTGTTTGATCAACAGCCTCCAAATTGATGACACATGGCAAAGTTGAGTATTAAATGGGTGGAATCTTCCAAGCTGAGTAACTTCTGACATTATTTATTAATGTTAAGGCCCTTTACGTGTTTTGCATACTTCACCAAAATCTGAAGCCCACATGTACAAAGCCCAACTGTAGGATATTGGGCAGTGTCGAGAACCACAAATTTGTTATGAGCCGTGCTACAGAGCCCGGATTTTGTCCCGGGCTCTGTAGACTTTTTGATTTGTTATTCATTAAGTCAGGCCCCCTTGGTAAAAAGGTGCTTTTGATGGGATGTTTAACTTGACTTGACTTCACTTGACTATATTAGTAAAATTACCAAACGGGCCCAAATAAGTCTCTTGCAAGTCTTTCAAGTTACAAATGGGTCCACCCTAATTTTTATGCCTTGATAAGATTAGTCTCAGTCTGTGGGAATAAAGCAACTCTTTCTTTAAAACATAAGGGCCATTCTGGGCCATGTAGTTGGCCTTTAAAAAAAGATCAGGTCCAGCCCATTAAAATAAATTGGCAGGAAAGTCACTCCATGTGGGCCAAACACTCGGCCCAAATACAGACAGAAAAAAAAAAAAAAAAAGGCTACCCAAAGGTAAGACCTGGGATCTACCTAGATATATTTTGAGAACAATCAGCTCTGATTTTGATGAATGGACCCCACAATGTTAGAGCATGGTCCAATCAATGTGGGTATTGATCCAGTTTCATTCTTACATTTTTTTTTTCTTCCATCCATTCGATTATGGATGAAGATTCATGAATAATCATTATTATCATCACTGTTTTTCGAGGGTCAACTGCCAAGCTGAAGAATTCTCCTCTACGTTATAGGGCAGACCCAGAAAATTATTATAGTCACTGTTTGTTTAAGTTATTCTGTTGTTAGATTCAAGAAAGGCAAAATTGTGTTTGTGGAAACCTCACACTTACAGTTAGTCAACGAGGGTGAAAAAACCCAATAATGTCCACTCCCACCCTCCAATTTTTAATTTTATTTGAACATGCAACTATATCGTCGCTCAAATAAAAGTGAAAAATGATAGAGAAATTATAAAGACCCTTTTGGTGCACCAAGGTAACAAACATGAAGGGCATAAAGGCAATCTATTTGCCAAGATCCAGGTAATGAGAAGTGAAATCCGAACCGTTCAACCTGAGCTCATTCTCACTTCAGGCCTAAAATTCAATCTAAGGTTTTGAAATGGACAATGGAAAATGAATATTAGCGGTTCAAGGCCAATGTAATTTATTGCCAGTATTTCTTAGATCTAAAGGGTTGTAGTTTTTCTAATTCTCATTGCTTCACAAGTTGGCCTTTAAGCTATTTTGGTTTCATAGTGAGGGCAACTGGCTCTCAACATAAAAAAAGGTTAATCTAGCAAAATTCAGCTCGAAATAACTTTGGCTAATCATTGATCTAAGTCGACAGATAACCTATAACTGTAACTGCTGCTTTTCAACACCTACTTCAAAGCTTAAGATAGGATGAGACTGTCAATGTCCCACGTTCCTAATTTATGGTAATTCATAAACCTTTTCTGGTATTTGGTGATAAAGGGCGACAGACTAGTCTCAGTCTTCGTTGGGAGATCTCCACCATGTGAGAAATTTCTTATGGGGGCGTAAGTATAAAAAAAAAAAATTCAATAGCCAACACACTCATGGTTTAAGTATGTTGGCACCCTTAGTAATTACACGCATGCCCTGGGAACAATCTCTCAGTCCTCCAAGTAATTAAGGTATGAGACCAGTAGCCCAACATAACAAAACATGAAAAAATAAAAGACAATAACAAGGAGGGCTTTCTAAAATTTCTTGTCCCTCCCTAGTTTCACTCCCGCTTACTAAGTTCACTTTGAAGCATGACAATTATAGGTGAGATAGACAAGAGTTCCCTATTACCGACCTATATGTAGAAAAATGAAACTAGAAAAATGAAACAATGTATTGATAGAGGTAGGATTTGGAGAGTCAACAAGAAAAACCTGTATGTCATTCGGCCTAAATACATTGATAAACAGAGATTAGAGAACACTTTTAACTGCTGGGAAATGTTTTCTTGATTAGGGCCGGGATCAAGAATATTATTTTCTTCTTTCCAATTTTGACTCTGATTGTTTTGAGCCTAAATTTTTTTGGACGACCTTGAATCCAGAAAAAAAGAATTGGCAAATGGCAAATGGTCTACTTTGACAGTTCCAAGAATATATATATATATATATATATATATATATATATATATTTGGATTTTTTAGGTTTACCAAAGGGCTGGGCCTAGATCAGCCCGTTGATTAATGCTTAGATCTGAAATCTAATAAATTATAGCATGCAAACCTCTTTTCTGATTCAACTCAATCTGAATCAAAAGCACAGTAAAGTTCATTATGTGTGAAATTTATAGTTAACTTTTCTAATACATTCCATCTAACAGTGTAGGTTGGATTGAAGAAGCAACGGTACGTGCAATAACACATTCAATCCAACTCGATCATTTGAGTACCTACCTATCTATATCGTTGTATAGGCCCATGAAGTATGAATACACGCACTTTGTTTGATGAAGAAGATATAAAAGCAGTATATACACTATTCTCCTAGCTAGAAAACACATGTGAAAGCTCCAAATTAACGTTTACGCCCGCGTAGCAATGCTGTTCTTCTTCGTCAGATCCTCAAAGCTCCAGTCCCTCCTCATGCCGGGGCTGCGCACCAGCCTTGGCTCGCTCTTGCAGGAGCCCTCCGACTGCCCTACATTCTCCATGACATCAGTGGTGGTGCTCCCATGCCTGTGCCTGGTCTTCATGGTGTCCTCGGAGCTGCATGGGAAGAGGCGCCCCGACCAGTTCCGGTTGGTGCGTGTAGGTCGCAATCTTTGGAACCTGTATTTTTTTTTGTTTGCAACAAAGGATTTCATTAATAAAAACCAAAAGAACAAAGGCACCAATTCTGGGATGCGAAGCTATAAAAGTATTATACCATTGCATCAAAGCGAAAAAATTATAAAGATAAGACATGCAAAGGAGAAGATCTATCCACCCCTTGCTTAGCCAAGTATAGTCTCTCAGACCTGGCGTCGAAGTGCTCATCTTTGAGGTCCGAATTAGTCCTCTGCGGCGTCTTGCAGGTGAGGCAGGAGAGGGTCATGGCGTCTCCCTTCCCTAATTACACACACACTAAAGAGGATGAGGAGGAGCTTTTCTTATATGGGGAACTGATTAGGAGAGTTGGAGAGGGAGGAGATGGGGATTGGAATTGAATCTTTTTGTTTTTTTTCAATTGAGGAGAGAAGGAATGGTAATGGTAATGAAAAGAGGAGGGGTGTGTGTGGTATTTGAAGAGGAGTTGGTGATGGTTTGGAAGGGATTGGATGAGGTTTGTGGAGCCGGCATCACAATTTACCATAACGGCTTTTTGCAAAGTAAGGAAAGGAGATCCGAATCTGTTGCTTATTTCTTTACAATTCAAGGAGTACGGGAACAAGTAGGAAGAACGAAGACATTAGTATGATATGATGAATTTGCTCCGACAATTTTGTTGATGAAATCTTGCTACGAACCTTGAGACCACGTGCGTATGTTTGGAAGGATGTTTAATTGGGATACTGCATATCCGATGATCCAGTAAAAAGAGATTCAGATATGAATATGATTCTTATTTTTGAATGCAAGTTCCGGTCTGTGATTGGTTTACTATTTTTATAAAGACAATCATGTTCCTCCCCAATAAAAACTCAATGACAATTGTCCTCGTTTATAGATTTCTCGTGTCGTTTGGATAGGTTAAAAATAGAATAGGGTGAAGCTAAATGGACTCTTAATAGTTTAAATTTTCAACCCCGGATGATTTTAGTCAGATATACAAAGTATTGTTATCAACTACGTATATCCATTTCACTTGAACCTTAGGAGCCCGTTTCTTTTTTGGAATTTAAGGATTTCTTGTACGAGGAATTCTTGAATTCCTAAACATAGTGGAATCCCTGGAAGCTTTTTTGGATTTGAGCATCCAAGAATTCCACCAAAATACAAAAGGGTGGAATTCCTGAATTTTTAAAGGTTATTTGAGACTCTTCATTTGGATGGAATTCCTTTATGTTAGGCAAGAAACAATCAATATCCAAATGCCTGGGAACAAGATGTCATGTTATGTCCCAAAAACCTAGCAACCCAAATTTCCGTTAGGAATTTTAGGAAAGAATCAAGCTCTAAATACTCATCTTCCTTTAGTAAAATCCGATTTTACTCCAAACGTTGACTTCGCACCAATCATCTAAACTAAGTGACCCCTTCTCATTTTCCCAAATAGGCCCGGGATGCACACTCTTGTGCAATGAAAACATATTTTCCTTGTAAAGGTTGCAAACAAATAACCACCAAGGGCGTGTTTTTCTGCATTAAGGGAGGAATAGAAGATGAGTAGGATGTTACATGAGGATAAAGTTAAAAATGAGTGGGTTGAAATAAATTAGTAGATGGTTTACTTTGTATGTGTTTGGATAGTTGGTGTAAAGTAAAATGATTTAAATTTTGTATTTGATTGGATAAAGAGAATGGGGAATGAGTTACTCTTCCCCACTTTATCATAGTATCTCTACTGGTAATTGTGAGAGAGAAAAAGTAAAGTTGGAGTAACTGCCAACTAGGCAAGCCTATTTACTTTACTTTCTACGCTAATGCAAACAAACACATCATGGGGTAAAGAATCAAACCGTTGAGATTTATTTTAACCCTTCTTTACTTTACTCTTTTGCAAACAAACAGGCCCTAGTAAAATACCATCATGGCCGACTTATATTTTATTCCATCTTTATTTGATGCTTTACTTCACTTCACTTCACTTGATTTTAAAAGTAAAATTACCAAACGGGCCAGGTCTGAAGGAATTATTAGTCTGAATTCCATGAGGTTAGCACAATAAGATGCAAGAGTGAGATGAATGAAGCTTGTAAAAGTCCAAACTGCTTAAATTTTAACGCCCGCCCCTTGCATGGGGCGTGACCAGAATTTTCTTCCAATAATAGTTTATCCCACTGTACAATTGAAACATATATAGAACCATGAGCAATATATCAAGAAAACTCGTGTTTAATATATTAACTATATATGATTAATTTTACACTGGATCACACATATTAAAGTAAAATTTGGCCAGTAATACAAGATGGAGATATTCATTTCGAGCTGTTTAGATTTTAATACATGGCTCCACCAAAAAGTCCACTATGTCTAACTCATTCATTTACCAGTTCCTCATAGATCTGAACTTGATGCTAGTTGACCACAACTACAATGAGGACCCGTGCTTGTGCGATTGAGCATACATTCACTTTGAGGAACCTCCAAGTGATGTGCTTAGAGCATCTCTAAGAGACACTTTAAATTTTCATATGCATTTTTCAAAATAAGGGCGTATGTGGTAAAAAAAGGCATATGTAAATTTGGCATCTCACTTGGGCAACTCCAAGAGAGATGTTAAATTATTATTTTATTCTTTTTTCATTTAATCTTCATTTGCTTTATTACATATATCTTACTTATATTTAATGGGATTTAGTACGATTTAAATGTTATTAAATTAATAAATTATTAAAATATAAAAAATGCACAAATTGTACTTGAAACCCATTTTTCATTGAAAAGGTAAAATTAAAATTACACACACACACACACACATACACATACACACACACACACACACATATATATATATATAATTTTACCTTATCTTGTTTATTCGTACCACTTTGATTTTTTGAAATAATTGTGGCAAGACATTCACAAAATTTGTTGAAAGAAGTTTGAATATTTTGCCATCATTGTGACAATATTTTGTTTATTCGATCACTGAGAAATTGCTTATTGTTGTAATAGTATTCTCCCACTTGTTTCTAAAAAGCCTCAAGGTTCTGATCGTTTCCATGCATAACATTCAGACTGGTGTTCAACCACGAACCGATGAGAAGACGGTCTTCTTCTATATTGAAACTGTCACCTCGACCAACACCCTTTTTCTTTGGAGCATCATCAGTAGGGAGTTCAGAAGCCTCACCGCTATATTGTGAATATTGAGTAAAAAAATTAGGAAATTGAGAGAATTAAGAATCCATAGTGTGAATGAGGAAATAAAGGACTTCAAGCACTCCTTATTTATAGATTTCCCAGCTCCAAAGATTTCTCAAATTAACATAATCAAAATTTTCAAACGGTAAAAAAAAAATTCCAACGACTGAAAATGGCAGGCGACCGTTAGATGCTTAAAAAAAGTCCAACGACTGAAAAGTCCTACAACTCTTTCATTCCTTCTTCTAATCATTATTTAATTCAAAAAAATAAAATGACATGTCACTTTTCCCATGCCATTTTTGGCATACCTGATGCAATGCCAAAATCCAGCAAGGATATGGCTCCTCTCTTAGAGCATGTGCAACATGTTATATTTTAGCCGTTGGAGGCTTATGTGGCTAAATAACATGCCTGTTGGAGATGCTCTTACATCCATAATAAGTGAGGCCCACGCTTTCATAGATTTTAAGAAAAGCAGGATTACAAACTTACAAACAATCCATATCGTTGTAGTTATTATTATAGTAAAAAGGAGATATTTTCTTCTCTCTCAATGGTTTTATCAAAATGGGGAGTCAATGGTATCTCAATCAAGTGAAAAATAAACCCCAACGGGTTGGCCGAGTGGTTAGGATTACGATTCATCCCTCTTATGGAGCAAGAGGTTTTGGTATCTACCCCCGGTTCCTCCTTTTTCAAGAATCAAAGGTTGAATCCACTAGTGCTACCACCTTGAGGCTACAATGGGTGTTTGTCTGGCTTCTCTCTGGATCCGAAGGGATTAGTCTAGCCCGAAAGACCAGGAACCCTTTGATAGCAAACAAAAAAAAAAAAAAAAAAAAGAAGTTAAAATAGTGGAACTCCAACGTGGAGCCCACTTCTCGCACAAAAAGAATGCCATACCGGTATATGGGATATTGTTTGTGAATTTTATTCTAATAAAATTTAATCCCACCTTAAGATCGAGCATATGATTAGTGTCTCTAATTCAATCTCATGCATTATTAATTAAATTCGATTGATAACTTATTAACAAAGTCTTATGCATTATTAATCATATTAATTAATGGGGAGTATTCAAGTGCATCTATCCCTTATCATTTGTGGTGAGGGACACCCTTTTTTGGAGTTTTTCTAGTAAAAAGGGGACATTTTCTTCAAGTACAAAACCCCTTTTGTACTTGAAACACCCCAAAAAGAGGTGTCCCTCACCACAAATGATGAGGGATATATGCACTTAAATATTTCCCTTCATTAATAACAATTTTTATTATATATATGCTGAATTTTATAGTAGAACTAACTCCCGTACGTTCTTGTAAAATTGCGTGTATCTGATACACAAGTAGAGCATTCACTTGGTCCACTCCTATTTTCAACATGTGGATCGACTTTATGGTAGAGTTTCATTGTACATTCATCCTTAGTTGCTCCTATTTTCAATAGTTGGTTCATTCCACTTGCCAAAATGACTCATGGGATTCGCTCAAAAAAAAATCACATCTGAACTGTATTCCTAGAGTCATTTCCAAGGCCTACAAAGTAGAAAGATGGAAGCTGATTCTCAACGCTTCGTTACTATGATTTTTTTAGCACCTCATGAATGGTCCCTAAGGCATCTACGTGCTGAATTCGATGCATGGAATTGGATACAGCCATTTCTAAAAAAAATCATCCCAACCACAAACCACACCCACAAAAGCAATATACCTACCCTACCACATTGGATGGTCAGGATGGCCCCATTTTTGTGATATTCTCCATCCTCATTGGGCCCACAATTTGAAACCCATATTGAGCATTTGATGATTGTTACCCTCCATGGTGGGCCTCAAAAAATAAACTGCTGCAACAATTCAATCCAGCCATTCATTTTTAAACACTCTTAATTCAATGGTTATGATGACCATAACAAAGTTCTAATCTTGGCTATTTGATGATTTTTATCCAACAACATCTTACAATCATACATATACAGCGGGCCTCACGGAGTCGTTGGATTTTCTTTACTGCCAACAACTCTCTCTCTCTCTCTCTCTCTCTCTCTCTCTCTCTGTCTTTTTGGCAATTTCTTCGTGGCCATTCAAAGGATTTTCAATTCCCCAGTTTGGCTGCAACTGCTGCTGTTTCTTCTTCTCTGCACCGCCAGATCTCTATCAATGAAGGATGTAATCGGTGGCTGCTTCCCGCTGCAGAATCCTTTGTACCCACTGCGCATTCTAGCAGATGGAAATCAGTGATGACTATAAGAACAAGGTAAAGTCAACTTCTTTTTAGGGTTCCTTCTTTCCCCCCCCCCCCCCCCCCCAATTTTTTTTTATTCTGTGTTTACCTGCATTTCTGCAGATTGGGTTTTGGATTCATTGAGATTTATAGGGGTATTGGGTTGTTTGGATGTACCCCAAATCTAATAGATGTAAGATCATGTGCGTTTGGGGGCGAAGAATTGAACAGAAGACACATTGCATTGATGGGTTACTCTTTTCTGTCCTAAATCAGCATAAGGGTTATTCCCAAATATCAATCATGGGGTAGTTTGCCTCACTGTTCTCTCGTTATCATTGACATTTGTTTTTGTTTGAATGCTTTGGTTACGTCTTTTAGAAGATCTTGTGGCTTCGTTTGGGTCCTTGGAGCTTGGTTGCTCTGCGCTTAGTTTACGTGTGAATCTATTTGACCGGTAACTAGGGTTATCGAAATGCATGAATCCTCATTTATGTGTAAATTAAACGTGCCTTAACTCTGTTTACAAAGATTTAAGCTGTTGGAATTAAGAAATCTTGAATGCGTTGACCTAAAAGATGCAGCTTGGGCTGGGTTAGCAACATTTGAGAACAGCTATTAGTCTCATAAGACAACTTCTCGTGGAGAGATATCAGTTCATTCCTTAAACCTCTGGCTCAGACAGAAGCCTGAATGAGTTGGTTGTATAGAACTGAACTCCTGCATGAGTTTTCTTTTGTTGTTCCCCCCTCAATAATCACTGGATTTCTGTATGTGAAATGTAATGTGTTTTGACATTTTCAAGAGAAAATTCATCAATTGGGAATTCCATCTTTGACTATGGAGGAGGCAATGTGATTGCTATGACTTTGTGCTTAAAAGATTTGCAAGCAAGGGTTGCTGCTCATTCATTTTAGAATTTACATTAATTGGTTAGGACGAGTCTGGAACTCAATTTTACCGCTTAAGAAGTTGCTGCTTTGCTAGTTTTTCTTTTGGTCATTAGTCCTCCATCTTATATTAAAATGCATTCTATATTTTAGGAATAAGTTTGATTAATATAATAAAAGATTGCAACTTCATATTATTAAGAAGATTGTAAAGATCTTTAAAAAAATCTGGTTTATGTGGTTGAACCATTTAAAACACTGATCATTTGAAGGAACCAAACCAAACCAAACCAAGCATTTTCCCACTAGGTGGGGTCAGCTAGATGGATTTGACGATGCCAATCAAATCTGTTTAGGGCCATGTCCTCCATTAGATCCATGTAGGCAAGGTCATGTAAGCAAGATCATTCAAAACATTGATCATTTGAAGGAAAATAAAATAAAAACAAAGAGATCCATTTTTGGCAAAGGGAAAAGGGTTTGTGGTTTACAGGCAGGACCACATATTCAACTTCATGGTCCACATATTGGGTGTGTTAGAAGGAGGTTCTTTTAGAGCCTTGGTTGTGGATTCCATTCCAAAGATTTGGTTGATACAATGCCTTTTGTGCAAGAAGTTCATTTGGGTTCATTTTAGTCTCTTGTTCTCTCTGGCACAATGTGTCTTGTTCATTCTTAATATAGTGGAGGAATACACCTTCCCCTTCGAACATGAATGTTGTCCTTAGTGATGAACAAATGAACCACAAAATCTTGTATATTTTGTGGGTCCTTATTTTGGATATTGTCTTTGATTTGAGGTGTTTTTTTGTTGTGGTTTGGCTTATACACCATCGGCTAGTGGTTTGCGCATGTGTATAAATTCTACAATCTCTGCATGGATCTCGAATGCAAAATTTTCAGGTGGAGAAGTTCATTAGGGAAAACTGTTATTTTACTAGTTCAACAGGGTTTGCACTTTGCATCATGTTTGCTGCATTGAACAAGGGGTTGTTGAGCATTTGGATGGTGTTCAAATCGAATTCTCACCAGGGTGAATATTGTTTGAGATATTACTGGGTTCTGAACTTACCTCTTTGACTTTAATAAACTATGTCTAAGAGTAGTTGCTGTTGTTGTTTTCACTATTATTTTGAGAAGCCTTTTAATATTTCCTAAATGAAAAAAATTAAAAAAATAAAATGGCTGCCACCTGGTTGTCATCTGAGGGAGATTTTTGAGGGACTTGATTGTGGATTATCTTTTAAGGATTTTGTTGATTTAACATTACTTCGTGTGAGATAATTTGTCATAGAGATTCTTTTGGGTTGATTTCAATATCTCGTTCTTGTTGACACATTGTTCCTTTCTCATTCTTGATATAGTGGAATAAGCCTTCTTCTTGCCTGTAACCATAATCCCTAGTGGTGAACAACATAATTAGTCTCTTGTGTTGGTGCTTGTTTGGATATGGTTTTCTCCTTTTTTAGGTATTCTGCACTCGAAACATGAGAAACATGCAGAAGAAGTTAAAACCTCAAATGAGATGCTTAGAATGGAACAAACACATGATGAAGCTTACGGCATTCCACTTGAGTAGTTGGGATGAGAAGCCTGTTTGAGTGACATTGGGGCATCACCATCGGCTGAACTTGGTGATTTGGTTGTCGGTGTTTCCAATAGGTTCATTCGTGTTGTCATTCTGTACAGTAGTGTTGATTGTCAACTACAACATAATAGAGGATTTCATGCCTTTGTCTAATGGTAATTTCATGAATTGTTTAAATATTTAACATTGTTATTACTTTTAATGTATTTATATAGTAAAAAACACTTTTATAAACCTATTTGCAAATTCATTGTACTTGATCAGCAGTTAAATAATGGGTTTGAATATATTTTTAGTTTGTTCCTTGCATGGATAAAATTTTGCTCATTCCTCATGTGGGTCTTGCAAGCATCATATGCTAAATAATTGATGTGACAGATATGATGCTGTATCACAAGTATAGTGTATGTGAATTAGTGTCTCTTGAGTCTCTAATTGGTACCTTTTTTGCAACTAAAGGATTACTACAAAGTTTTGGAGGTTGAATACGACGCAACAGATGAGAAAATCAGACTAAATTACCGAAGACTTGCCCTGGTTAGTGTTTACATTTTCTTTTCAGCTTCCTTTTGCAGAACTCTGCTATTATTTAATTTAAATGCTTCTTTCTTTAGTACATTCTTTACAAATTGGAAGACCTGCTGAGAATATTAATCACCTTCTATTCCATCCGTAGAAGTGGCATCCTGACAAACATAATGGCGACAGTTCTGCAACTACAAAATTTCAAGAGATAAATGAAGCTTACAAAGGTAAATTTCTTGAATTCTTCTTCTTCTTCTTCTTTTCTTCTTTTCTTTTTTTTTTTTTTTTTTTTTGAGTTGCTTTCAGATATTATTATTCACTTTTGGAAGCAAAGTCAACATCAGCGACTTGAGCAGCTATTTAGTTACAGTGGTTTCTAATTCTTCAATTTTCCACATATCCAAGAAGTGGAAATAAATCAAGGATAGGCAAGCAGTCAGTGAATTCCAGTAAAGTAGTGTCGCTTTCAGTAATCAGCTGTCCACTCTCATGAATAAAAATCAGAACTAGACTTAGAATTCAGTTGAAATATTGTAAAGGTGTGTCCTTATGGAGGACATCAGGGCATGGGAGCAGGCAAATATCCCATTAAAGTCCATGTTAGCAGATTTCATCGAGTTCCATTCTTTCTCTTAGTTTCACGAACTTAGATTGATTTGACTTTGCTCAATATTTACATGCAACATAAAATTCATATCCTGTATTGTAGTAATGATTGAAACACCCTATCAAATTTGTTTCCTTGTCCTCTGCAGTATTGAGTGATCCAGCTAAGCGTCTTGATTATGATATAACTGGAAATTATGAGGTTGAGAAATACACATTGCGGGTAAGATGTTTTATCAGCTAATGATGATTTGCAATGCTGGTTTATGTAAATTTGTCTTATTTCCATCTGTAAGGAATTGAAGCTCAGCTGATGCCCTCTTTCCTTTTTCTGATGGATACAACAGGAATATCTTACGAGATTCAAAGGAATGATATTGACCTGCAATGGGCTTGGTATCAATCATGCTTCAATATGGTAATCTTTTGTCAGTTTCTTCGTCTTTATTACTCCTTTTGTCGCATCTCTTTGAGATGCTTTATAACAGTTAGACAGTCACTGTGTTGAATGAGCACCTGATTGGAATTTTTATATTCTATTTATGCTCATATTTTGTGTAGGACTCAACAGCTGATGGAAAGCAATGATCTATTGGAACAATGATCTTGGTAATTCTTATTCATTTATATTGCTTTTTTTTTTTTTTTTTGGGGCATTTTAATGTTGATCTTTCATTTTCTTGCTCCAATATCTGTAAGCTGCTTTTCCATACTAATTTTACATTTATACATTTTAGTCTGTGAAGGGCAAGTGCTATTACTAATGCTGTTTTAGGTTGTATGTAAACCAGGGAAACAGATTTTGCCATTGATCATATTTTGAAAGCATTAACATGCCCAAGGCTCAAGACAAATTTGTGATAACATAGTTCTAAACAGGAAAATTTTCTTGTCTTTCCATTTTTTCACTTACAATTTTGATATGTATGGTCATTGCCAGCTCTGTTGTCATCTTGTACTTTATCAAATAAACTTGGTGCTCTAAGCAGCAGTTTTTGCTTTTTGTTCTTATTATACTCAGGTTGATATGTATAAATCTTATAAAGCTTAAGATAGATGATGAGAAAATGGATCATTCTTTATTCTTTTCAGGAATATTGCTTCTCAGCATATTGGGTCATTGGGGACATGATTGGTTGATCCCATAGAAAAGGATACTATCAAAATGCTCTATGATGTTTCAGCTAGCGAATGAGCAAAAATTAGTTGGTGATTGGAATTGTTGGGTTTCTTCCTTCTTTGGACATGAAATTAAACGAGGCGGCAAAAGGAGATGTGAACTATCTTTGTGGGTTTTAATCAGGTTGCTTTCTTTCATTTATGAAGGTTTTCACCTCGGCCAGGACCACAATGTCCGATGGTCTTAATTCAGTGCTACTTGGATAAACTTTTTGGACAGAATTTTGGACAAACCCTATGGTATGCCTTGAATATCCCGATATTCAAGGCATATCATAGGGTTTGTCCAAAATTCTGTCCAAAAAGTTTGTTCAAGTAGACTTTTTGGTCTTAATTTTGCTGCACATCTCTAAGTTTTTATTATGAATTTGACCATTGAAATATCATATAACCATCTTTATTTCACTAGCTGCTTCTGAATTGAGGTGTTCTCTTTGATATATATTTTGGACAGGAATTCGGAACGTGACGAATTAATCCCCCTGATAAATAGATGAACTGATTACCTAAAAACGCAGGTCAATTCCCTCCAGGAAGCAAGCAGTACTACAGTCTGGAGATGGATTGTTCTGGGTAATACTGGAAATGGCCACCGTAGATTAGTGAGTAGGGGAAAAATGCCCAGGACTGATTATTGGGTGAATGTTGGTAGAATTCCAGTCAGTATTGTTTGCTGCTGTATGGACTTAGATCGCAGCTTTCACTGATAATACATGTTGCTATCTTATTCATCCATCTCTCCCATTATGTAAGCGAAGATCATAAATAAGGACTATGGTAGCAATCTGACTCTAGCAGCCACTGTGCACAATTTAATAAAAAAACCAGGGATGGGTCACTTTCAATTGGATGGATTCTTCATTCAGGTGGCCCATGTCAGGAGCTTTTCTAGTGGGAATGAGGGCATTTCATAGAATTGTAATCATAATAGCATATTCCTTCTCACATAAAATGTGATGATCCTTTCATATTCATTTTTGAAACAGAAGTTAGTTCTCACTTCTAATGCAGATGGGAATGAGTTGAAAATTGGAGGCATTTCTCCCTTTGATAGTTGAAAGCTGTTCGAAAAGGTAGGCGTGGACTTTATACAACACGAAGCCTCTGTTTTGATATAAACTCGGTAACAAATTTTCAACTAAAAAACTAATTCAAAATTGCATTCAAAAGGCAGAAGTGGACTTTGTAAAAAAACCCCAAACCTCTTTCATTGATTCTCAACCAAAAGAAATACAGAGAAGGATTCAAGGATGTGGAGCAACTTCAGATGCTGCTGTTAGGCCAGCTGGATATACAAATGCTCAACCAAGCAATCTATAGCATTCTAGAAGCAAAGTTTCTTACAATCAGAAGTCAACTGACATTGCTACTAATATGTGTTACCTTGAAGCAATCGAATTAATCTTAAAAAAGAGCACACTGGTGCTTAATGGGAAGGAGAAAAAAAGAGAGAGAGAGACATTAGAGGAATCCCAAAGCCAATGGAACGGAGATATATCTTGTAGACTGATCCAATCCAAAGGCCAATCCACAGCAAAAACAAATTCACCAAAAAATTAGAAAAGAAGATGAGGATGACAAGACCATCAGAAATTATACACATCATAATAGTAATAATAACAATGGTGGTGCTGGTGATAAATGTCAGGAAGAACAAGTAGATGTTTGCAACATATACATGTCTTTGAATGTCATTCATTATCAGAGAGAGAGGAGTCTAGAAAGAGACGAATCTGATCGAGAAAGCTAGTATTAGCAGGCCTGTCGCTCCTCTTGATATAACCATTAGCCTCCTCATGAGTATAACAAGAAATGCCTATCTCTCCGCTTCTCTTCCAAAGCTCCTCTCCATAGCTCCTGTGCGCGTAATACGCCTCTACACTCACCACCTCTTTCTCCTCCCCTCTTCTCCTCACCGTGATTGGAATCCTCTCATAGTGGCCTCGTTCCGTGCCCTCCAGCTCGTCCATGTGTGTCAAGGCGTGGCTCGAAACGGCATAGAGCTCGCCCCAGATGTGGTGACCCTTGCCGGGGAGATTGATGAGGAAAGGGACCTTGTAGGGGCCGCAGACGAGGGGGTACTTGTCTGCGGTGCAGTAGACGCCGAGGGGATGGGCGTCTCCAGATTGGATCAGGTTTTGAAGGAGTGGGTGGTTGGGGAAGCCGTTCTTGAGGGTGCCGTAGGTGAAGATGAGGGTCGGACAACGGTGGTGAAGAAGATGAAGACCCTCCTCGGCGCCCATGGTTATGGTTGATTGGAATGTGGTCAGAATCTGGAGATTTTAGAGCCTGGATTTTGGTTGGGTTGCTGGGCTCTTTGCCTCTTATTCTTCTTTATCCACCACTGTTTTAGATGGAGAAAGTGAGAAACAGAAAAAATTACATAAACAGAGCCATTGCCATACCCCAGAGTGGGGTTAAATAGGGCTAGGCTGACTTTGGGCTGCCCCTTGAGAACTTCTAAAGTCTCATAGATCAATGGTTTTTTTTTTTTTTTTTTCCTTTCAACCTCAAAAGGGTAGCTCAGACCTGGAGGCTATAAGTTCGAAACTACACCATCACACTAGGGCTAAAGGGGAGTTTATTCGGCTCCCCTCTGGGTATGAAGAAATTAATTTTTTGTTGGCACGTTTACGTAGTATTGCAGAAAATCTTTTTCCTACATCAGAAAAAAAAAGTTCCTTTCTTTTTCTAGTCTAGCAGAAAAACGACACCACTAAGTAGCGATTTAAATGTGTCAGGTTTGGTTTGGATCCATAGCGGAACTAGAACCCGAATTGAACCAGTTTGCTGATTCCTTTGATAATTTTTTTAATGGATGTTTGCATTGCATTGAGCAACCACTCATGGTAGATAGAGGAAACAAACCATTGCTTTTGTAAGAAAAAAAAAATGTTCATTTTTTGAAGAAAAAGTGGCCATACAAATGTGCCCTAGCGAGTTGTAATCTAGAGGCATTGTATATGGCAAACTTTATGCGAACCTTTTTTTTTACTCATGCAACGTTTGGCGACACGCATCGTTCCTTTAGGGATTCAAATTCACGACCAATTGGCTCTGATACCATCTTGAATTTCTTTAGCTAGTCATTGCTATAAAAACCTTAAAGCGTAAGTAGAGGCAACGGAAATACTTTTCAATATTCCCCATCGGGTGGAGCACACTCTTCAATAAGTTCGTCACATATAAAAATATTAATCTATGATCAATCAAGCAGTCGAGGAACGTTCAATTTGCGCAGGGATGATTAAGGATTTTGGGTTCATTTGGAAGACAACATAGAGCACGTGAAAGACAGAAGAACCAAATGACATTGGAGATTCATTGTTTACATAAAACGACGATAGATCCTTGACAATCGTTACATATCATTACACATGCACCTGGCTGTACGCATTTGTCCCATTTTGGTGGTTCCTCCAACCACTTCCATTTTTTAGCTCTTGTGCTGGCATGCTGCAAGTCCATTTTAATGAAGCACAGGTCTGTTGGCTTCTTGTATCCTCAGCTGCTCGGCTGTGCCTAGGTCACCAAAAATACAGAATTTGAGCCAGGGTCTACTTTTGAGCCTAGTTGATTATCCGGTTATGTCCAGGTCAAAATGTGTCCATCAGAAGTGGGGCTAGTCCACCATCTACCAGGTCCAGGAGTCAACCTTGGCACACTCCTAGCTTGTTGGTTTATTGGACCTAATATTTTAGGCCGATTATAATCCACATAACATTCAATGGGTAATTAGTTATGTGTTCAATTCAACCATGGGACATAGTCCTGCTGAAGTAAAATTTAAGGATGTGTCACTCAAAAGGGTGAAATTTATCTTGAAAGGTCGTCGCGGTGGAGTCCCATGCATCTGTTACACTGGAAAAGCATGTAAAAGATGCGACAGGGGATCTGGATGGGGACTGTTCTACCAATTGCTTTGCGGTGAATCAATTGCATGGGCAGCCTCACTTCTCCTGTTTTACCTTATGATTCCTGTTGAAAAGTTACTTTCTATGATGTTAATGTTGCTTTCAATGCTACTGCATTAGTTCCACTACTGGAAGTTGGAAATTGGAACAATTCTCCTGTTTTTCCTTATGATTCCGGTAAAAAAAGATACTTTCTATTATGTTAATGTTACTTTCAATTCTACTGCATTAGTTCTACTACTGGAAGTTGGAAATTGGAACAACCCCATATCAACCTCAAACACAAAGAAGCCATTGATGTCTCTCTATCTGAAGATGATTCTTCTTCTACTATAACAAGTCACTTATTCAAGGAATAACAAACCATTTCAATTTAAACTCAACACAGGCATGGTCCCATAATTAAAGTCTTCCCAAGTTGCACTCTTCATGAATTACCTTTATAATACTAGGGTTCTATTTCTACATAATCTCAGCTTTATTCATTAACTGAAAAATTTAAGGGTCAACGACGTCAGACAGAGGACTCGCACCCAACACCTTGTCACACTATAACCAGTTCGAAGACAAAGGACTTGAACTTGGCAACTTTGTCCACTTTTCTGCAAGTAGTGCAGAAATGTATGGCTGTTAGGAATTGCAGATAATAACCAAATCTATTAACACGAGTTGAAGTTGCGTACAGCACTTTTGTTTTGGGGTATTCTCTAGAAGGTCGGTCCCACCACGACCGACCTTCACCTCTTGCCCAACAATGACGAGTCTGAGAGCAGTGGATTTATTTCACAGATACCCCAAAATTTCTAAAACCCCCTTAGCATTTGCCCATTTCCAATTTTACAGATACACAAGGGGAAAACTTTTATGCATTATTTTCCAGATGCCCCCAAGATTTCTAAAACCACCTTAGCATTTGAAAATTAAAAAAAAAAACACCCCCAGGCTCCATGCATTTTTTTTCAAACGGACCCAAAAAAAAAAAATATATTTTTTAACATAACGAATATTTTCTAGGTATGTAACTGGGTGTTGTACAGGACAAACCATACGTAGGGGCGGACTTACGAAATTCTTCTCGGACGGACTTTATGTAAAAAAGAAAATTAGAAAACGGGCAGATATTATAAAAACCGGCATATTAATTTTTAGAATTTGTAGAAATATTTTGAATATCTTAAATATTTTTCAAGTTTGGGTGGAGGCTTCAACTACTTGGATCCGCCCCGACCATACAAATCATCGGCCCGCCACCTATAGGCATGCGAGGTGGGGCTACTCATCCTGCTTTATTTAATAATTCATCACATCCATCCATCCATTAAGATCATCTCATCAACTGATTTTGCTAATGAGTAAATAACCAAAACAATAATACTAATATTAATATAAATAAATAAATAACAAAAGAAATTAAGAAGTAAACAAACGAGCAGCGGAAATTACACCCGTCCGTCACCTCCTACACGACTGCGACTGCTGGGTTACGACCTTCGCCGGCTTCGGCCGCCGGAAAGCCATGATCGAGGTCGGAAAATGCCATCTCCGGCTCTTTATTCCGACATCTCCGCCAGCATCTTTGTAACAAGAGAACCCAACCGACTTAGATCTCGGAAGATCGGAGGCCTTCTTCTCCGACCTAAACAACGACCAAAATGACGACTTTCTGTCATTTTCAGGCGGCGGCGGAGGAGGACGGATATCGCCTGAACTCCGCCGGAGGAACTGAAAAGCGACGGATCTAGACCGGTGGAAGGCTCCGGTGTCGGAGGAGCAGGCGCAGGGGCTGACGTTGGCGCAGTTGGGGCAGAGGAGAACCAGGCGGTTCCTGAGGCAGGTGGGGCAGACGCCGTTATGGGGTTGGGAAGGGTGTTTTCGGCATTTCCAGTTCTCTTCTTCTTTGTTCTGATGGAACTCCATGTTATCAATTATGAGAAGCTTGGGGATGGGAGTTGATTAATGAAGAGGTTTTAGAGGAGTTTGGGCAACAGTACTGAGCCTGTTATAGAGAATGTAGATATGGAAGTTATGGGGTGGTTGATATCTTTTAAGATCTTCAAGGATAAAATTTTAATATTATGGTTTGTATGATAAGGCTAAATTGAGAGATAATCTCTCACTAATAGAATTATAATATTAGATTAGAGTGATACTATGAGATTAAGTTTCCTTGTTCATCTCATTGGTTGTGGTGCATCAGAACTCAGACCACTGGTATATATAGGACTCATGCATTGGTTACCAATGGAAAACTTGGTTAAATATGTTTATAAAGATGGGTCTAGACTCAAGACCCAGTCCCTTTATAATTAGAATCTTGAGACTCATGTCCAGGCTGGAAGGTTCGATCTTGTCCAGAAATTCTAGTCCAGATATGAAAGGGAAGGCAAAAATAATAGACACAGAGAAATAACTTCCATAGCTGCGTCTTAGGGACATCAACTTTCATAGGAAGATTACAGGATGTTTATGAGTTCTAATCAAATCTATGAAAGTGTGTCAAGAAGAATTCTTTTTGCAGAACTTATTGGGTCTTGGCTTCAATAGTTATTATTAAAAAGGAGTTAATGTAACGAAGAGGATATGTAGATGTATTCCTCACATTCTTAAGATTTGAATTGATAGGGTGACGGGTGGGTATTCATTTTCCACCTTCCTTTAATTCATTTTTTATACATGGTCGCACACATAGCTACCTGATTACTCAAACAAAAAGTCTACATAGACAAACTTTTTGTCCAAAATTGTGGACAAACCCCTATACATCCCTTAAATATCACTATGATATTCAAAGGATACATAGGGGTTTGTCCATAATTCTGGACAAAAAATTTATCCATATAACATAACTCTTACTCAAACGATGGGAGTCGAACTTAGAGTCCTTATAGAGAAAACCCAAGACTTCTCAGACATTGCTTTTACTTCTTAGCAGTTATTTTTGGAAAGTCACATTTGTTTGGAATTTTCCAGTTAATTTTAGCCCCCTTTCTCATAAATAAAAGACTCACAATTCTTGTATATTAAATTATATAAAACAAACAAACAGACTTTAAACGTAACATCACTTATCACTTGGGCAGGTGAGCTTTCCCTTTCGGGGTGTGAATGAAAGCCCCACCCTCAAAACAAGAAGAGGCTGATGACGTTGGTAAATCGTGTCCAACTGTGAAATACTTACTGTGGATAAGGCATTTAATGGATTGATATATGAATCAGGATCAATTGTAGATTCTTCGCCACGGTGGTCTTTAATGGATCAATTACGGTCCGTCACATCGGGTAGGAAATACTAAAAGGATCCAGACTCATTTATATATATATATATATATATATATATATGATAACGGCCTACTAGGAACCCAATTGCCTTTGGACACGAACCCAAAACATAAGAGGCGCGCAAGGTTAGAGCCGTACACGACCAGACATGGGATGGACTCTAGTGGCCTTAAAACTAACCCAAGCAAGCATGAGAAGGGCTCCTTACAATTGTCATTGGGAGGTCCAACCTTCGAACCTGGCCTTCGTCTTCTTTGCATAGGAAAATCGCTATTACTTTACATATGTGAGTTGTATTTTCTCGTATATACGTATCAGTTTTCGTCACCTTATATATGTGAATTGTGTATCTTACGTGTATGAGTTTTCATCACATCACATGTATAAGTCTCACTGTCCTATCCCCTTAACTGGGATACTAAACAAAATAAAAAATAAACAAGTTTTTTTAGAATTTGAAATTAAAAAGCAAAGCCCAATGGGCAGAAAACGACTGCTTTTGCATTTCTTGGATTGAATGTGTACTGTATGATGATCTAACTCCAAGATTTGAGATTTAAGATTTAAGATTCATCCAATCGGGAGTGGGAATGAAAGAGATGTTGATGTTGGTCGTCTAAAGCCAGGTGCAACCCACCTTTCCAAGAAGGATCTGTGTTCCATGTTGGATATGAGATTCTCATAAAAGAGGTGATTTTAGTTAAAATTCCATGATATAATACATTATCAACTTGGAAGAATATTATTGGAAAACAAACTATGTTTTCAAGTACTTTAATTGTACTGAGGGCCTAATTTTATGTATGTATGGAAATCTCACAAGGTCATTTTATATATGTATGGAAACCCCAAAAGGTCATTTGGTTTTAATGAAGAATGTTAGAGGTGGAAGAGAGAAGAGGTAGGGCCATCACTTTTTTATAGATTCCATTTTCTAGGTGACAGACTCCAGAATTTTTTTGTACCCATACTCGTTGTTGGGTTGGCCATTTGTAGGTCTTTGCAATTACTTCTTCAATTTTTAAGATTTTTTTTGGTTTGAATGATTGCCAACTAGGCATCTCCCAACCACAAAAAAACATCTATAAAGATTAACCCCGTGTTTATGAGTGTGTGTGGGTGTGACTGTTCGATAGAAAAAAAGAAGAAGATTGTTCAGAATCTCCATGAAATTAATTCATTTTTTCTCTTTTTATTGGCGAAGAAGATAGATATTATTCAGAAAACAAAACAAGAAAAACATGCGACAATAAAACTCAGCACATCCAAATTGGAGGGTTCTGGAATCAATAAGATTTTTGTGAATTGTGATTGAGCAAATTGATTGTAAGATTTTTGTGATTGAAACATATTACAATTGAGTTATGGCAAATTACTTTCACTGAACAGTGGGATACGTGTGACCTTTTGGTGGGACATCTGTTCGTCAAAGGAAAATAAAGATCTTTCATAGTAGGTGTATAATTAGCCATTTGATCAGCAAAGTCCATGAAATAAGTGTTGAACAGAAAGAAAAAAAAAAAGTAATGATTTTTCGTTCGTTAACTTTAAATAGATAATTTGGACATCTGATTAGGTGGATTTTTTTTCTATAGAAACCTAATTCACATGTCTATATTTGATCCGGTGGAAGTAACTAGTCCCTCTTAACACTCCATTGATCCCAAGGCCCCATTTGGACAGTTGTTTCTTCTTTTTCTGTCACTCTTATGATCCATAAGCATTGAAAGACTTCCTTATCTTTCAAGACAAAAAAATAAAAAAAATTGTTTGTTTGGGTGTGGAGAAACTCTAGATAGTTTTCGCACCTCTATTTTTCTGCCATTTTTATGGAGTGAAAGTTCTCATTGGGAGGTCGACGCTTCGAATCTGGCCTCCCTTTCCTTGCATGTATGAGTTGCAATTGTATGTGGGAGTTTGTATGTTTTCTATCAACTCACATATACGAGTCTCACGGGTCCTAGCCCCTCAATTGGAATACCAAAAAGAAAAGCCTAAAATATTAAATCGGGTGACCTTATTGGACCTAATTTTAGCCCATATTATCCCCCAATGCCATCTCTGTAGGCCTGGAAACTGGAAAGTAGAAACATAACTCAAACCCAGGTCAATTCGATTCAGGGCAGTCAGTCCCTCATCATCCCAATTGGTGCTCTATGGACAGCCCGGGCCAATTGCATCTAATGATCAGCAGACAATGCCTCGAGAATATGGCCTTGATTCTGCTTTCGATGAGGGGGGATGAACCAGAAAATAAAAAAAAATAAAAAAAACACTTTGGGAAAGTGAAGTGAATCTCATCATTGTCACGGGTGAATAAATGTGGTTGGATCTGCCCATATTGATGGGACCAGACCAGTACCACTGCTGTTGTACGCAGGTCACAGGGTCATAAAATTCACCGACTCATATGATCATCTTCTGAATATTTGTAAATTAGATAGCATGTATGCCCCATTATTTGCTACTCACTTAGTTATAATTTTGTATCACTTCTCATTGAAATCTCAAAATAACACAATTATTTATAAAGTAAAATAAAGATCATTGACCTAATTACATCTAACCTTCTCAATTTGTAATACTGTCTTAAGACAACTAATACAGTTAATCACATTGGGGAGGGAGAGAGAGAGAGAGTTGCGTGTGGCATGTCGTCATTATCATTATAAAAGCCGGTTTAACTTTGTCAGTTGTTAGCTGTTTGTCCAAGTCCAAAGGTAAGAGAAGAGGATTGCGTTTGCTAAGTTGACGGTCAATATAAACTGTTGTCACAATCCGAACATGATTTTTTTTTTTTATGTTTTATTTTTTGCTAAATTGCAAAAGAATTTCATGAAGGAAAAGGGTTTAAAAAAAACAGTAGTGCTACATGGATAAATTTTTTGGCCAGAATTTTGGACAAACTCCTATATATCCCTTGAATGTCTAGATATCCCTTGAATATCACTATGATATTCAAGAGATATCTTGGCGTTTGTCCAAAATTCTGGCCAAAAAATTTATCCATGTAGATTTTTTGTAAAAAAAACCCCAAAAGGATATGAGCCAAAGAGGCCTAAAAGAAGACCACCGCTAAACAACAGAGAAGAGAAGGAAAAGACCACCGCTAAACAACAAAGAAGAGAAAGAGAAGGAGCAAATAAAAATTAAAGACAAATCAAAAGGTCATTCTTGGATGTTGAGAGAGCTATAGAAACTTCTTAAAATATGACTATAGGAGGTTCCTTTCATCCTCTTGAGAGAGAATGATATGTCCGCCACGACAAAGTTAAGGATTTGCGAGGGAGCTAGTTTGATATTGGAGAAGAACTGTGTGCATCTCGCCTTTAAGATGAATAAACAAGTGGAAAAGAAAATAGCTGCAAGCCTTTCATGATTTTAGCATTTGCTCCATAAGATAGGCTGTTTCAAAGACTTGTAGCTGAAGGGTTGGAAGGGAGGTTCAAACGACCCATAGAAAGAACGAGCTTCCAAATGTTAATGGCAACGGAGCATCGGACAAGAAAGTGGGGGTTGTTGTCTTAATTTTTCAAGCACAACAGGGAAGCAAAAACAAAACTAATTCCTCTCATCTTAGCGTAATCAGAAGTGGGAAGCCTTTCATGTAAGAGTTTCCAACCGAAGCAAGAGATTGATGAAGTCTAAAACTGTAGGAAGCAACTAGGGACTTATATTTTATTTCATATTAAATCGCCTCATTGCCATCAAGGGGCCCACAACTTGGACACTTGTTGGATGGGTTTGTCCGTGTGAAAGTGGTTTCTGCCTTCATCTAACAGTCCACGATGGTGTGGCCCACTTGGGGGCTCGTCGCACCCGGCCAAGAGGACAGGACCAACATGCGGCTGCAAGGAAGCTGCTGCGTGTGGAACGAAACGACCCCCTCTCCTTCGTGGTTTCTGGACTGCTTGACTTGCAAACCAACCTTTTGACCAGTTGAGTCAACAGCCAATCCAAGTCCAACCAGAGAAGACCAACAAAACAATGAAGTACCAGTGGAAATTTCTCACAAAACAATGAAGAACCAGTTGAAATTTCTCTCTCTCTCTCTCTCTCTCTCTCTTTTGTATATATCTAATAATTGTGGTTAAATTCTTATCTAATCTAGATGGATGGGTAGCTATTTTATTGTTAACAGCTACAATTATTGGTGGTGGTTTTCCAAAAAGAGGTCAATTATTGGTGAGCTAGGGTGGGGGATTTTATGGATACATATGGGGTTTAAATAATTACTGAAATGTACGTGAGGGTTTTTATCTTTTATTTTTATTTTATTTTAAGTGGGCGTGTTCTTTTTTATAATTGATTACCTATAAATAAATTGTAGGATTTTATTTAAAATATATGTGACTTTTCAAAAATTGACCGTTAAAGTATCTTCTCTCTAATGTAAAATGAGTTTAGGGAAGGTGGGATGTGAATAACAATCTACCTCCCTAGTAATTCAGATTCTAAGAAAGTGAGAGTTGCATCTATATTGATAGCTTCTATTATATACCTTTCTCCTTAAGTCCCTTATACCTCACATCTTTAATAATCCTTAGGGATAGCTCATTTCACATTAAATTCTTATTTACTCTATGCAAACAAACGCACTCAAGGGTATATGCGGAGATTCTTATATCATTGTACAAGATTTGAAGTTAATATGGGAATAATTTATACATATTTTTTTGTAAATTGGCACCTGAAATGATTATTTTGTATATACATGGATTAATTGAAGAAAATGATCAAAGTCCTTTATAGCTTATATAGTGGAAGGCTCTCTGTTGCCTCATAAAATTGAAAATGATTCGGAGTTGTAGAGCCCATTGACCATAAAAAGGGCATTAATCTCTAGTTTAATGAATGGAAAAATAGATTTAGTGGATGTTTCTCATCAATTGTCTAGTCTAAACCATAATAAAGTGGATGGTAGACAAAGTTTCAATTTTTGACTTTTCAATTGAGGGCCTTTAAAAAGCTTGGAACGTCTAATGATCAAGATCCTTGCTTTAGTAACCAGCTCTTATAATCCTCTCGCCTTAGGTCAATAGACCTTACATACTATGTCATGTATCAAACTTTAAGACGCATAAAATAACATTCCATGAAAGAAAGTAAAAAAACCTGTTTGAATGGGAAAGAAGAGTAAATTAGCGAAACGTTCCTCAACAGGGTCTTGTATAACCTACAATCGAACAACTCTTTCTCTAATGCTTATAATCCAAACAGCTGGACATATTTTTATGAGAAAAATCAGAAATTTTCTCAACCTTCCCACATATGTTAATCATTCTCTTTATATATATATATATATTTTTCTTGCCAATGTCATACAAAAGTTCCAAATACCTCTATCTTTCCTAGTGGTACTTGAGACATGGTTGAATTTGTTTAAGGCAGCTTTGTTATAATGATCAAATCACACTGAGTTGATGGTTGAAACTTGGATGACACCTGACACATGGTTAGATGATCTTATTAAAAAAATATTTTGAAGGGCCCACTGAGGAAAATAAACACATGCGTTAGTGGCTTTAGATGGAAATCCACTAAAAGATCCTCTGAATTTTCTCATTTGGAAAAGATGATCTTTTTTTTTTTTTCCTTTGAAAGGTCCACGTTTTAATGGTGGAGGCCACGTCCACATCTAGTCGATTTGTACAAAGCTTTGGGTCCCAACAAAAACAAGCCAAAACAAGCCCACTGACCTAGGTGAGTCCCTGCTTGCAGTTTTGATAAGGTTTGAATACTAGTTCCGTGATTCCATGGACAACAATAGTGGCCTATTTGTGCTGTCTCAAAAGTTGTGGCAAATGCCTTCTTAAACTTTTTATTAGTCTTACTTACCAAATAATTTTATTAATGGAAGGAAGGAGATTGCTTTAAAGGGAATCTAGTGTAGATACCCCATCCCTCAATTTTTTAAAGGGGGCTCCATGTAAATAGTGATACAAAAAGTTGAAATGAGATGTTAGGACCCAAATTGAAAGAATAGTAGATCAAATACTAATTCCGAATTCCAACTACTGCTAGGGTCCCTTACTTTGAATGGGATTTGAGGTTTTAGGGGTATGGGCTTGTCTGTTTGCGCATAATAATTGAATGCATAGGGTCGTTAGTGGTTACAAATGAAAATTAAAGGTGAAGTTCTAAAAATGAACATCAAATAATATTTTTTTTTGAGGAAATATGATAAAAAGATAGTATTTGATGCTCATTTTTGGAAGTAACCTTTTGTCTTCTTTATTAATAGTTCTCCGTTTTCAATTCTTATGCTTTTTAATGTAAAAAGAACATAACCTTAGAAATACATTGCTATAAATTATCTAAAATAGAAGAAATAAAGGGGAAGCTCATCTTTGATGGGAAATGTTTACCAAGCTTTCAGGTAAACATAAAAATAAAGGAAGTGAGAGTCTCATCCATGTCTACACCTTACATCCTTCATCCCTCTTTACGATCATTCTTTTTGGAAGTCATTTTACCATGAAATCTTAGGCATTGATAACAAGCAAATAAATCGATCTAAACAAGTGCTCACATATACCAAGAAAAAGAAAAAGGAAAAAAAAAAAAAAACCTTCCTGCTTAATACATGCTAACATGGTGCCCGTGGTTGAGACTAGAGCTATTGATGTGTAGGATATAAGTTATTTGTGAACTGTTGATCAAGGTTAGAATACAATGCTAATATTTCTTGTACATGCATGTATGGTCCATCAAATTAAAGTCTACACTCTACGCCCCTCAGCCCCTCTCATGTATGTATACTCCAAAAACTAAAATCCAAAGATTTAATATATAACATGAGAAAGAGAAAGGAAAAAGCAGAGAAAGAGGTGTGTTCCTTCCTGTAAACGCATTTTGGGTTAGGTTGGGAGCTAGGCTCGGTTTGATGAGAGCTTTGGGGGGATAAGAACGACCCAGAACATCAGATACATCGTCTCTCACCCAATTTATAAGTACCACCCCATTCTCCACTCCATACCATTTCAACTTTCAGACTCTCCTCTCTCTCTCTCTTTCTCTCTCTCCATTCATTTTAGGAAGAAGAGAAAGAAGAATCAGCCTATAAGAAGAACACCCATACTAGCCCAAAGATCTAACCCATTTAGGAAAAAAAAAAATCTATCCCATTACCTCTCCATAACCATCCAACTCTCTGTTTATCTCTGTTTCTTCAAAATGGCGATCGATCAAGAATCCACTTTCAAACCCAAGAACAGAAGAATCATGGTGAGCAATAATGCCCTCTCCCTTTCATTTTCTATCTGTCATTACTCATTTTTATTTCTATTAACTACTAGGCTCTGTTTCTTAACGTTTGTGTTCTTAATCTTGAGTCAGGGTGCTGGACGTCCGGCTGAGGAGAATGTGTGGCCTCCTTGGCTTCGTCCTCTTCTAAAGTCGAGCTTCTTTGGTCAATGCAAATTTCATGCAGACTCTTACAAAAGTGAATGCAATATGTATTGTTTGGATTGTATGAATGGAAGTCTCTGTTCTCTCTGTCTCGCCCATCACAAAGATCATAGAACAATACAGGTATAATTTTAATTTTAATTTTTTTTGTTTTTTGGGGTGGGCATGTTCTTATCTTCACCAATGTAATGAATTTATAATCCTTTCCCTTTTTATTGACAGATTAGGAGGTCTTCTTACCATGATGTGATCAGGGTGTCTGAGATTCAGAAGTTCTTAGACATAACAGGGGTGCAGACCTACGTTATCAACAGTGCAAGAGTAGTATTCATCAACGAACGGCCTCAGCCCAGGCCTGGAAAGGGCGTCCTCAACACCTGCGAGGTCTGCGAAAGAAGCCTTCTGGATTCCTTCAGATTCTGCTCTCTGGGTTGCAAGGTACTCCCTTTTCCCAAAAGAAAAAAAAAAAAAAAAACCCACCCCATTAGGCAAAATCTCATCTTTGGTATGTGTAATGTGATTCTCATTTGGAATTGTCCAATTCCCCACTCAACCAAGCCAAGAATGTGCAATTGGGATTTTTTTTTATAGTAATTCATGATCTGTTATGATAGTAATGTTCTTGCATGTGGGGTGTTTTGCAGATAGCCGGAACATCATCCGAGGATCAGAAGAAGAAAAAGAAGCGGGCTTTGGCCTTTCATTCCGACTCGGAAGAGGACTCATTCTCCAGCAGTAGCCAAGGCCATGAGAAGGCCCTGCAAAGCTTCATTCCCTCAACACCACCCCCAACTGCAACAAGCTTCAGGACTACAAAGAGAAGAAAGGGGATCCCCCATAGAGCTCCATTGGGGGGACTCACTCTGGAATATTACTAGACTAGTATTATACACCCAATACTTTGTGTATGCATATAAAAAGCACCTACTTTTATCTTCTATTATTAACAACATGTGCCGTTGTGTCTTGTTACTCTTGTATGATATGAAAACAAAATCTAGTTATTAGAAACAGAGAGAAGAGAGGAATGCAGCAGCAGGAGGGAGAAGAAGAAGCATGGATTGCAAGGTTTTGCTGGGGGGTCTAAATGGTAAATATGAGAATTGAAGAGGGTTGTAAACCTGTAATAATAATGAAGAAAGATGTCCTATTTCAGTGGTGTGAAATGAAAGGTCGGTTACTCGGTGTGTGTGAACTGTGGACTGTGGAGAGAACAACTCTTGTGGGTTGGACCGTGGAAAGGTCTACGTGTGGGGACCACTTCTGGCAGCCGACTTGGAATCGTTTGGGAGACACGATCCGTAATACACGTGTGTCCAATTGTAATTGTTAAAGAAGGATTGATGATATCAAAATCAGTGATGTGGAATGCATGTAATGGTTCAGTGAAAGTTGTTGGTGATTGATAGGGGCTGATTCAATTGGAACCAATGGTATGTGTAGCCGCCTTGAAGATCCTTGTGTAAACTGCCACGAAGAAAATACAAAGCAGTTCGGTTAAAGCAAGGTTGTGCTGAGAGCATTTCAGAATTCACTGTTTTGGGGAATTCTAACACACACATCTTTCAATTCCTTACTTGACTTTAGATGTTGAGGTGAAAATTTGCTGAGTGTGAAAAGTTACTTTGACCAATTAGCCAGCTGCATTTTTGATATCGGAATGCTCTTGACCCATCATACCCATTATATCATTTTGGAATTTTACTTCTTGGTGGATGACATTTGGAATTCTCCAAATTCTCCAGAGATGATACCTCCATATGTTTGCAACCAAACAGGCTTGCCTTTTGGCCCTTTGGGTGTCACATTCAAGTTGTTTTCGTGCTACAAATGTATATGCTCTCTTTATTTCTTCAATATAAATTTGACTCCCAGGTCCGCATACTCCACTAGTCTCTAATCAATAAGGTCATTACCGGCTCTAATCTAATCAATATGGTAGGCAACCATTGAAGACCAATCCCAAGTTGTTCGTGTGGTAAGGTAGATGTCTCACCACCAAACCGTTAAGAGGGTAGATTGCACTATATACATGTTCACCATTTCTTTTTTTTTTTTTTTTTTGAGTAAATTAGGGAGAGATCCCTCAGTACCGTATTATAAAGTCTCTAGTACACAGCAATAATGTCTAAGGCCTAGAGTCCCTTGCACATGGAATTCATTCAAGCGGTGGTCCCTAAGCATGTGACATCAGATTTTTTATGACTCATTTGCCCTTCTAACCATTTAAATGGGCGGTGGTCCTTAAGCATGTGACAGCAGATTTTTTATGACTGATTTGCCCTTCTAATCATTTAAATGGGTGTCATGCAATTTAAATCTGGGTTTTAGCTCCAACTCACTGTCTTTCCATACAAAATATTTGTTTTCAAACTGGCTATGATTTTAAACACAGATAAATTTATATAAACTCATATAAACTTATACCAAAGTTGAATAAGTTCTCATCAAAGTTAGATCAATTCACAGCAAACTTAGATAAATTTACTTAATTCTTATCAAACTCAGATAAATTCAATGCAAACACAAATAAACTCATGTCAAACTTAGAAAAATTCATACAAACATAGATAAAATCACGCAAAGTCAGATAACATTATGCCAAAGTCAGATAACACATAAAAAACACTTGTTTTCAAACTGGTTATGATTTCAAACACAGATAAATTTATATAAACTTATGCCAAAGTTAGATAAGTTCTCATCAAAATTAGATAAACTCACAGCAAACTCAGATAAATTCATATAAACTCATGCCAAAGTTAGATAAGTTCCCATTAAAGTTAGATAAATTCACAGCAAACTCAGATAAATTCAAAGCAAACACAAATAAATTCATATCAAACTTAGAAAAATTCATACCAGACACAGATAAAATCATGCCAAAGTCAGATAACACATACAAAACACTTGTTTTCAAATTGCCTATGATTTCAAACACAAATAAATTCATAAAAACTCATGCCAAAGTTAGATAAGTTTCCATCAAAGTTAGATAAATTCACAGCAAACTCATATAAATTCATATCAAACTTAAAAAAATTCATACCAAACACATATAAAATCATGCCAAAGTCAGATAACATTATGCCAAAGTCAGATAACACATACAAAACACTTATTTTCAAACTGGCTATGATTTCAAACACAGATAAATTCATATAAACTCATGCCAAAGTTAGATAAGTTCCCATCAAAGTTAGCTAAATTCAAAGCAAACTCAGATAAATTCATATAAACTCATGCCAAAGTTAGATAAGTTCTCATCAAAGTTAGATAAATTCACAGCAAACTCAGATAAATTCATATAAACTCATACCAAAGATAGATAAGTTCCCATCAAAGTTAGATAAACTCACAACAAATTCAGATAAATTCAAAGTAAACACAAATAAATTCATATCAAACTTAGAAAAATTCATATCAGACACGGATAAAATTATACAAAAGTCAGAAAACATTATGCTAAAGTCAGATAACACATACAAAACACTTGTTTTCAAACTGGCTATGATTTCAAACACAGATGAATTCATATAAACCCATGTCAAAGTTAGATAAGTTCCATCAAAATTAGATAAATTCACAGCAAGTTTAGATAAATTCATATCAAACTTAGAAAAACTCATACCAAACACATATAAAATCATGCCAAAGTCAGATAACATTATGCCAAAGTCAGATAACACATACAAAACACTTGTTTTCAAACTAGCTATGATTTCAAACACAGATAAATTTATATAAACTCATGCCAAAGTTAGATAAGTTCTCATCAAAGTTAAATAAATTCACAGCAAACTCAGATAAATTTATATAAACTCATGTCAAAGTTAAATAAGTTCCCATCAAAGTTAGATAAATTCACAGCAAAATCAGATAAATTCATATCAAACACAGATAAATTCATATCAAATTTAGAAAAATTTATACCAAATACAGATAAAATCATGCCAAAGTCAAATAACATTATGCCAAAGTTAGATAACACATACAAAACTTTAAAATTCATAGCAAACTAAAAAAAAAAAAAAACTCATTTAAAACCAAGTTCAATGTTGAATACATTTTAAAGTAAAAAAAAATCATGTGAAATCCATTTAATTTCATACCAAATTCATTATTTCATAAGAAACTCAGATAAACTCAGTAAAAACTCCAAGAAAATGTTTTCAAAGTCACATAAGTTCGTTTGAAACCTTGTTTAATTGATAGCAAACGTAGTTAAATTGAAATCAAACTCAGAAAAATTCTTGTCAAAGTAAAATAATTTCATTTCAAGCTCAGATAAATTCAAACCAAAACTTAGATAAACTTATGTCAAAGTCAATTAAATTTAAGTCAAGATAATTCGGTTGATCAAGGCTACTGATGTGTTGATTTTGCTTCTTTCTGTAATTTCCTTCATCTTCGCTTTCAAAATCTCTATTTTGCTTAGATTTCGGAGTGTATGACGAAATATTTCAAAGCCGTACGTGTTTGGTGACATATTTAGTACATAAAGAGAGGGTGTTTTTGTCTTTTTGACTAATTTAATATTAAAAAGGGATTGCTGCCTTTATGACAAAATGACCTGGATCACAGGCTCAGAAATGTACTGTTGAGGGACCTGCTGTTAAATGCCCCTTTTTTTTTAGTATCTTTCTTATTTCTTTAATACATTGAAGGTTTAGATAACCATACCCACCCCCCTCCCTCCCTTCGCCTCTTTTTCATCACCTTTTGAAATCGGTGGAAGCAGTGAGTCAATCCCAAGTGAAAAAAAACACAATTTAATGAAGTTCAAAGGCAAATGTGTGGATGCTTCTATCATTAGTCGTTTTTTGGCCTAGATTCTGATTAGTTATTTGAACTTTGATGGTCTTATCACAAAAAACACAAGAGAGATAATATAATAAACTCCTATTGGGCATTTACTCGTGGTGGGATTTCCCTATGGATAATCTGAAACACTAATATGGAACTAGATCCCACCTCTGTAGCTTCAATTTGTTGAATAGACTGGCATATTACATACAATTGGGATTTCAAATTTAGTTATTCAAAAGGAAGAGAAATTCAGATTAATTCATCATTGCACCCACTTTGAAACGTGATTTTTTTGTGAACATATAATAAGCCAATAGATTCAACAAACGTTGACCCATGTTCAACTTTTGACATAAACTCAACAGAGGAACTTCTATTGTAGAAGCTATAGAAGACCTGGATCCACTAAAATATACTCCTACATGCCCAAATATTAAGCCAAATGACCTGTTGTAGGACAGAGGAAATGCAAATTTCATGGCAAAGGAGGACTCTTTGTATACAGGGCTTGTTACAATAGAGGGACTAGGTTTCAGATATCAAAAACATGAAGTGGTGATATAGCAAAAAGAAATCACTTTATCCTTGCCATGACTTTACTAAAGTGGAGCTGTCCAGAGGAGGGCAAGGTGAGAGGGCTACAAGCTAATTGTATAAAGTTGGATTGCCTGCATCCTGTAACTCTGTAAATGCTGCACATTAGCACCCCCTCCTCGGACATGTGCTTTTAACCGGTGTATCTGTAGCCATCTCATCAGTTGATATAGTTTGTATTTTATCAAAAGAGCTGGGGTTCAAGTGTTCAACTGTGCAGAAATAAATGAGTCAATGTGTAAAACTTTTCCTATTCAAGTTAATGGCCCCAATGACACGTTTGGTAACTAGTGAGAATCTGTAAATCTAAAGATTCACTGCCATTGAAAATGGAAATCCTCACTGAAAATTTAATAGCCAAGGATTTCTCATGTTCCACATTTGTTTAGATCTGTGAAATGGCCAGGGCTTTCTTCAATCCACCCTTGGTGCCGAGCACTAAAATCTTTGAGAAATAGACAACCCACCTAGTATGAGAACTTTTACAATTAACCATGATAGAGACAATTTAGCTAATCCTTGGAAGCCCAACTGAATGAGTGAGCAGCCTTTGATTCTTCTAATCAATAATACAACAACTAGAGACTAATCCCCAGTGGTTGCACTAGAAAGGGAAATGTATCACCATCAAACCTTCATTGGGTTGATAGCATTTTTTACATGTCAACTACTTTATAATTTTTTCTTTTTGATTTTTTGAAAACATTAGAATTTTAGAAACCTAAACTCATGTAAATCAAGTTATTTGGTCTTGTTAATGATAATCCTTTTGGATAGATCGTGAGATTACAGTGAAGATTTTAATGAAAGTCACTTTTTCCCCTTTTTCTCACACTTATGAATCTGTACTTAGGAGCAACCACTCTCAGTAAATGGAATTGGTGGGAGAAGTGTCAATCTCAAGTCAAACAACCAATTTAATTAGGCCCGAACTTGGAAGTCAAATAGGTGGATGCTTCTAAGATTAGTAGTTGTTTTGTCCGAGATCCTGTTATCAATTATTTGAACTTTGATCTTATCACATAAACAACAAAGCTGATGGAATAAACTCCCGTTGGGACATTTAGCCATGGTGGGATTGCTCTATGCATAATCTGCAACATTGAAATGGAACTACATCCTCCCTCTGTAGCTTCAGTTTGTAGAATGGACCGGCATATTACATACAATTGGGGCTTCAAATTTAATTATCCAAAAGGAAGAGAAATCCAGATTAATTTATCCGGGCTTCAGAACCTAATCTTTTGTGAATATATGATAGGCCAATAGACTAACTTTGACCCATGTTCAACTTTGAAATCAGCAGAGAATTAGACCTCTATTGTGGAAGCTGTAGATCCATTTACATATAGTCATAGATGCACAAATATTAAGCCACTTGAGCTGTTGGAGAGGGGAGTACTTGTTACATATATGACTTATGAGGGACTGGGTTTCAGATGTCCAAGACATTAGAGGGATGATATCACCATTTATACCACGGCTATGCAACAAAAACGTTTCCAAATGAATCCATGTATCCATACAGATGGGTTAAGCAGATTTGAGCAATTTGCAATTACCGTAAAGAAGTTGACTCAGCTGGTCAGGGGCGTATAGTATGTGTATGTTGGGTGAGTTCGAATTTCTTGAATACCTAAGCCAAATAAAGAAGTATCTGTGTCCATATTGCCAATCACTTTACTAAATTGCCATCACAATGTCCTAATGTGTGGGCATCCTGAAAAAGAGACAACCATGAACCATCACGGACTTTTAGGAGTCCACTCTAATCAATGTGGAGTTCTCGAGAGCAGGGAAAAGATTTGAGGTCTACAAGTTAATTATATAAAGTTGGATTGCCTGCATCCTGTCACTTGAAAATGCTGCACATGAGCAACCCTTCCTTGGACATGTTGCTTTGACCTGGTGTTGTATTGTATCTGTGGCCATCTCATTAGTTGATATATAATTGTATATATTTTCATTTTGAGCATAAGAAAGACTTGGGGTTCAATTTGTTGGGAATTAAATCATGGCAAACACGCACGTTGAATCAATTACAAGCAGACAAGAGATTTACGTGGTTTGATAATTGTCTACGTCCATGGGGCTATGAGGAATTCACTATATGTAAGAAATTGGATAACTCGTTATAAGGATTCTAAATCCTCTTGGCACTCACCCTTCTCTCTCTCTCTCTCTCTCTCTCTCTCTCTCTCTCTCCATAGGGCTTAATCTTGGTGTCACATTTGCCCCCTTCTATGGTTGGGAACCACGGGAGAGAAATCTCTCACCTTTCTCACTCCGACTTTAGGATTACCGATTACATCAATATATAATCTTTGCTTTTTTTTTTTTTTTCGCGCTTCTAAGAAAGCTCCGGTACATTGACCAAAATACACATGACCCTAAATCTTGTAATTGGCTAACCCAATCAACCAATCCGGTCAAACTGAAAAATAAGACATAAACCCAACACAATTGTGCATAATTGTTTTTTTAATAAAAAAAAAAGTAGGTAGAAATAAACGACTTTCATAGATCTTTGCTTTGAATATATGTAGGTGTATATTATATCAACTAAAGTTGGTGCATATTTGGGAGTATCTTGGTGTGTTATCAGAAGATGATAAATTAATAATGATGGGCTTAAGATGATTTGAGCATATTCAATGCAGGCCAACAATGATGTTGATGCGAAATTTCTTTTTCATTAAAGTTGATGGCCCTTCAAGAAAAAGAGGTATGATGAATAAGAAATGAATGAAAGCAGTTAAAATAAATTTGAGGAAGTGTAATATATTCACGGACTTGACCTAGGGTAGACTGAAATGATGATACAAAATTCTTGTAGTTCCCCTAGCTTAGGTGGGACAATGCTTTGGCTATGATAATGATGAGGAGGTAATTGTATCCTTCCCGTTGGAAACTTTACATGTATAATGAAGTGAAGTAGAGGTTAAAATCAAGAAATAATAAGTTATGATGATATTTTGCCTTCAATTGTTCGGTAGGAAATCTTTTTATTTTTTTTTGTATAAAAAGTGAGTGTTTTATTGTCTTTTAGTGGAGAAATGAGGTTGCATTTTTAGTTTTTTTTTTGAGATTTTTTATTTACTAGAACTTCTCAAATTTATGTCGATGGTGATTTGAGAAATCTAATCCAGGATTTTACCAATGATCAACCGCAAGTGGGGTAAATGGGTGACATCATCAGAAGAAAAAAAAAAAAATCATGTTTGAGTTGCTATTGAATTTCGTTGTTCTTGAATTTCACGTCTCAATTTTTACTGGAATTTCTGCCCAAAAATTTCACAGATCATGAATTCCTTGTCTCATAGTTCTTTTTTTTTTTGGTAAAATGTCTCATAGTTGTTAGACATTCTTACTCAATTAAAAGCTAATATGTGCATTGTGGTATATTGGGCCCACCTCGAGAAATTATAGCATGGGCCCCACCTTGATTAATTGTGATATGTTGGCCCACATGTAGAAATTCAACAAGGAACCATCTTTAGAAGCTGTGATACATAGTAACCACCTTTAGAAATTACATATCTCGTAGTATGCTGTGTGACCTACCTTTAGGAATTAAACATGGGCCACATCTTAAAAAACATGGGTCTTGCCTTAAGGTTAAAACGCAGCCCCTCATCCTGAAATGGGGCAAAGCTAGTGGCTCTGCATCATACTTTAATGCAGCGCTTGACATATGCACATGGGTGGGGGTCACCTTTAAGAAATTCAATCCGTTCATTGATTCTAATACCCACCATAGTATATACATATAAAATATTATTTAAATCAACAATATGCACACCGTTGGATTAATTAAATCCAGACTACATGATTCAACTTTATCTACCTTCGGACAAAGAAGTTGGGCACATGTTTATAACCAATCAGTCATTATAACAGTAGGCCCCACAAAATACACTTTAAAGTTATAGAAACAAAAAAACAAGTTGAGTGCTAGAATAAATGAACGGATTATATTTCTTAAAGGTGGGTGGCCTCCACCCATGTGCATATGCTATTGCAACTTTGCCCAATGAAATGAGTGAATGGTACATGACCTTTCAATGGTTTCTCAATATTTGTCTGAACGGTGAATGGCAGGATAGATCTACACCACTGATTCATCTTATATGGCCGCCAACTATTTCGCTGATGCTTTAGCTAAATCGGGGATTTAGAGGATATCTCCTTGAGAGGTATGATTTTGTAGTTTGCTTCGGCTCTTGTACCTAGCTAGTTGCTCTTTTCTCTTTTTGTGTTTCCTCTTTTTTTTTATGTTCTTTATTATCTTTTTATCTTTGTTTTTATTTTTTGTAACATTCTTTTAATTAATTAAAAAGTTTCAGTTACCACTAAAAACAAAAAAAAAGAAATCTTAAGTGGCCGCTAAAATAGGATAGCTATCATTGGAATGCGAACATGAAGATGTCTACAAGTCAATGCAACTTGTGAATTGATGAAAGACATCCTCAGGAAGTTGGATTGGGTCCACTTCTTAGAAGGATTAATTAGTTTTATGTTTTTGGGTCGCATGTCAAACATGCACCAACTCACGTCGGCAGAAGCTGGCTAAATAAATGTTAAATGTCAATGGACTCGCCCAAGGGCCATGTGTATACTGGGCCCCAACCAATCACCAAACTGACCATGTCAAATTACCTCTGCTCCCTCTAAGTCCTGCTCAAAGCCACCAACCATGACTTTCCAGATTTGTTTTCAGAACGTACAATACAAAAATGAAAGATGAATCGATCAATAAACCCGGCGCAGAAAAGGTCCATCTCCAAACCAACTCTCTCACTATATATGATAACAATCATGCAACCCTTTCCTCTCATCAACACATTTTCTTCCTCATCAAAAGCACTTGTTGTTTTCTACTTCATATTCAAATGTCGAAAATGGGAGGTGTATTTGCTCTATCCTTTGTCCTCCTCTTGCTCTTGGGCAATGTCGTTGTTGCAGAGGAAATGCTTTTCAGTGGCGAGAACCTCAACGCCGGAGAATTCCTTGAGAACGGGCCTTACCGCTTTATAATGCAAACTGACTGCAACCTTGTTCTCTACATGAACCAAACAAGGGCGCTGTGGTCTTCTCGCACAGACGGAAGGGGCACCTCCTGCAGGGCCACCCTACAGAACGACGGCAACCTCGTCGTGTTCTCGGGCACTGCATCGGTGTGGAACAGCGGCACCGCCCGGGGATCAAACAATTATCGGCTTATAGTTCAGAGTGATGGAAATGTTGTCATCTATGGTGCTGCTCTCTGGGCTACCAATACAGTTCAGAGTTAGAGACTATCTTGTTCTGAGACTGGGTGGGAATGGGACTCTTTTCTTTTGTTTGATGCTATAGTAAGAATAATAATGCCGCTGGACTAGATGTGGTTGAGTGGGCAGGATTTCTTTTTAAAACTTTCTTATGCAATTGTTTCACATGATTTGTAATGATGAATTAACTTAAAAGGATCATGACTTACGTATTCAACTATGATTTGATTATAGAAACTTATATCAATATATATTCTTTTGGACAGAGGATTTGCAAGATGAGTGGACTGGATCTGACCTTCAGTGTGTCCTGACTTCGATCAACAGTGTAGATCAAATTAGGATTTGTACTATATATTCTCTCTCACCCCACTCTTAGATGCATGAATTGGGTGGGGTTCATGGATTAATGTGTGAGAAGAGAGAGGGATCAAAACGTTCTTTCTAGCCCTCATCTTGTTTTTTTTTTTTTTGCTAAATATGTAAGATTTCTTTAATTCCTCTTTTAATTAGATAATCACAAAAAAAATTTAATTGATTCAGTTATCAAAAACTGAATCCAGCTATTAATTAATAATTATCAAATTAAAATTTAAATCGGGAAATGAATTTGCAAAGTCAACCAATTATGTTGAGTGTGGGTACACACATATATTAATGTTCTCTTTGCTTTAGATTTGTTTTTTTTTTTTTTTTTTTAAACTTCATGCTAGGTTGGGCTATTCTACGAGCAATACTTCAACTTGAGGATCCAGAGATTGATTTAGCATGTGTGTTATACAAGGTACTTACACCACTCGGCCATGAGTGAGTTGGGATACTTGCCTTAGTTTAGTCTAGTTTTAGGGTATGTGCTTTTCTACTTAGAAAAAAGGCCACTTTGGTTTGACATCTTATCCATTTCGTTTTGGTCCATGTCCAAATATCATATTTTTTCTGGATACGTTTTTCATCCTTGACGTAGACAAGTCTTGTGGCCACGACCTTGGGCTTGTGAGTTAAGGGCATGAAAGTCAGAACATGGCCTGGAGGCCTGAAAGTCAGAACATGGCCTGGTCCTTCCTGAAACATTAGGATTTGCATAACGAAGGCACAGGTCAAGGAGCAGGCGTCTCTTATTCTACCAATCCACCTTCAAACTTTTCAATTGCCATGCCCCTTTGAGTTTTATGCATCCAGGTAGACCCCATAGTAGGTGGCCGCTTTTATTAAGGAAAATTGCACTGGTGCTGTGGAGTGCTGTTCACATGTGTATGTACATATATGAACAGCTAGCACTCCATAGTACCAGTGAAATTTTCCTTATCATGTATGTATATATGTACGTACGTATGTATGTATGTGGTTAATTTTCAAAAATAGTTCTAAGGCATGGCAGCAATGGGTGTGTTTTTTTTAGGGTTTGAGGGCAATCTTAGCTATCAAATAAAGGTTAAGGGGTGCCTGGCCAATTTCGCATAAATAGCTAAACAGCCTTTAGAATTTGAATGGCTATAAAATTCCGGTCATTGTTAATTTAGGCACGGAGTAATGAGTGCAAGGGCTTAGATTGATGATGTGCAGATAAGTCTGCCTGCCTCATAGACTACACCACTTAGAAACGGCCCAATTTGAGCTTGAGCTTAAATTGTCAGAGCAACTTCATAGTCTGATATCGAGTGGAGTTGAGTTGAACTAGGACTTACTCTAGTTCTGCAAACCAATGAAATGGCTGAGTTCAAAGCTTTAGCTCCAAGAATGTCGAGAACGCTGCTTGTGAGAACTGAATTTACATTGAGCCATTTGGGTTTAGAGAAGAGTGTGAAGGATACAAACCTTCTGTAGGAAAACACCTTCCCTGATCTGCAAACTCCTAGATGAGAAAGAATATTTTCCCATCAATTCCCAATTTGCAAAAAGTTTGAGAAATTACTTTTTCCTTAAATTTGGAGAGAGAACATTATTTTCTTTAGTGCAATTGAATTTTTTTTTTTTTATCATTTCCTTCAATATCTTTTTAATTTAAATTTAAATGCAAAGACAATAAAGAATCATGACAGAAAAAAGTGAGAATCTTTCACAAATAGAATTCTCCAATTCTAAATTCCTGACACGCCTGTATAATTTGCTCAAATGAAACTAATTTGACCCATTTTAGTCACTAATCACCATTACGTTGATTAATCATGCTTCATTCACATTAATCTCGAGTAATTAGAGTTAATCTTGATTAACTCGGTTCGGGGTGTAACATTTCCCCTCATTGCCTTCATCTAGTAGAGATTCCCAACTTGTAAGTTTCCTTCTAATCTCCATCTCTATGCTTCTAAGGGTGGCTACTCTTGAATTGATCTGCACAACTAATCCAAACTTGAAATGGTAAATCAACAGTCTGATTTATCCTTCTTAATTCTGGTGTCAAATCCAAGTTGATATTTCTAACCGAATTAATAAATTTGATCGAGTTGAGTTACGTTTTTACCCGATAAATGCATCTAGGGATGACAATTGATTGATTTCTTCATCATCGTCGTCATCATTTTTAACCTGCCTACTCGACTTGAACTAATGCAGGGTTCTTCTTGACCCTGTGTGTGCTAATTTGAAACTGATTGATGAAGGACAATTTTTTTCTATCCACTTGCACACTGTGCACTAGCCATTGGTGCCATTCGTCATGTGGGACCTAGTGAAATCTTGGGGGAGTCCTCCTGTGCGCATTTGCAGCAGCACGCAGGACTAGGCCGTGGGGCGTTTGTGATTTTCTATTAATCAATGAATAACGGTGCCGTTTGATTTTTATACATTCAACCAACCTAACCCCATTCATGATATGGGTCTCCTCATTTCATAACCTATCCAGGAATTATCTTGCCGCATGCTAGTCTTCAGAATCCTCCATTGGCAGCCCTTATTAGTCATGGAAACAGGAATTCTGCCATTTGACTCCACTTTCCTTTTGATAATCATATAGTAGAAGAAGCCAAGCTATTAATTTTTCTCCCTCGGATTAACTCTCTCTTTCAGTGGTCCGGAAAAAGTTGATAGGTCCCTTTCAAGCTACAGCTTGCTGTCACTAATTCTAAGAAACGTTCCTTGGCTTCTCCAAATTTACCAAAGTATAAACGCTTGCCTCCTAAACATGCAGGGTCGTAAAGGAAAATCCACGCGTTAACTTGCAAAAAACGAAACAAAAGATAACTGTTTCCAATAAGATGAAGAGCCTACAATAAGTTTTGGGGTGGTTGGTCTAAATAGTGGACAGAAAGAAAAGCAGGTAGTTGGTTGGAGAGAAAGGGAAATGGGGCTCTCCAAATCATCATTATTCTATAAAGCTTATGTAATAAACTTTTTTCTACTTTCAGAGTAATATCCTCAAAAAAACATATCTTCTCAAAAGATTTCTGCCTGTTGGAACGACAGTTATAGCCTTTGTAATGAGAGAATGTGGTACTAGGACTACAATTTCGTCGGGTCTGATTTTAATGCTTTCATCCATGTCCTCTTTGATCTAATTTTTTTTTTTTTTTTACGGCGCCATTGATTTGCATGAAAAAAACTTTTCACAATTGTCACTTTTAGCTTTTAGGACTATTTGTACTTTTATTCATTATAATGAAATAATCATTCTAATTGAAAAGCTTATGAGCTAATACTCCATCGATAACTTGGAAGAAACTCATCTTCCATGGCACCCAACACGAGCCTTTAGTCAACAAACCATCACCTCCATCTCTTCCAACAAACAAACAAGACAAGAAATGCCCAGCTTCCTCCTCCTTTTTCCCATCAAATCATTTCTACTTCATCTCACATTTCCCTTCAAAGGAAAAACCTCAAAGAAATCTTCTTTCTCCACACTCGTCCTGATTTTCTTCCCCTGTCCTATATCTCACATTCTCCAATATACCATGAAGTAGTAGTAACACTGTTTTTTGGCCACATATAAAACTACAGCACAAAGTCATGAGTCGGATATCGGATTCAGATGCAACGTCCAGGTGGGTGTAATTCCTATATCTCATGGGTCTCTTTATGCAAGATTATGGTGTAATTGTAAGTAGCACTTGACCCAATTGACTACTTGGATTGCCCATGGCCTCTTCAGACAACCAGCAACCATGGTTACCTTACTATGGCAGCAAGGACTGCTCCCAAGGCTTTTGTACCTTATATTGCCCCCAGTGGTGTTATGTCATCTTCCCTCCTCCCCCACCTTCCGGATTTCCCATCCAAGCATCCAGCTTGAACTTCTCTCCTCTTGTCATCGCCATCATTGGAATTCTAGCGTGTGCATTCCTTCTCATAAGCTACTACATCATTGTCTCCAAGTACTGTAGGAACTTGGAATCGTTGAGAGGGAGATTCCAACAAGGCCCAAATCAAGAGTTTGAAGACGGCCGCCACCCCCTGTATCATGAACCTTGGCAAATAGCGACTACAGGCTTGGATGAGGATGTCATTAAGTCCATCGCTGTATGCAAGTACAAGAAGGAAGATGGGTTTGTTGAAGGGACGGATTGTGCAGTCTGTCTCAACGAATTTCGAGAAGAAGAGAGCCTAAGGTTACTGCCCAAGTGTAGCCATGCCTTTCATCTTCATTGCATTGATACATGGCTGAGATCTCACTCAAATTGTCCTCTGTGTCGTGCAACAATCAGCTCTGCTACTAGTCCTTTGCCACTTCAATTGCCCCCTCTACTTCCGGAAAGCCTACCTAATGATGGGTCTTTTATGGAAATTCAAGGTGACAACGAAGAAGTTGCTGCCACTAATGATTTAGAAAGGGGTGCTACAGAAGAGAGTAGAGTTTCAAATGCTGTCGTCTCTAAATACCTTCAGCGTGCTCTTAGTGATTTGGGGGGCACCGCATCGAGAGACATTATACTTGAGATTGAAGATGAGGAGATTCAACCGATTAGAAGAGTGGCTTCTACCCCTTCATTTCACTCTCGTGTTTCTATAGCCGACTTAATGCATATTAGTATGGAATGCGATTTTCGAGGAAGAGATTGCCTGTTTTCAGCTGGTTTTGGATCGATGATCAAACGATGCAGGGGTTATTATAGCAAGGGCTATAAAAGAAGTAGCATCTTACATGGTGTCATGAGTCCCATTGCAATGAAAAGGTCCTCTTCAAGCAGGCGGCACTTGTCTCCTAGACATGGAGGGAGGTACTCTGTCAAGAACCATCTGAAGGATGGCAATGGGCTTGCTTTGAGCAGTGTTGGGTTGGTCTTCGGTGGGCCTCTTTAACGATCCCCCTCAAAGTGAAGCTCGGGTCCTGAATATGTGTTATCTGGCTAAAATTGATGCCTGGATCCAATATTACAGTAATTTTGGAGGCCTGGATCTAGCTTAATATGTCTATTTCAAACCAGGCCTGAACCTGGACAAGACAATAACTGGGTATAGGTTCAGGTCCAAAACTTACTCAAGGCCCAAGGAAATAGGCTTTGGTAATGTCCAATAGCGGGTTGGGGCTGGTGTCCCAACTGGCATCCTGTCCCATCACCAGTTCATGTAAAGTTGAGTGAATGGGATACTGTTCAATGAAACAAGTTATTTCCTGAAAACATAGGAATGGGAGCAATCTTTAGTCTTTAGATGTGCTTGTATTTGGTTTTTGGAATGAGGTGATCTCTTCCTACAAAATGCATGGTGAAGGTATTCATTCTTAGTTTCTCTTGTGGGTCTGTTCCGTGGAATTTGATCGTCATGCTTTTTATTTACTATTTGTACATACATAGTTCATCTTTTTTTTTCTTTTTTTTTTTTAATTCATTTGATCTGTTTTAATTTCTGTAAAGCCCTGAATCTCTCAGTATAAATCTTCCTTCTTAAAACATAGAAAAGTTTGTAGTATTGGATATAAATGTATGTTTGCCTACAGGCCCCTGGTACCCAATTCAGGTGAAGTCCTGCCCATGAATCACCAATTTCGTATTCTTATCTACTGCTCAGCTAGTAGTAATTACTTGAAAGTACTTGAAAAACACTGAGAACCAATTTGCAGATTTCAATAAATATCCATCTTTAACGGAAGTCCTCCAGGTTTCAAAGCTTAGCATCTTCCTCTTCCTATATGGGAGATTTTTGGAGATCCCTGCCCATGGCGGGCCCCATGAATAATAGTGAAAGTTGGATGTATCCACACATACAATCCTGCAATCTCATTCAATCCTACGTATTATTACATCATCCAATGGTTCAAAAACGACTTGGCCAATGGTCCATATTTGATCCTCCAGCAGGTTCTTATTTTGCATCATACTACTAAAAAGAAGAAAGCATCCAAACAAGCTATACTTTCATGGATCCTCTTACATTGTTGGGTTGGGAGTGGCAACTAGTTGCAATGCACATTTCTTGTGCAGGGCGAGGCCAAGAGCTTCATTCATGTCAACATCTTCTGCGTCCATCCCATCTGGTAATTTCCAATCAAACGAGTGCAGTAGGCTTGCAAGCGCCAACTCAGCGGTCGCCATCCCGAACAAGTTGCCGGGGCAACTCCTCCTGCCCGACCCAAATGGAATGTATTGGAAGTTTTGCCCCTTGAAATCAAAGGGACTATCTGCAAATCTCTCCGGCCAAAATTCCTCTGGTTTCTCCCACAATTCTGGGTCCCTCATGATGGCCCACACATTGACCATAAGCCTCGTCTTGACAGGAATATCGTAGCCGTTGATCTTGCACTGCTCAGTGCACTCGCGCGGGACAAGTAGTGAAACAGGTGGGTGCAATCTGAGGACTTCCTTCAGTACCAATTTCAAGTAGTCCATTTGCTGAATGTCTTCTTCATGGACTTTTTCCTTGTCTCCAACTATTCTTCTCACTTCTTCTTGTGCTTTCTTCATCACTCTAGGGTGCCTCACAAGTTGGGTCATTGACCACACCAGTGTAGCCAATGTTGTGTCGGTTCCAGCAAGAAACATGTCCTGCAACCACACACAATTTCAACTTCATTGACGTTTAGTTTTGTACTAGTCCTTTTCTCATTCTGAAAATCGGAAGTTTCTATGATATCATAAGTCAATTCATCAACATGGATTTAGTTCGTCTACTGCTTCCAGTTCTCTGTTGTGTTTTTTTTTAAAATGAAAACAGGATGTGCAATAGAGTTTTTGAAAAATGTCAAATGCACTAGAATTGCTACCTATGCAAAATCTAAGGTGGAAGAAAGCACACGGGATCTCACTTTCTTTGTGAGTGAGTGCGGAAGGCACTTGTTTATCACTATGAGGAATGGGAAGTCATTGGTGTAGAGGGTTTGGGGATTTTAAGGCTATCTTTATGTGATGGCCCACTTATTTTGTTATCAGGGTTTTATTTAAGTAGAGAGCACATGTTTGATTGGCCTATATGTTGATCAATGTATGTTCCTGTTGGGAGAAAATTAATTATCTTGATTCTGTACGTAGATGACATTCTACTTGTTTTGATACAACTATTGAATCTAATATGATTTGGAACATAAATCAAACATACGGATCCAGACTTATGCGTTAAACAATGGATAATCCCATATATTGCAAACATACATTGCGCTATAATCTTGATGATGAGTGGTTCAGATCTGATATTTATATTATTTTGCATTGTGATCAATGATCTTGATGGAATAGGGTTTCCTCTTATCTCTATTGTGATTCACTCCTAAATGCTTGATTCAAATATGATCTTTATATTATTTCGCATTGCTATCAATAACCTTGATGGAATACAGTTTCCGCCTATCTCTGTTGTCACTTATTCCAAAATGCATGAGAGTTAATGTGTATTTTACAAATATCGTAAGTAAGAGAGATGATCGGAAAAACACTTCCATAGATAACTCTAGAGAGATTTCTTACATCAAAGAAATTCTATTAGAAGTCAGTTTTCTTAATTTCCTCACTAGCATAGTAACCCGTGCTAAGCACGGGTATGACCCACGTTGGTTCTCGCTCCATCTAACTACTTTTGGTATTTTTCTAATAAATTATTATATGTTGGTGTTGAATGGAGTAGTAGTTGAGTTATTTATTTAAAAAAGTAGGAGATCATGAGTTTGAGTCTCACAACTTACACAAAGGCTCAAATATGAATGTAGAAGAACAAAAGATCTCAGTAGAAAGACTTGGTAGAGATTTTTTCCCTTTTTTTTTTCTCATCCATCAAGACTTGAAACAGGGGTTCCTATATATACATGAACCTTACTATGGTATTTGCTTGGTTTAAGATGAATAAACTTTTAATTCTCATTCTCACAAAGAAGATTTGATAGGCAACTTCATAATTATTCTCTTTTTAATTCCTCTCTAACAAAATTCGATCTTTCACTACTACCATTAATTAATGTTGTTTTTCGTCACAAGCTTAGAATAACCAACAGTATGGTTGATGCTTTAGCCAAGCAAGGGGTCGAGAGAAGCTATCCTTGGGATGGTTTTATTATGTAATTGGAATTGGGCGGGGTACAATGCTCTTATACCCTTTAGTTTGTTTTTTTTTTTCTCTTAATTTCTTTTCTTGTGTTCTTGTCTCATTGTTGTTTGTCCTTTTTATTTTCTCTCATTCTCTTAACGAAAGTTTCAATTACCGATCATAAAAAAAAATAAAAAATAAAAAATAAAAAATAAAAAAATCATAGATGTTTTTCCTAGTAAAATTAGTATTAATCTTTTACTATTTGCTATACTTATTTCTTCTATAGATTACTGGTTGTAATTGGCACAGTAGCTTGTCTTTAGCTCATAGCCATTATGTTCGTTAAATTCATTGGGTAATTCACATGCAAGGGAATAGATCCGCATCTCCCAAACAAGAGGACAATATAACTGGCAAGAGATCTTGGCAGAGTCAGTACCTATCAGGTGCAAATAGAAATCAATCGATATTGAAATAGATAGAGATTAGCTAGTTGGTGGGTGAGCAAACTAACCATGATTACTGCCTTGATGTTTAGTCTACTGAGTGTAACTCCCTGGCCTGTATCCTTCTGAACTCGAAGCATAACATCAATGAAGTCCTCATGATCAGGTTTAGGCCTTGCAGGCTCCAAGTGCTCTTCAATAACCTCCTCAAAGAAGGCATCCAAAGAGCGAAACGCCTTATGAATCTTCTCCTCGAACCCAGTTACTTTGTTGATCCACTCTAAATAAGGGAAGAAGTCAGCGATGCCAAACCCGAGGATGATGGCCTGTGACTCACCTAGTATTCCCTGGAACCTGCTATCGCCATCACCCGATTTACCATACTTGGAACCAAAGGCTGCCTTGCAGATGATGCCATTGGTAAGTGTGAGCAGAACCTCACTCACGTTAATGGGACTAGAACCTGTTGCAGACCGCCCGATCCAATCCAACATCTGAGCCACCTCTCCTTCCCTTATGAACCTAGAGGACTGCACCCGGGTGACGCTTAGGAGTTCTTGCACGCATATCTTTCGGACGTGTCGCCAATAGTCGCCATAGGGGGAGAAGACCATGTTCAGGCACCCATAGGAGAGAATTCTAGGTGCCATCCCTGCTGGCCGCCCGGTGAATGATAGTTCATGCTCCTTGATAACCTCTCTGGCCATATCGGCCGATGAGACAGCTAAAACCGGTATGCTTCCAAATTTTAAGTACATTAGAGGACCATGTACTTTGGCAAGATCGCGAAGAGAGCGGAAAGGCAATTCACTCAGTTGGTGCAAGTTGCCGACGATGGGGAGCCTCCGGGGACCAGGAGGAAGTCGTAGAGATCTTCCTCCTATAGTCTTCCTCCATGTAACAAGGAGGATGAGGAGAGCAAGGAAGCAGAAGCACAAGGTCTGGATGTCTATCTCCATAGCTACTTAGCCAATGCAGGTGTGTTCTTGCTATGCTATTGTTATTGGAGCATGGTCCATTTATAGTGTCAGTATGGTGGAAAGATTTTTGGTACACTGCCAAAATATTGTATTATGTTATAATCCATATGGACCTTATCCATCATCAAAGTCTGCCACAGTACCATGAGTTGGACCGTTTGGATCGACTAATTATGCTAATTGGCTTACACACATTATTACTAAATTAGAATAAGAGGAAGCACATGTTACAAATTCCATGGTCTGTGGCTGTTACTCAGTTGGTGTGATGTCATGGGAATGCAAGTCTTCTAGCCCGGGTTGAAATGTGAGCATCTCTAATCCTATAAAGAAGGAAAAGACAAATGATCACAAGGTAAAATAAGATTACAAAGAAAAAAAACACATGCAGTATGGCATGGGATTTCTTTCATGGGCCCCGTAGTCCACATGGATGAAATTCAATTGAGGACCGGCCGTGACAACGGTCAAGTCTATCCACCTAGATTGGAACTCTGTTCACTGTCTTGAAATGGTGGTTTATTTTAGTTGACACTGGAATTACATATACTTGGGATCTCCTTTTCTGTGGTGTTAGGCATTTTGGGCCCACGCCACGTACTCTTAGAAAATGGTTTGTTTTTTTTAAAGACTCGAAGAGTAAAAAATGGTTGTTTATGTAGACTTGAGAATAAATGTTTAATTTTATTCTTTCCTTTCATAAGGAAAAGGGTTACATCTAGCTGTGGAGAAGTTTATTCTCTTCAAACGAGTAATTTTCTTCTTTCCTTTCATATGTAGACTATGTTAGTTTATTGTTGATGAGATGGTCCCCAATCAATGAGGGGCATTTTGAAATAACTCTGTTGGTCGTTGGTCCCAACCAAGTGACCATCCACTAAACGAGTTGTAAATTGGCTAGTGAATGAACTATGACCCAAAAACCAACCTTGGTAACACAATCTAATTAAAGACCATTTCCATAGATCGCACTGTCACACCAAGGGCCCAGACTTTCTAATTAATCAAGAACAAATTAGCCTCCATGCTCCAAAACAAGGACTTTTTCTACAAGCAGTGCATGGCCGCCACAAGGGACCTTAAAACCCACGCGATGTGCGTGGCTTTGAAAAGACCAAGTGGCTCTGAAAAGACCAGCATCGATGACCGATGTACTGTGCATCTGTGGGGTCTGAGCCATGCAGTTATTTGTCCTAAACGTAAGTGGTGCAGTCAGACATTTCAAATTCAAAATGACGTACCAGAGACTATTTGCTTCTCTAACCCAAAGTGATTGGATGAGTTAATACAGCTGCATATTGATGGGTTAGCATAGAGAGAAGAAATGGAGAATTGCATGGGTGGTTATCGGTAAAGTAGATTTTATGTTAGTGCATTGCATATGGTTCATCCTTGGGTGCATATGATGTTTCCACTCGGCTACGAGGAGTTAAATCGTCTTGAGTCTCCTCTTCAACATAGAGCATATAGGACGGTCGCCCTAGGTCAAATTTCAAATACCTCTTAAAATTGTATTGGGCGTTGGCCCACACCCCACATGACTAACATCACTACCCTATGTCAAAAGGGATGGAATGAAAAAAATCCCCAACTCCTCTGTCGACCTTCCCTCTTCTTTCGACGGTTCGACCTGAACCCTTCTTCGTTCGAGTGAACGGATCTCTTGTACTTCTCGTCGTACATCTATGAGGATCTTTGAGCTTCAAGTAAATCTCCCTCTCCCTCTCCCTCTCCCTCTCTATCGCCTCTCTCTCTCGGACATCCATTTTTAATGGCTTCTATGTCGCCTATCTCTCTCTCTCCCCCTATATTCTTTGATTTCATTCATTATTTTAGGCATTGCACAAAGAAGTTAGGGTTCTTTTTGTTTATTTTTGTTTCATGGTTAGGTTTAGGGTTGTTTTGATTTAGGGATTTTTATTTATGATATTCTTTGTTACATTACTTGATTTTGGGTTTTTTTTTTTTTTTTTCACTTGTGTTCTTATTTGATTTATGAATAAGTGAGACTTGTGGGTTAATTGTTTTTTACTGTTCCAACCTCATAATTTACTTCAATACAAGGGATAAGGTCACATGATACGGGCAGCTTATCAGTAGATTGTGCAAAGATGACACTAATACCTCCTGCTGCGTGAATGGCAAAAGCTGCATCTTCTATTGTCTGTAAACTTTCTATCGAGAAACAAAGGATGACCTTTCATGTAGCTAATGTAGCATATTTGAGACTACCATATTGACAATCCTTGCTGCCAAGCCAAGCAACATCAGCTAGGCATTAAAAACTTGAACATGTTCCTTGTAAACAGGGAGGTATGAAAAATGAAACTTGGTGAAAGGTTCACCTCTAAGTGCTCTCTTTGTCAGCAATATGTTATGAGTATGCGATTCCAATTGGTACAGGGACATGGATGAGTCCACTTTCTCATCCAATATTAATAAACCCATCATCCCTAGCCCTTCACCATATCCATTTATGAACTTCTCCCCTTTGGCAGGACCATTTTTTCAGACTTTTAACACACCCCTACAGCTCTACCAATGGAGGGTGGTTTCTCTGGAATCCTTCCTCAACTGCCAAACAATCTTACTATCTGAGCTTCCCACTTAACAACAGTTTTACGGATGAGTTTGGGACCTTTCAGGGCACTTTTGGGGGTGACCCATTTGGCCAATTTTCCAATGGTTACAGTGACTACCCATCTGGCCAATTTTCTTATGATTATAGTGAGCCTATGGTTACAATGACTATGGAATTCATTTTTTCTTTTGTTATTGTTAATGTGAAAAAATTCTAGTAAAAGTTTAGCCCCACCTAAACGAAAATCCTAGGTCCACCTTTGGATAAAATTGCACAAAAAAATACATCATGGTTCCAAGTCATAGATCGCACACAAATTACAGATCAATGTTCCAAGTCCTTGGCGGGATATATTGGTATTTGTTGACATGCACACTTGTCTGATGCAAACACATCATGACGACGGCATTATTACTGAAAGAGAATCATGGGCTGGATCTCGTCACATTTTGCTAGTGGAATCACACTCATGACTATTGTAGTTGTCATCTTGGATTAAGAATAGATGCTGAAAGGCTCAACTACTATTGTTCTAATTTATTTGTCATAGGTGGTGCTCTATATGATCCTCTTTATGTTTCAATTCAACCGTTGCCAATGATGTTTGCTTGGGTTTAAGCTTAATTTTTTTTTAGCTTAATTTTTTTTTGTACCCTAGTACACGGAGATGGAGCCAAGAGAGCCCCTAAAAGTGGTAAGAGGAAGCCTACAAAGTGGGTAAAATAGTATATCTAGATATCAATCCCTTGATAGCTAAGTGACACATGGAATTTACGACCAACTGAACAATCTCTTGTTGTTAGATGCCAACGTATAACTTGTCATGGAGAAGAACAAAGAACATTTTACTTCACCTTATTCAGACATATTAAACCCCAGTCAATCCAATTTTGTTTGGGTTTTGGTCAGTAATTCAGAGAGAGACGTGAATGATAATGGTGCTGTGATAATGATGATGTTGATAGGGTGGAAGTTATAACTGAGTTTTAGCATTGCTAGAATTCTACTATCATATGATGAATCAATTCTTCATGTGTATATACATACAGAAAATAAATAAGGTGTAGTACTCTTTAAGCAATAATAAGATGTAAAACCAAGGAAGAAGCAAGAGTCATGAAGGCGGCTGAGGACTCGTCTTGGAGAAACGGAAACGTCCCTCCTCCGCCGCCCCCATGCCGTCGTCTTTCCGGTCATCGACGACCGCGTTGGACAAGTCCCCAAACGCAATGCAACTTCCCGTCCAGTTCCTCTCCCTTGCAATTCTCTCCTTGACATTCTCCGGCAGTCTTAACGTGAACCGATCGTCTTCTATGATCGAATGCCCCGTCGAATGCGATCTCGGCAACCAGTCCACTGCCGCCGTTGCCTCCACGCGACACCTCTCACTCCTCAACTCGGCAGCTGCACCACCATCGCCGCGCTCTGCACCCCTCCTCTCTTCTTCCTCCTTGAACGAAATCCTATGCCAACTCTCTACTCCCGGCGGCGCCACCGCCACCACCTCCTCTTCCCTCTCTAATGCCTCCTCCCTCGGCTGAGACTCCGGCACGTGAATTCTAACCTCCGGCGTCTTCTCCGGCGACTTCGCCGCTGGGTCTAAATTCCTGCGGCAGACAGGACACGTCGTGTGGGACTCGAACCAGAGGTCGATACAGTCGGGGTGGAAGGCGTGGCTGCAGACGGTCAATAGCCGGAGAATGTCGTTGTCAGAGAATTCGGAGAGGCAGACAGCGCATTCCAGGCTACACCTGCTGCGGCGGCGGTCTTTGACCAAGGCGTAGGTGAAGGTGGGGAAGGAGGCAATGATGGAAGGGTGGAGGCCGGTGTTATGGGGGCTGTTGCCGGAGTGGAGGGGGGCCTGGTTGGCGTTGGGGGGATGGCGGTGGATCCAGGTGACGTTGGCAATGTAGCGGCAGAAGTAGATGGAGAAGAAGCCGAAGAAGAAGAAGACGAGGAGGATGATAGTCAGTATGAGAGGGAGAGACTGTCGGTTTTCTGGGTCAGTGGTTAAGGACTCAGGGCCCGTCGACATCGCCGGAATTTGATGCAGGTGGGGTTGCTGCCGGATGTTAGAAGCTCATCCGGCATGGGCCTTTTTTTTTTTGTTTGTGTGTGGTATGGAATGTAAGTGGAGAAAGAATCTGCTTTGAAATTCTTGCTGATAATCTTCTGCTCTATGGTTTGGGATTTGATTTTTTTTTTTTTTTTTCCTTTTTTGCGTTTTCTATGTTTCTTCTTGTTTCCTGCTTGATTTGATGGTGATGGTGGTGGTGGTGGTGTTGTTGTTGTTGTTGTTGTGAGCTGAGAAGATGAACCCAGCTCCATAGGAGTCAGTTGATGGTGTGATGTGGCACGGTTCGTTTCCCTGGTTTGTTAGTGTTGGGTGGGGGAGAGTATATCTAGGGAGCTCAAAAAATGGGAGGTAGAGGGGAATGGTGTTCATGGGCTGGAGCTGCCCAAGCCCAGACGAAGCCTGGCCCATTATTCTGCTGTATTCAGGCCTTATTTTTTTACCCCTGAAGTTCAATGTTCTGGGGTTGAAAAGTGCATGTAAACTTTGAAAATGGGCTTTGAGTGGGTTTGAGTATAAGGCTCATGGGCTAGTCTAACATATTAAAGAAGTTAAGATATTAGGCCCATAATATTAAATAGGCCAAACTCTTGCAAGCTTTGGTCCAGTCTAACATGGCCATGAACAACGGTGATTTTGTTTGCAATCATGTACATGTGTGTATCCATTTACACATCGTCTCATTTGCTAGTGCTGGCTTATCATGTGAAAATGGGGCCAATATCAAGCAGTTTTTATGTGAAAGTTTAACGCAGACTGCACCCTAGTAAAATGAATCACATCAGATTTACGTGTGCAACAAAAACCACCAAGAAAGGGCCCAATGGATAGGGGTGTTCATGGCCAAGCTGAGGCATATCCTGCTAAACTTTAGAAACATAGGCCCAAGTATTGTCTGAGCCTACCCATGTATTCAATTGGGTGGGGACAAGTGGTCTTTTTATCAATATATTCAATTTTGTGGGCTTTCTAGTAATTGTTTGGACGAATTAAATTAAAATACATGTACTCCTTATACAAGTCGGGTCGGGCTTTGGGCTTTCTATACTTAATCCAAAACTGGCTTAATCATTAAACGTTCCAAGATTACATATCAAAGCCTCACCTAGCTATGATCACACCTACCGTTGCAGAAGTTGCATTACAGATTTTTTTTTTTTTTTTTTCCTAATGGGAGAGCACACAGTTTCTCTTTTATTGAGAATCCGCTGGTGAGGCACCTCCCTTTCACATAACAAAAAGGGATTCCTAACTATAGCGCTAACGATGAGAGACTTGTATGGGTGTTGGTGCGTGTGAGTACTTCTTACCTTATAAAAATGGAAAAAAAAACAAAAAAAAAAAAAAAAAAAGAAAAGAAAAGAAAAGAGATGACTCCTTTGTTCAGAGTTGGGACACAGATAAGCCATCTGAGTTAAGGCTCTATAAATGGACTGTCTTTAAACAGGGTGAGGTAAAGTAAAAGGCCTGAAAGTTTTAAGTGGTTGTCTTAGACAACGCTTGTGATCTTAGGATTTGTGTGATTGACATATCCGATCTATCCATTTCATGATGGGCCTAATTTCCCTCGCCATGTACAATGAGCAATCCCAGAAATCTGGGCATGGATACAGCTCAGAATGAGGTTCATCCATCACTCGAACTGAGTTTGTAAGAAAGAAGTTCCTTTGCATCTCAAATCAGATGCAGGGCTACAACCAATGTACTATAAAAATTAATAAACTTGTTAGTTGTTAAGAGAAAGGAAAAAAGAACACACATTTACACACGAGCATGGGCTCAAGCGTGAATGGTCTTTGATAAACTTATAGCAGCGAGTCATGACTGACCTTTAATTTTCCAACCTTCGACGATATACAGTTTTACTACCAGTTTTTTCGTATATGAATTAAGCCCCAGTAAACCCATTACTTGGGCTGTGGGATTCCCAACAGTGGAACCACCCTCTCCGAAGGTAACTGACATTATGGGCCACACTAATGCAGTTGATGCCTGCTTATCTTACAATGGGGAATTCTACAGAACACCTCCTTTATAAAAATACCATTCTTCAGAGGTCATAGGGGCCACTTTCAGCCAATCCAATCCTTCACACACTCACTATCCCCGTATATACGACTCGGCAAAAGCCCAAGTTTTACACTGTTCCAAACATTATTCACCGTTGGATTCATTAAAAAAGTCATTCTATATACTGTTTAAGGGCTTAAAACTAAGGGTGTAACCCATTTATGCAAAAAGGGATATTGTTTTTCTACTTAAAATTATTTTTTCATGTGTTTGGTGCTGCAATTTTCTGTGGAAATATTTTTCTACTAGGTTAGTATTTTCCTTAAATAGCCTAGAAATAGTGTTCCTATGGGGGTTATGAGAAGTAGGGGTGCTCATGGGCTGGGCCAGCCTGGGCCCAATCCCTGCCTAACCCGCTTTGGGCTGGGCGTGGATATGTAATTAGGGCCCCATTAATAATTAGGCTAGGTTTGGATTAAGTGATGGAAAGCTCATAGCCCGGCTTGACCCGGCCCGGCTTGACCCGGCTTGTGTAAGAAATGCATGTAATTTAATTTAATTAGTGCTCTAATGCCCACAAAAGTGATGAAAAGCCCTATTCAAGCTGGCCCGATTGATTAAATGGGAGGGCTCAGGCCTAACTTTCATGGCCCGTATCAGGCTTGGGCCGGGCCGGATATGCCTTAGCCCAGCCCATGAACACCCCTAATGAGAAGTCCATATTTCTGCATAAAACTTTTCCCTTCTTTATTACTTTATTTCCTTCCTCCCCTCTTTAATATTAGTTTTCAATAAGGAATCCACAGCCACACCAAATAACATTAGCACCAATTAATTGAAAAAAGAAAACTTGCACCAAACATGAGTTTTTAAACTTCCGCATAAAACCTTTTTCGAGGTATTTAAAATTCATAGTCTCTTTTGAGGTGGCAATTTCATCTTTCTATAGAAATTGCCTGCACACAAACGCGACCTAAAAGTTAGATCATGGAATCGAACTAATAGCTCATATTCTGATCTTTACGTCTAAACCTTTCTATCTCGGCCTTCCACAGTTGCCATGCATATTTGATCGCCATTGGTCAACACAATTATGTATATCCCTTGACTGCCATTGGTCCCAAAGCTTCAGATGAGGCCCGCATGAAGAAGAAATGCATGGTCTGATTTTTAACGAAGAAAATGATGTTTATACCTGACACAAAGAAACTTACATCCGCTGGCATTTCTTCTTACAGGAGATTTGGTCGATTGATGTATCTAACTTAGACCAAATACACTCTTAATTATTAGGAGTAAGTTCTACACGTTATCACAAACCCCGCACAGATGCATTCAGTAGTCTTCTCTACCGAACCACCCACACAGATTGAGATCAACTTACACGCAGCAGAGCAAGGCAACTTATAGCACCCAGTTCCTGGCCCTTCTGTGGCATGGCCCACTGTAAAAAAAATGGGTCCTTCTAGCCAGAATTGGACCCTTCCAGTAAAGTTATAGAGGGAGTGTTAAGGGTTTGGATGGATGTCTAAGTTTTAAGATTTTGGTGTGGGTCCTCATGCCAACAGCACTGAACCATGGGTGATGCTCGTTTCTTGGCAGTAGGTGATCACTAAGCTTTGGGACCTATTGACTTGATAAACTATTCTATCCGTGTCCTTACAATTGATGATGACTCTTTTACTAAATTAGATGGAATCTGATGACCAAATACAAAGCTTAGTTTAAGAAACAACACACCTCTTATTTTCCTCCTGCACACGTCTCTTGAGCTCATTTGGTATATCAGCCCAACCGTATTTTGTTGGCAAAACCCACTACAGCCTGGCTTTAATTTCTAAAAACACCCTTGTCAAGGACGAAATTGTGAGATTGAATTTTTTTTTTTTCTTTTTTCATCGTTGTAAGATCAATGTCACTTTGGTTTCATTATAAGTTGGGGTGGTAATTATTAAACTGACTTGTCAAGTCAATCAAGCCTTAACTCAGTCATTCAAAATCTGGGTCGACCTTATCTAATTTTTGGCTGGGTTTAGGTTGACCCTAGGGCTATCAATTGGCGATTTCTATGTTTAGCAGGCCGACTGGGCCGACTAACAGTCTTAATGCACATTCATCTGCCCAATTAATAAACAGATTGGGTTATGAGTTCATACTTGCTATTTGACTCTCCAACTTGGACCAATTCTACACAAACTCGGCTAGTCATTAATGCTCTTGGGTTGACCCTTTTTAACTTCTACATGGATTACCTTTAACTCTTTCAATCCGTTTAATCAATGGTCAGGTATAAGTTGAGACTATACATTTCACTCTAAGTGTTCAACCCAACATGATCCACTACCACGCTCTATTTAACGAGTGATTGATTATCATGCAACAAAACACCATGCCAGATTTTTATTTTCAAAAGTAAAATCCAGCTTGTCCACAACCCACCCACCCCAAAATGTCAATGGTGATATAAGGGAAGGAAAAGAATAGAAATTAAGACTGATCTAAAAGTTAATATTTGCGAGCGTACGATTCCATTTAGACCTTTCGATCTTCTATTCCATGTATTCCCTCGATACATCTGCATGGTAGCAGGGCCCATTAAGTTTTATCCTTCTCTCAGATTTCCAGAAATAAAATTTTAAAAAATTCTAGAAAAGGGCAATGCAGTAACTTGACCAAAAGGTTTGGCGTTCCAGCAGTTCACCCAGTGAGGAAAGCGAAAGTCTAGCTCTAGTCGCAAGTCACAACACAGTCTCAACACCATCCATCTATAAAACGCCCAGACACCATCTCTTACATGCAGCTGTACGTAACTCTCTCTCCTCTTCTCCCATGGCGACGCCCGAAACAACCCCTTCTTTTGCCTCCAAACTACAAGTGGTAGCCATGCAGACGGTGGTTCCAGCAAAGGTCACCGACCCGGGACAAAGGCGCCGCATTTTAGGCCAAACCCGGCCCGAAATGTACAAAGAACACTTCCACATGGTCCTATACTACAACAAAGCTAACGAAGAAGAAGATGGGTGGGTTCTGACAGGATGGATGAAGGACTCCCTCTCACGGTCGCTGTCCGAGGAACCCATTCTCGCCGGGAGGCTCCAGCACAGCCCCGACAACAACGAGGGAGAGATGGCGATCGCTCTCAATGACTCCGGCGTTAGGCTCGTGAACGCCCAGATCGAAGCAACGGTGTCTGAGTTCTTGAATTCAGAAGAAAGAGGGGATGTAGAAGCTCAGCTTGCCTTTTGGAAGGACGTCGATGAGCAGAATCCTCACTACTCGGCCTTGTTCTACGTTCAGGTGATTGTTTTGTACAAATTTCGGCGCATATTAGTGAGAATAACTACGATGTGCTAACGTTCACAGTTGTTTGACGGTCGCCATTTGACTGTTTGACTCACATTGACATTGGCTTCTGCCGGGCACGTGTAGATTGATTCACACGAGACTTGGGTTATCAGGGAGGGACCTGGGGTCTGAAATTGATGTGGCCTCTAGGGCAATCCTAGCCCTAGGGTAGCTAATCTCCTATAACCACTTTCTGATTACCCGAAGAGAACATCATGTGACATTTCTAACCATCACATAAATATATATATATATAGTTAATACATAGTTAAGAAATCCAAATTGTGGGTCAACATTTGTTGACAACGAGCAATTATTGCTTGAAACTAGGTGCTAGAAATTTCACCTGATATTGATTTTTGGCAGAAGACTAATCTATAATCACTACTTGCATTTTACAGAGTTTGTGGTAAGATGGTCAAGGGACGCCGGTCTGGCCTGAATCTGCCTAGACTTGAATCCGAAGCTAATATGTGAAAGATTCAAACTGTCCAGAAGGTCGTAGGGTTGGGGTCCAATTTAGAGCGTGCATGGATCCTTTAATGGACTACACTCAGCCTCAGTTTGTAAGCCCATTGGACCCACCGATTAGCAATTTGACCCCTTCACACTCACTAACCCCTCATCAGTTGACACTTACCCTTATATCACACTAATTTGAATTATACTCGCCTTAAGGAACTGTTAAACTTTGAGGCCCCAAAACCTAAGATCTAAGGTATGGTCCTGGAGATGAGCCATACTAGAACAGCCCAAATCCGGCCCATCCCAGCCCTAGTTAGTGGGTGGCACATTTTATCAAGGGAATTTGACATATGAATGATCCTTAAATACTGTTCTCCCAACTTCATGACTGAAAGTAAGCTAATGTCATTAGAGTCCTTTGACTCTAATCTCTCCTTTTTTTTTTTTTTTAATTTTTCTGCTTTGGATTACATGATATAATGGGTTTTTAAAAACCAATGATATCATGAGATCTACATGTTAAAAGTTGAAAGGCATCCCATGATATCAGGGATCCAAATTCAAACGACTATGGTGACATTTAGTGACTTTTGATCATGAATTTGGGGATTGAGTGTCTGGGCATTGAATTGCCGAATCCCCTTTTATCAAAGCCACAATAGTGCTCATAAGTTGAACCACTCCTATAAATGTTGTATTTCAGGTGACCAGTTTCCAGGGTGATGGCTACTCCATTGGAATCACCAGCAGTCTTCTTCTCGCAGATCCCATACTCGTAACCAGCTTCATCCAGAAGTGGACCTCCACCCTCAACAATATAATCACCGAAAACAACCACCCCAATATACCCAAGTTTTTCTTCCCAAATTTCAGAAGAACCAAAGAACTCCGCTCCCCCATCCTCACCCCCTCCCCAAGCAATCCCTTCCACTACCAAACCACCATTTATAAGCTCACCGGGGCCCCAGAGCAGAGCCATGCATACAAGAAGATTGCCGCACTCGCCTTTGGGAAAGCAGGGGAGAAGCTTTCCACCATTTCTGTGATTTTTATCGATCGTTCTGGAGACCGGAAGGTCAGTACATTTAATAGAGAAGAAGAAGGGTTAGATGAGTCTATATGGAGCCTTGAAGGTGTGCTGAGTCCCACGAGTTGGGATGATTTAAGGGGTGAGGAGGTATCGTTCTATAAAGCCAACATGCCTGTTTGTGTTTCTTATCATATCGTGCCCAAACCTGATGAAGGGGTTGTGTTGATAATGCCACCTTTGGAGGAGGGTAGCTTGGAGACAACAATCAGCATCACGGTTCCCAAGTAGAGAGAATTGGAACTATTAAGCAGTGTTCATGTGCTATATTTATATATCTTCGTCTCTTTGGTTGTTGTTTCAGTTTAATTAGAATCATTGAGTTCGTGTAGCATCTATTAATTAAGGAAGGGTAGCTAGAGTGGATTCCCTTTATATTTCATGACATGTAATTTAACATTGTGCATGCTTTTGCTGTCGAATTTAGGAGTAGAATTGTGTTGTTCCTTTTATAAGGAAAGAAATAGCAAACTCATGATTGGCCATATGGAGAAAGTTGGGGTGTTTTGGCAGTTTTACTTGGTCATTGTCATGGACTTCCACCCAGTACACTTGGTGCATGTGTATTGGGTTCTAAACCATTCATCTTGTAGCAGTTAACGTTGATGTGCCATTATCCGAAAAACCAATACTGTTTGAACTACACTGAGTCACTCACGCTTCATCTGAGGGAAATTTTTTGTAATTATGGTGGTGCTTAAATGCTTTTCCTTAAAAATGTCCGCCTCCTATGAAGCTCACCTAGATGCATGAAAATCAAGAGAGTTCCGGCGATAGATAAGTGTATGGATTAGGGCTACACACAATATCAAATCCGATCAGATGATTATGGGCCTTAATTAAGTTGAAGTCTTCAAAGTTTAATGGCTATACATATACCAGTGAAACTTTCTGTCACAAAACTCAATAGTTGCTAATATCTTGATCATTATTAAACTAAAACCAGTGTTAATTCAAGGCAGATTCGTGATGTAATAGATAGTTCTCCGTATTAAACATGAAAAACACTGATAGAGGAGTAGAAGTTTTGCACTTAAAAAGAACATTTTTTTTTTCTTTTTATGTGTTATGTGTTGAGCACATTCATTGGGCCCAGAAGGCATCCTCTACTACCTCCTCATTGACGATCAGAATTCAAAAGTACTCACATGGTAACCGCTTCCATTTGGGAAATGCTTCTATGAATGCGCTAGTCATGTGAATGGCCAATGTCTCAATAATTAGATATGTTGCAAAAGCAGACAAGAAAGACATGCAGAAAAAACTTCTGCTGGGGAATAAAATTTACAGCAGGTTTGTGTAATGGAGGGAGAAGCATTCTGCGGAGTTCAATTATATACGTTTTGGCTATCTTTTGTACCTGATCTTTTGTTTTAATGAAATCCCCTGTTTCAAGCAAAAAGAAAAAAAAAATCCACTGACTTTTGCATTCCAAAACCAAATGATTATGAAGCAGATGAAGTTTTTGAAATGACTCCAAAGTAGATCATGAATTAGATTAGAAAAAACATGGCCATGCCTTAATTCTTCTTCTTATCGGATCTTTCAAGAAAAAGAGTGACACGGTACTTATTGACACTCTCAATTGTGTCTTTAGTCATTACCCTAAGTAAAAAAGAAAAGATAAGAAATCTCGAATTATGGATAAGTTATACGAATAAAATTAAGATGATCAAATGACTAGATGTCCGAATAATGGCCATTGATTAAAGTAGATAGCTAAGTAGTTCGTAAAGGGTGTTTTTGTTTGATCGCTATTCAATTCCTAAGAATTCTAGTTGATGTCTTCCTATTAAAAAAGGAACTAAAATTGAAGTGTAAAGGTGAAGGTCCAGGGCCGTCAAATAGTCGTCCCTTTTGTAGGAAATGATTACTTAGTCATCACCGTTATAAATAAAATCCTAGAAAAGTGATGGTCCAAATTAACTCTCAAACAAAAGTTCAATCATTCATTAGACACCTCTCTACTATTAATTCATAGGAATTCAATACAAATTAGGCAAACAAATTGCCCTTATGAATACAAATTGGATAAACCTTCAGATAATGCTTCTAACTATATAAATTCTTAGGAATTCAGTACAAAGTAGGCAAATTAACGACCCTAAAGAATACAAATTGGATTGAGACCTTCAGCTAATGCTGACATAAAACCAAAATCCAACCGTTAGATTGCTTATTTTTAAAATCTTCCAATGATCTCCTGTATGCGGATGGATGTGAGTTCTGAACAGAGAAAACTCTTGCTAATATCATTTCAAATGCAGGACCAGAACTGGGTGGTTTTCATTTTAGGCCAGTTGGTCAAATAAGCAAAGCCATCCACCAAACAATTTTAACAGTAATACTCATTGCCCAAATATCAAGCAACTAATCTTGCATAGAAATACAGAGACAGAGAGAAAATAGAAGCGATTATATATATTAATCAGACTTAGTTTTGAAGACTTTGATTACAAACTGTTTGGAAGGTTCATCACATTGGACAACTATTTCATAGCAAAATATAAATAGTCAACAAGCAATTCAATCTCAAACAAGTTTGCAACTTCAAATATCTTTTGTTCAGATTCTTATAATTGAGAGCACATCATACTCTGAATTCAACACTTGGGCCTAACGGAATCTTGTTTGGGTAGATTTATAAGTATTCATATAGTTGGTAAACTTCATCTGACCCACCTAATCTGATGTCCATTGCCTGCCTAATATTTCCTTTGAAGTTTTAGTAGTTGGGCGAATGTAGGATCCAACCAATGATCTCTTCATTGGGACCTTTTCCTTTGACATTTGCAAATCACTCACCTTTATTTTTCCATGTAAAGAGGGAAATCAAACAAATTATCAAAGATTGAGATCATGACAGCGCCATTAATGTCTAAACAAAACCCTCTTATTTTATTCCATTCAATAACTACCCGCCATCTTCTTGAAATTGCTGATGCACCTTCTTTCTCTCACAATTTATCTGCTTGGGGTGGTTAGGTGGAATATGAAATGACCAACCAATACAAATGTAATGATATTTAAAAGAACTGAGATTGGAATGCTGGGGAAGGCATTTACATGAGAAAGAACTGGGAAGGCTCATGGTTTTTTTTTTTTTGGGTTAGGTTGTCATGGACTTTGCGCAGAGCTCACATTATTAGCTTTAAATGATGTGTTATTATAATAGAGAGGAATGGGAATGATATATCTTTATATGGACTTGGACTTTGCGCTGTTTCTTTTTACACTTTAGAAATTGCCTTTTATGATTCTTCCTGAGAGAGGCCTGTTTAGTTGTGAGATTAGTCTGATTTATAAAAGAAGACATTTATGCCTATCCAGGCATTGAAATCATAGTCCTAGCCATCCAACTTGACCCACGAATCTCGGATTGCCATTATATTATAATATATGAAGCAAAGTGGATTCCAATTGTCAATTCGTTGTCAATTTTAAATTTATTTTAACCGTCTTATAAATTTTGACCTCCTTTTAATACTAGGCCCTACGGGCCATTAATCCTACTAGGTAATGGCCGATTTAATATCCAAATGCAACCCAGAACATTAGCTCATGAATCCTACCAAGTAATTGCCCATTTAATTCCAAATGCAGTATAGAACGGTTCTGTTCCTAATTTCCTCTTCCTTTTCTCTTACCCAACGCAGAACGCAGCACGTTCCTCTTATCCTTGCGTTAATATTCATTTCCTCTTCCACGAACGGTCCTCTTCAGGCACTCCGCAACGAAAGATTTTTCGATGGCTTTCGAATGGTCTTCCTGTAAAATGATTTAGAGGCTACCGTTTCATCGATTGGGTTAACCCATCTCCTCATTATTTATGCTATAACGCTTGCTCGGAAGTTTCACACCGCGATTCCGGGGAATCATGGAGAGCTCGATTGCTAAGATGCAAACCTCCTCTCCCCTCTTTTATAACTCTCTCACTTCTAAGTCTTCTTTTTATGCAATCATCTCTAAACTCTGCTTACAAAGGCTTGTATTAATTTATATGCAGACAAATAAGAATCCTTGATGTAATGTTTACTTATCATCATTCTCATACAATGAATCGTAACTGGCATGAATATCTTATATACTGATTGAAGTGGTATCCATCGATGCTTAGAGATGAGCATTGTCATATCTGTTGGAGAGATGTAAGTATATAAAAGTTGTTAGAGATCCAAGGAAATGAGTAAGCTTTAGATTGAAATCTTGAATATGAGATTATCTTCTCTATATCTCTTACATTTACATATGTATATGGGTGCAAAAGAAAAGGCAGAGGGTTACCTATGCAACTTGATTCTACATGCTGAGCCGAGTCAATTGGCCGTTTGGGTCACAAGAAAACTCGGCGAGTCAACTCGTAATTATTTTTTTCAAAGTCAGCTAATGATGGTCGACCATGTGGCATAAATTTCCTGCTTATTAGCAAATACCAAGTGGGACTAATTACAGACAAGGAAACAATAAATTGGATAGTCAAAATAATTCTCCCTTCGATTGGATCGCCTGTCATAGATCAAACGGCTAAAAGCAATTTTTGGGGCTAAATTTTGACTCGTCTTATAGCTATGTCCAGTCTTATTCTTAGTGAGGCCTGTGGAGTGACATTGACCCAGCCATGTTCCCAGTTAATGGCTGACCACCAATTGGTGCCAAAAAAAAAATTGTATTGGGTATAGTTGGTGGGTGACAAACAAAGGAAGGTAACATTTACACTCCAATAAACTGGATGGAAGTGGGCCAGACAGTGGGCCCCACACATCACTAGATTATGGGTCCCATCACCGTTTAGGTGGAACTCAACCAGTACTTGATCTGTTTGGATTCACATTTTCTGGCTACAACCACCTCTCCAACAGAAAACGTCATTACAAGAAGAAGATTGGAAAAGCAGTACGTAAGACCATTGAAAACATGACAACTCCAACATTATATATAGCTCTAGTTAATAGAAGGTTGGTTGCTTCGCCAGTCAATGATGTGGCCCAGATGAGTGATGAAATAGATGATCTAAACCGTTGGTGACAATGACAGAAATCTACCATTGCTGAATTCACAGAGTCTGTTAGCTTTGACGAAATTTTTTTGGCATGTAGAGTAATGCCCACGTTTGCTTGTACAGCAATTTACTAAGCAGAGAAGCAAAGGAACTAATCACAAGGCACAAGAATTATTTTGAAGCATGTCCTTAATAACAGAGCAAATTATCAAAGTAGCTTGTATGGCTTTTTCCAAAATCACAAGCAAATGGGAGTTTGACCCATCTCAGATTAATCATTCATAAAACATAGAATTACTATATTATAGAAAACTCGCATATTTATTTGTGATCGACCCTCCCATTGGAGTTAATTTGGTGAGGGCCAATACAAAATGGAGACAAATATTTTGAGTGGTTCGATTATACAAACAGAGAGACAAATCTTTGATCCGGATTCAGTTATAATTACTTCGAAAGCAACCTAATCCTTCTGTCAAGATGACAGAGAAGCCTTATACTTAATCACCCAGTGGACCATAGAATATGGAACTGGTAGCAGCCAAAGTCAGCTGCTCTCTAATGATTAGGCAATTAGAGACATTAGGTAGAGAAAAGAAAATTAACAAAGAGGACAGATAGCAATCAAACTAAAATAATGGAAAGTTGTTGGAGGCGACACGTTCTAGCTTTCCAACTCCTTATAAGATAATACTGAGTTCATGATATCCCAGATAGACAATAGTTGTCTATATAAAGTGGTGTTCATAGGGCCCTTTGAGTCTCGTCCATCATCATATTTTCAATTACTGAGGTTATTGCAATTGCCCAAAGAGCCATGTCCAGAGCAGTTGCCTTACTAATTTTTCTTTTGGCTGTTCCGGCCTGCTATGCCACTGATTATGCGGTGGGCGGCACCACAGGGTGGGATACCAGCGGAGACTATACTACTTGGGCTTCTGGCAAGACATTCAGCGTTGGAGACTCCCTCTGTAAGCTTACATACTTTCCATCTTCCATGCCAATCAATTGATATGAACTAGTAGTAGATGGATAGATCTGGGTACATTTGTTTAGCCACTTTTTCATTGAAAAAAAAAAAAAAAAAGAAAGTGGAGACAGTTTGCTGCAATGCTAAATGTTCCACACTGAAACTTTTTCTTGTTTTTTATTTTTTATTTTTTGAAAAATTGCTTCCTAGGGAGGGGTCGGATTTGATTTCGATGTAAAAGGTAGTCCGTATAACCAATTTTCCACGGTGCTGCACAAAGATGCCCTTATTCTCTTCAAGAGACTAGACAAATAGACACCATCCTATTTATGGATAATAGGTGCGCTCTGATTTACAACAGTGTACTATGAAACGGGCCGGAATTTAGTTGTACAGACCATTGATTTGTTAACATGGGTCACTCTTTACTTGACCCGTGCTTGAAACACTCTTGTTTCTCAAATTCTCTTTTCATTCAATGTTTTTGGCCTTCCCCTCTAACAAGGCACCTTGGTTTGCAAACAGGATGGTATATATTTGCCGGTTACATCCCAAATTAACTACTCACTGTTCCAAAGTATGAATGATTGGAAACATAAAATAAAAGAAAACTTTGTGACATGTAATGGTTAATGTGGCATCTAGGTGCAGTGAGCTCCATAAACTCTTCACCTATTTTTCATTGAGATGACACCCTGTAAACTATATATTTATTTCTAGTACCTGCTATGAGCAAGAGGGGACTCCCCTTGTTTTTTTAATCTTTCCCTTTCAATAAATGAATCCTTTCCGGGCAAAAAGAAAAAAAAAAAAAAAAAAAACACTATATATGGGACCCCCTATATATGTATCATATTATATAATTATCTGTGTAAAGGTCCATCTGATTATTAGATGGTTTACGTTACCGATCCTTGTCTCCTTCCCTTAATCTGCCATATGTGAGAGAGACTGCTTCTATCTAGGAAGCTAAAGAGGGCTTTGATCCATGAACAAACATAATTTTAATTTGTGAGCTCTACCAACTACCAACATTCCCAGTGTCATGGATGGAGGGAGGATATTTTCCAGGGTAAAAAACATAAGATTTTCTCAAACTTAATGTGGGTTTTGGCCACCACCAGCCCCTCTCTAGTTTTATCTCAGGAAATAAGGTCACTATCATTATGGGAATCCGGAGTTAAAGGAGTGGAACTTCACAGTGGAGCCCATTTAGAAAATCTGAATCTTTCAAAATTAGCGCCCTCTCAGGATATCACCAAATTATTATTCTCGTTTTGAACCACAACTTAAAAATATATCAGTGGAGGGGATGAGACTCATCTTTAACAATTCGGGTCATCACTATATATGTGCCCCCCACAATATTGGAGTTCCAGGCATGTGTAATAGCTGCGAATTATCCGGACTCATTTTATTAGAATAGGAGTACATCCAGGTTCTGTACGATTACCATTTAATTGAAAGAGAAAAAATATGATTAATAAGCTAATAAGCTTACAATTGATTCAAATGATGAATCAGAGGGTGGAACCATTTATATTAGAGTAAGATTTAGAGATAATTCCATGTATAAGGGACGTACATTTTGAGTAGTTTGGATTTACCCTGCTATGAAGTTCCGGATTTCTTTAGGTCAGAGCCTCATAGCCATACCAACTGGACTCATACACATGTTGGTCGCGCTGGCATGATTCTGACTTTTTTTTTTTTTAGTGCAAGCGTAGTTGGTCATCTCATCGCTTTAACCAGATGATGAGAATTGAATCGCAACGTGCACTGATATTTTATGTTTTTATTTGACTAATCTTCTTCTTCGTCCTGCCAATCTGTCTTTATGTAACATATGCTTGAATCGATCAACCAGTAGATGAACAGAAATAATATTGACTTGCCTCTTGAGTCTTGTCCAATTGCATGAAGCCTTGTCGGAAGGATGGAAATGACTGAGCCTTGTCTTTTCTCTGTGTGCTTGTTGCTACAGCGTTCATCTATGGGAGTTCACATACGGTAGATGAAGTTAACAAAGCCGACTATGATAGCTGCACTGCAACCAACGCCATCAGCTCCTTCAACAATGGAAACACCACAATAACTCTCAGCAAGACCGGACCCCATTACTTCATTTGTTCCACACCTAACCACTGCAGTCAAGGGATGAAGCTGGCTGTCTCTGTCTCCGCTGCCGCAAGTAGCCCCCCCGCACCCACTGGGTCTCTGCCGCCTTCTACAACCCCATCTCCAGTCTCGTCGATGGCCCCATCTCCGGCTTCATCGTCTCCGCCTTCATCTGCCCCTGGCACCACTCCATCTGATCTCACTCCTACCAGCTCAAAAACCCCGACCACATCAACACCTACTGGCAATGGAGCAATGGGCAGCTTCAAACGGATGGATGCTTTGGTGTTGGGAGCTTCCATTGTCTTTGGTCCCTTGCTTGTACTCATGGGCTAGGGAAGAGGCAGTGCTTTCTATAGTTTTTTTTTTTTTTTTTTTTTTTTTTGTCATTGTTGTCGATGGATATGGAGTAATTTGGGTTCCTTTTTATTCATGAGGATCTGATTGTGCCATTGGGTTATTCAAGTTGTTTGATGAGATGATCTGTTAAGAGAAGATGTATGGTGGAAAATAAATCAAGATAATTAGCATTTTCCTACTGTTTCTTTTTATTATTAAACTTTTTCCTCTCATCGTCAGATTAGATTACTGGTTATATAATGATACTACTTTCAACGTGAGATATTCAAACATCGATCATTTCTATTGATACTGTAAGATTGAGTTGCCTTGTAGTTATTGATTTGGTTGTTATTGTAACTTTCTCCTCTATTATTTGCCCAATCTCAATGTTGTTAGGACCATGTTGACTTTAGAAGTCCTCATCAGTTGGAGTGGAACGATAGTGACAGCCACCTACTAGAAAATTCAAGCGGCTCAAAATCAACAGCATTATTATGTATTGGATGCCGTCTAATTTTACTCCAAATAACAAGAGTTAGCCCACCTTAAGATTGACCATTTGATGAATGATTAATAAATATAATTAATAATGGATAAAATTGCATTAACCACATTACATCGTAGTGAGGTCAATATTAAGATAGGGCTAACTCCTATCTGAGTAAAATTTAGAAATACCCCATATATAGTAAACGCGTTTATCTTTAGCAACTCTAATGTTAAATTGGAGGGTGATTTCTCTTGACTCAGGGATCCAAACTCCTTCACGTGTGTGTGCAACATCTGTTGTACACTATTTTGGGGGCTGCGTCTATGCGAGATTCGTTCTCTGGAAAAAAAAAAAAAACCAGTCTTATGAAAATAAACAAGCAGGCAAACCCACATCTTATCACAGTCTAATCAAATATATAAGATGGTGATGACTCATGACATTCAAGAAAAGAACTTCTACCCTCTACATTATTTGTAAAAAAATGACAGAAAGATGACAGAGAGATTGAACAAAAAGGGAAAGCCACTCCGGGCCTACACCAGAGGATCCCATGCAAATAATTCTTCCTTTTTAAAGTAATCCTATGTAAATAAATCGGTGAAAGAAGACTGACAGGAGAAGTCTCTAACTGGCACCCATCTAGATAGATGTCGAGACCTACTTTTTTAAATCTTGAAGAGCCAAAAATCAAAAGGTCTTTAATCAATTTGAGTGGGTCAGAGTAAAATTTGTGAAAATTCCAATGGAGAGATGAAGGATGTTATTTTGATCTGTATAAATTAAATTTTAGAATGAAAACTCCAACTAGCATCATCAAAGTTGCTGTCAGTCCAATTAAAGATTCAGACTCCAACTAAACAACAAGCTTTGCTAGCTGGCAAAGTAAATGATTTAGAGAAAAATCTAGAGGCTACAAATGTGTCAAAAAGTGGCATTGATAGGTTGCATGATAAAGTTAATGATTTAGACAACAAAGATCTACAGACTGCAAATGTGTCAAAATATGGCATTGATAAGTTGCATGATAGAGTGGCAAGAGGACTCAGCAAGGGATTCAAACTCACACACTCTTAAATTTTTCGTCCATAACATTACAAGGCTAGGATTAGACATTTAGGTTATATTTGGAAACCCCAATTCCTTGATGATTTCTCAATGAATTTTTTCAACATTAAAAAACCCTTGTTGAAATCCTCAATATTATAAACTCTCAATGAGAAACCCTTAAATCCACAAATTCCTCGCTTTTTACCGAACAAATTCCTCAACGGCTGACCACCAGCCTATCACCGATACGAAACATTGATGCAAGGATAGGATTAGACGTTTAGGTTATATTTGGAAACCAGTTCCTGGGCCGTTTCTCACTGATTTTCTTCGACATAAAAAAATAAAATAAAATAAAATAAAATAAAATAAAATAAAATAAAATAAAACTCAATGAAATCCTCATTAATATAAACTCTCAATGAGAAACCCTCAAATCCACAAATTCCTCGCTTTTGACTGGACATGGTCTTATCCAATGTGGGAAGTTTATGATAAAGAAGAAAGTCCCTTCCATTTTACACACTGTTGATCAATTCTAGACCATTAGCAAAGCGATTTTTATAAAAGGACAAATTCTTTGAATTAATTTATCATGATATGTATATAGAATAAAAGAAAATCTGACCAGAGAGAGTGGAGCGCCAATTCCACAAGGGCACAATAAAAGAATTGGTCAAAAACATAACATTACTCAAACATGACCAATAGTCTCATTTGGTAGTCCTCTCTTTTATTTTTTACCCATCTCTGTTCTTTTATCATTTGTCTCATTCTCTTTGTTCTTTCTGAGCATTAATGGTAAATTCTAGACTCTTCTCTATCTCTCCGTCGATACTTTAGTGGTGTGGAGCACAAGCATGTGCCAGTCACTTTCAGGCCCTCGGATCCTGTCACCACATTGACCCACCACCAAAAATGCTCCCCATATGCTTCCACCACTCAACAATTCTCTCAATGTCCTATGAATCTTATTCTATTTCTCTCCTTTCCCTTTCCCCCGCACACAAAAACCAAAAGACACCCTGCCATCACTAAAAGCAAAACACAGCTACCCCATAATTCCTTTCCATCTTACTTTCACATGATTCCTACTTCCAGCTAGCACCTAATCTTTTCCACCATCCCTTCAATCCCACTTCACTCTCATAGCTCAGTACTCTTTTCTTCTCCATCCTTAAGCTTCCTCCAAACCTCATCTTGTTCTTCAATCTCCACAACCATTTTGAGCCACCCATAATCCTCTTTACTCTCAAAGGACCTTTGGGTTAGCCAAGTTTGAGGTCAAGGGTCGAACCCATGCTGATACACAAAAAGAGGGTGCAACAGTTGGATCTTGCCATATCTACTATGTACATTTTTTGCCTTCTATACTATTGTGCTTAAGCAAGCAAAAAGAATCCTAAGTATTTGTAAGACACTTGCGACATAAACAAGAGACACAAATCTTTATTGATCTAGGTCAAATGATACAGAAGTGAAACAACATCCGAACCATCTCCAATACTCCTCACAAATGAAGTCCCAAAAATCACAAAGGAAGGAAAAGCAAAGAAATGAATACACAAATGGACTAACTTAATCTACATAGAATAATTAAACTCCAAATCAATGACCCAATAGTTTTTTTTTTTTTTTTTTTCTTTCTAGAGGAGTGCAACCCCTCCAACTAAAGCTAGCAAGCCCATGCTAGCTCCCAATGCTAACGCTCCCGAATTGTCGTTGCCAGGGGACATGGGTGTCGGTGCTGGGGATGCGGGGGGCCCAGATCCGGGGTTGCTAGAAGGCGATGGTACGGGGGTGGTAGAAGGCGGCGGTGTAGACATTGGAGATGGAGCCATTGGAGAAGGCGCAGGGGGTGACATAGTGGAAGGAGTTGGTGCAGGTGAAGACATAGGAGGAGAAGGTGGAGGGGTGACAGAAGGTGCCGGAGATCCCGTCGGTGTGGCCATTGGAGGGGGGGTTGATACTGGAGGAGTGGTGGGGGGAGTCGAGACGGGTGGTGGAGATGAAGTAGTCGGAGGAGATGATGGGGGAGGAGTTGTGGGGGGAGTCGAGACGGGTGGTGGAGTTGAAGTGGTCGGAGGGGATGATGGGGGAGGAGTTGTGGTGGCTGTCGGTGGACTAGCGACTGACATCGGCGGCAGCGAGGAAGGCGCTTGTGCAGTGCATGTGGCCAAGAGAGCAAGCAGCACACTTAGAGCCAATGTGGTTCTTGAGTAGGCCATGTCTCTCTTGTGAGCTTTTGTTAGGCTTCGATCTTTGAATACACAATCGCTACAAACGCAATCTGCAATCTATATTTGATCTCTCTCCCTAAGGCTGATATAGTCTCACAGAGAGAGAGAAAGAAAGAGAGAGAGAGAGAGAGAGAGAGAGAGAGAGAGAGAGAGAGAGAGAGGTGTTTTTGTGGGGAAAGGTTTGAAGGGAAGAGAAGATAATATATAGGCAGAAAGGGATGAAAACTAGGAGAAGAGATGAATAGGTGACAACCAAGTAATGAGAGGCGATGCTGGTGTTTGCTAAGTTTGTGGTGAAGAGGTTATAATGATTGACTTGTCTTGTGTTTTATAACAAAGAAAAGTCGGTTCTTGCTATTTCTTCCCGTGGTGCACGGGTTTTTGCCTTCTCATTAAAGTAAGAATGTTATAAACCAAGTCCTAGTGTCACTTTCCAATTCCCATGGGCACAGTGAATGAAGAAGTATAAGCTACACTACACACTTTCAAGATTCTTTTGCTTGTACGTAAGACATATTATCAACCTGGCAAAATCATGGGGTGTGAAAATTAAGAAGAGTTTTTACATTTGTTAGGTCCCTTTCATGAAACCACACGTATGGGGTATGTAAAAACTTTTCCCAGTCACTTTGGTTTTTCTCTTCTGAACTTTCTCACTTTGGGGAAGACGTGTAAGAATTTCCCTACCTCTTTAGAGAATCATGAAGATGTGGCTGGCGGGTCGTTCCCCTCAGTAGAAGGTTGGGTCCTTTGAAGAAAAGAAAGGCCTTTAAATAGAAAGATAAATAAAGTGAAAATGAGGAAATAAAGTGAATTCTCCGAAAGTCGTTCACTAGTGGAATTTTCAAATCCTAGTCTTGGCTGGATCATCTAAATATGTGGGCTTTCAGTATCTTTATAGGCTAAAAAATGCTTTTTACTTGGTCATAATTTAAAATTCTAGCAAATTAAAAATGTCTGGACTTTGGAAATGCCAAGGAACTACCATCACATATTTGTCCACAAAATCCCAAAGCAGCATATTCCTATCCAGAATTTTCACCTGTTTGGTAACTTTACTTGTAGATGAAAGATCAAATTAAAAGACGGGAAAAGAAAATGGGCCGAATAAAAAAGTGATGATTTTTTGTCATTTAGTAAAATGAGAAGAGAATGTAGTTTTTTTTATTTTTTTCATTTTTTTTTTTTTTTTGAAAAGATGGCCTTTTATCATTTAATAGGTGAATAACTTTTTGATCTTTTTGTTAAGAAATAGATGTGTTTTTTGAAATATGAGGCTTTTTTATTAATTTCACCCAATCTTTTTCGTTGTCGTTTGAAATAATCCTTCACCTCGCTTTACTAGTAAAGTGAATTTGTCAAGTGGGAACATGGCCTAGATGTCATTTTAGTTGGAGCCCACGGTCAAGAAAATTATCTAACCATGCAGGACTCACCTGAAACTAGTTCATGATCCCCATCCATCCTTGCAAACATGATGAGAGGATGAACGGTGTGATGGACACTACTGTATATGCCTTAGCAAATTTGGCTATTTTCGTACCATTTATGTGGGTCCCTTGTGTTTGATCATGGATACACTGTACTTCATTGTTTACTAGGAAGTACTGGGGGGACTGTTGCAGTTTCCATAATTTAAATGGGCTCCACCCAAATTGCTAAATTCTGAGTTTTAGTTGTTAACCCAAATAACTGCCACATGCCAGCTCTGTATCTGAATGCAACATTAATCACTGCTTGCTGCAATTCACACCTATACATGAGGAACACCTGCATCCCCATGGACCCCACAGTCTAGTAAGCATATACTAAACACATCACCAATTGGATGATATCAATCTAAACGTACCGTTCGATTTCACCCATAATATTTGGGCCCTAACCATTATAATATATTACTAGCAAAATACGTCCGTGCTAATATAATTTAGGATATATAAAAAATTGTAAAAAGTTTAAAATTTTAAATGAAATTAAAAATATGATATTATATCTCTTATATTGAGAAGGAAATTTTTATAGTCAATTTAAAATATTCTATTTTTCTATTGGGGGCGAGTTGGGTAGTAATAACGAGGGAAAAACATTTGAGATGATGGTAAATAGATATATATATATATATATAGAGAGAGAGAGAGAGAGGAAAATTTGCTAACCGTTTTGTAGAGTTATGAAACTAACATCAATCCATTTTGTCTCTATTTAGTTACCATTCATATCAATTAATTTAATTTTAATTAGGTTGTGATTTGTGTGTAAAGAGACATGCCACGAGTTAAAATTTGAAATTGTAATTAATGTGGGGAGGTTGAGGATGTGAGGAGACATTTTGGGAGTCAATTATTTTGGGAGCGGCAAAATCAATTGATGTCAATTGGAATTGAATTGATGTTGATTTCTCAATTAGGATTAGTCCCTCTCATATATAAAAATAAATGTAGGCATTGATTTCGAAATTGGAGTCCGATTTCCTAATCGATTATAAAATTGGACTCTAATCTCATATTAATTTAAAAAATTGGATCTTAAATCAATTTCAAGAGATAAGCTCAATCTATCAATTCAGAGTCCACTTTTGTTAAACTTCTTTATGTGAATTCAAATTTTAATATATATTTATTATGGATAGGTGACTAAAGAGTCCAGATGAAAAAATCAACCATGCTCAATAACTCTATCCAACCAAGTTAAAATGAGTCTTCTTTAGATAAACAAGTTCAAATGGAGTGACTTTGTTTTATTAAGCTTTGAAATTATTAATGGGTAACAAAAAGGGGCATTTGGGCAGAGGTCCCTCAACTATAATTTTTATTGCAAATGGTCCACAATATCTTATTGTACTGACAGCAGTTCTCTTGTAACTGAAAAAGACAAAAATGCCCTTGTACACGTTAGCAAAAGCACAATTTAAACAAATTTATCTGAGTTTTCAAAACTCAAATAAATTTGTTAGTCTTCTGAGACAGTCTTCTCACTGTTTAAACCATAGTTATGATCAGATGTGTAGCCTGTGAACTGTGGTCGTGGACCATCCTTTCACATGTTAAATCCACTTACAGATTGACTGACTTGGGCTCTCTTGAAATTGGGACATAGGATACCTTGTGAATAGAACAACTAGAACTTGGTTGTGAGAGTAGAAGAGAGCAGCCAAAATCCACATTACATGGCAATCAAGTTTCTCTATCAAGGTGGCCAAACTGACATCATGGCCGTTGATATAGCTCAGGTATGATATGAAGGTTAATAGGTTATAGTATTAAAAATCAAAATCAGTGTTATCTACTGCTTAAACCTGACAATCTCTGCTTTATCACTTCCACAAAACCAAAACATGTCTGGTTTCTCCCATAGTTCCCTGCTCCTGCCCCTTCTTCTCCTTCTGTCAGCTAGCAGAGAAAGAAGACGCGAATCACGAATTACAACCACTGCAATAAGAAAGGAGAGATGGATGTGGGTCGTCGAATGGCACCACTTCACATAGCTATTTGTTCGAAACTCAGAAAAGTTGTTCAAAACTCAGATAAATTTGTTTGAGTTCTGCCAAAAACTCAGATAAATTTGCCAAAACTCAGAAAATCTGAGTTTTGGCAAATTTATATGAGTTTTTGTCCAGTTTCCTCAGAGATTCTGGAAAATTTATCTGAGCTCGGCGATACCAAAAGTTAGAATATGGAAAATCAGATTCTAATAAAAATCGAAATCTAAAACAAGAACACCTGATGACCATGATCCAATCGAAAAAAGAGAGATAGAAAACAAGCAAAAGAGCAAACTGCTCTCTTTCAAATCAGTTGTAGAGAGAGAGAGAGATTTTGAAGAGACTTCAGATGAAAGATTAAGATAAAGTAAAACCGTTTCTATCTTTGACGAAATGAAAAAGAGAGAATCAAAAGTCATGGTGGCGACGGAAGGTGCTCTGCAACGATACTCTGCAACTATGGAAAGGAACGGAAAATGGAAAATGAGAGAGAAGAAGAAGGAATGAGTTTTTTGGAACAACAAAGAATAAGAGAGAACTTGGCCCATGAATGAAGGTTGAAATGGGCAAATTAGTCATGAAAATATATAACGTGGCATATTAAGGACCTCTCACTAAAATATCTCCAACTGTCTAGATTATAGACATTAGAGAAAAAGTTGTTATCCTTGATGCCTTAGAAGACCGTGCTCAGGGACTGTTGGCTAATTTACCCTAACAAAAACTTGAATGCACTTCTTATTACTAATATTATATATATTAACAAAATTCATTTTTCTATATCTTCTTTAGTAGTTATTGTTGTTATTATTACTTTTATGTTATTGTTGAATGAATTTTTTTTAGCTTTATTTTTGTAATAGTTTATTGTTGATGTTGACCACCTGTATTTATGATTGAAGATATGTTGACTATTTTTATATAAATATGCATGAATATATGCTTATATGTTTATAATTAATTTTAATATCTCATAAATTCAAAATAAAATATCTTACCTTTTTAGCCCGGAGCGTTGTTTCTAGTTTATATTTATATATACTTAAATAGGATGGATAACTGATTCTGATGGCTATGTTCAATTTAAAAGAGAGCCCATTGCTCTACAGCTTTGTCTCACGTTGGTCAAAACTCAAACCGCGTAATGGAGTGGTGATGAGAAGAGTAACAAGGAAATGGAAATATTGCATCTGTGTGTACAAATCATAGCTTCTGTAATGGAATTACATCCAGCTTTCAAATTGATATGAGCCCGTGTTCATCGGCCTTGAAACCGGAAATGAAGGAATTGTATAGTCCTAAGCCGTCTGCCACACTTTGATTTTGGTTGTCATTAGGAATTATTCATATTCTTTCTCAAACTCTCTGCCTTCCATTTAAGTGGTCACAAATTGGTATGACAATGAGCTGAGCACAGCTTGACTGAGCTCAAGGTTGGGCTCCACTTGAGCTTGTTTGCAATATAGCCGATCTCAAATTGGCTAACTTAGCTTGCAAGCTGAGCTTTAGTTAGCCTATTAGGCTCGTCTTGACTTGAGCTCAAGCTCAACTTAGCGCGTTTGATTTTTGTTATATAATTATACATATTTGTTTTATATAATATAGGAGAATATTCATGTGCATCAATCCCTCACCATAGAGTGAGGGACACTTCCATAATTGAAAATTTTTATGTACAAAATAAGGAAAAGTCATAAATGGTCATATGCATAAAAAGATTATTCATGTGCAAAAAGAGAAAGTTCCCTCACCCTATAGTGTGGGATGGATGCACATGAATGTCCCCCTATAATATAAATATTGCATATTGTATTTGTAAATCAATACAATATTATGTTTAAGTGGAGCAGTCATTATCAATGGTAATATTGTGTGCAAGTTTTATATAAGCCAAGCTCAAGCTTGAGATTTTCCAATTCACAATTGAGTTCGAGCTAGAGCTGATCTCACAAAAATGCGCATGAAGCTAAAAGCTCAAGCTTGGCTTGGCTCATCTTCCCTACATCCCTACTTATCAAATATAAGGGTGCATTTGTTCTAATTTTTCGTGCAGTCTACTCTTTATTATTACATGCGATTTATATTTTCACAAAAAATTAAAAAATTAATTAATTTTTATTTATGAGTAGGATTTTGATTTGCCATAAGAAGGATAGGAATGCATAATCTCTCTCTCCTATGGAAATAGAAGTCCTCGCATGGATTAGTCCTCAAACAAGTCCTAATTAAAGAGATGAGAAAACTTTTGGGTTTGAGTTCTAATCTATTTTTGATGGTGCTTGTAGTATCTATAGGTAGTCTAACATGGTTGAAATCAGCAACACGTGACTAATAATTAATTAGTACCATTATTACTATAATATAGTTGTGGCCAGGTGCACTAAATTGATGGGTGTGACCCAGATAAATAACCCAATTGAATGATATATAAAGCAAGGGTGGAGGGAGAAAAGTTGGCATCAAGGACCACTGTGCAAAAGAAAATTTTTGAGGAGGCATTATATAAAAAATGGACTTTCTAAATACACCCATCCTATTTAACGTTTACACCCACCCTATGGCCAACGACTCCATTACTAGTCTACCACACACGTAGGATCCGAACATTGATGAGACTTTCCTTGACAAGACAAATAGACAGCATTCTTGATTGATGTTGCCTGGATATGATCTGACCCTTGATCTAAGAGGCCAGCAAAGCTGGTTTTTTAACTTATATTCCAATCTTATCTGTAGATTTATCAGTGTGGCCCATGATTGAGTGGGAAGATCTTTCAATAGTTTCTAAAACCATGATGGGGCTCAACATATATATATATATATATATATATATATATATCAATTGAGTAGAGGATGAATGGATGATGATGATGAAATGGGCCCCACTTGTCCATATAGAGGGCAATCAAGGACTTGAGATGTTTTGGTTATCTAGGCCGTTCATTTCAAAGTCCTCCACCATGGATGGGAGACCAATAAAACAAAATCTCAACCATGACAAGAACTTTATGACATAATTGTTTATGTGTGTGGAGAAGTAAAAGTACAATAATATATGTCAAAGTAAAAGTAGAAGCATTACAAAATATTTATTTGAATAAAAGTAAAATTAAAAATACCATAACATGATAGAGGGGAGAGAGAGGTTCTAGGATTAAAAAGCACATTTTGTTTTAACTAATCTTAACAACTCTTTTATCACAATTTTGTGTGGTCAAAAGGGCCCTGTGAAGAATTATGCTATGGTGGGCCACAGTCTATTCCAAGATGGGATTAACAACTTTGATCACCTAAATGTGGCCCACATGTGATGATGGTCCATTTTGCAGATGAAAAAGTGAAAATCCCAGTGTGCATTGTAGGCATGTGGAATATTTCTTTTTTTTTTTTTGTATCTTATTTATTTATTGTTGGCTCAAACTTTGTTGAAGCCGTCCGTTTTGGCAAATAGTGTCAAGAACAGATGAAACATCTATGATGACATCGAAAGTGGACCCCACATAATATGTCAACAATATCATAATTTATTGTATAAGAGAGGGAAGAAGGTGCAAGATCCTAATTTTTTATTTTTAGGGCCATGTGGGGCCAGTTTTTCCTTGATCTAAATGGTTAAAATGATGTCTCAACTCTCAACCATCTGTAGGTGATACCTTAAAACCATCCAAGTTGGGAAGATTAACCACACCCATGTTGGTGACAGTGTTATGTTATTCTTTAACCATTTATTTAGGGCACTAATTATGTAGTGTTAAAAATGCTTCAAATGAAAGGGGAATTTTGAATAGATCTCTGTTCACATTAGCACTCAAAATATTTAATGGCATGGTCTCTGATAAACGAGTACGAGACTCATATGAATTTGGGTCCTATGACTCAGCACTATGTATTCATTAATGGAGCCCACTTTCAAAATCTGCAAATGCCAAAATTCACCATCTCCCATGTATTCATACAGAGCAAAAAAAAAAAAAAAACACATAGAGTTGGACTAACCTTCAATAAGTTATCATGTGTACTTTTCCATGCATTGTGTGGCCACCTTTGAAATCAACACCTCTTAAACTTATCATCCCACCTTGTTTTATCATTACTCCAAAATTTATTTTGCTGTTGTTTTCTTCTCATTTCAACTGTAAATTGTAGGTGTGACTAATTTAACTGTAGGCCTAAAAAATGACATATTTTTTAGAGCATATTTGGATGCATTCTAGACATTTTTCAAAAATATTTACTTATATTTCATGAGGATTGAAATCCTATGTATTATGCAAACAGAACAAGGTGAAAGAGTAGGTCATTACCATTTCAATGGTGGCCCTCACAATGATCAAAGAGAGATTCCATGTCACATCATCATTCTTATCACATCCATGATAAGACAGCACATAGGCATAGCCATAGGGTGAGTGCAAACTGTTAACACCCTATAAAAAAACATAAACTTTTTCAATTACTTTGGAGGACCATGGCCACACCCAATCCGCCCCTGATTGAAAGGATGGATGTCCCATGAAATCGCTCTAGGGCCGTAATTGGAGCTATCTCATATGCTTCAAACCCACATATCATCCACAAATAGACGACGATGACGACGACGACGATAGAGCTATGGCTATTGACCTATCACACGGCTATAGCCTATACGATAGGTTAACTATCAATCAAACTCAATATCTCCTATATGTGCACCAAACTAACAAGCGCGACAAAACTGAATAACCAAATTGAATGAGTTGTAATGCGTACATGGTTGGATTTTAAGTTTCACTCCCATGAAATCACTCCTGGCCCGACAACAATGATAGAGATGTGGAAAGTGCTCCAAAAGAGTGACAAAACTCTATCGCCCAATTGAATGAGTAATAAAGTGAGGATGGAAGGATGTGAGTTTCACTCCCATAAAATCACTCTTGAACAGTAATTACAGCTATGAAAACTTTTTAACTTCGTAACTACTGAAAACGCTTGTGACTAAAAAGTTCATTACAGAGTTGGGAGAAGTTCATTGTCACAACTCAGTTTTTTTTTTAGCCCAAACTCACTAACACATCCAAAATTAATACAACTAAACAGAGAGAAAGCATGGTAACTTTGAATCTCCTAATCTTGGACATTATTGGAGACCTTTAATCACAAGTCATATCTTATAATCCTGGGGATTATCAACCATCACAGGCCCTGCAAACCAAAAATTTTCTCTTCATTTCCTATATGGTGGTGGTATCTTAAGGTTATCAGAAGCGTTTATAATAGAGTAAGTTCTTGAGGACCAAGACATGTATATGATGATATCAAACTTGAATAAGTATCTGAGAACCAATTACGAGAAATGTGCTCTCTTTTCACTCCCTGTGACCCAGGGCAAGGATGGATACCTTTGATGCTAGATATTATATGCAGTGGTTGGAATTTCTGTTTTTCTATAGCATTTTTCACTGTGTGCCTCCAGGAGGAGATAACTTTTTTTCCCCCAAAGCAGAGATACTTGATGCATACCCTCTCTTTTTCTTAAATTGGAATGTTTAAGAAATAATTGTTCAAGTTGAAAAGGATTAGATCTTCTTGTCTGTATTTTGTAGTCTTCTCAGAGATCCTGACCTACCCAATAATTTCTTAGTAGATCGAGATAGATAGATATATATATATATATATATAGAGAGAGAGAGAGAGTGTGTGTGTTTTATGGCTGGCCGTAGCTACATGATGATGTTGTAAGTTTTAAGTAGTTTTTTTTATTTTTAAAGCTAAAATGATATCATTTATAAAGAGCATCCATGCTCAAAGCATTACATAAGAAAGAAGGGGGTATAGTTTCCCAATAACTAGGACCAGACAAATAATTCGCCACTCTAGCCAACAAATGGGTAGCGTAATTCGTTGATCCTCTCACGAACATAATCTTACAATCTACTATCTCTTTAATAAGAGATTTACAATCATTAACAAGAGATCCAAAATATGATTGATCAAAATTAATACCTCTGATCGCTTGGATTAAAGAGAGCGAATCTGACTCAATCACTATTTTGTTAAGACCACTGGACTTCAATCAACTGAGAGCCTCCCTAACACATAAAACCTCTGCAAATCTTGGATCCATAGGGCTATCCAACAATCTGCTGTGAGCCGCTTTCATCATTCCATTCTCGTCTCTTATTATCCAACCAATGCCCAACTTAGCACCTTCATGAAACAGAGCCCCATCAGAATTACATATGAGCCATCCAAGATGAGGACGCTGCTAGCAAATAGCCCCATCACCATGCAACAAGTACCAATCATTAAATTTATTTTATTGAGCAGCCTGCCATTGAGATAAGAGAGAGATAGCCGAATTGACCACATTGGTTACACTTTGATGTTTGTTCCAACAAGCTAAATCATTTCTATTTTGCCAAAGATTCCAAACCACCATGCAAACGTGTTGAAGGGTCTCCACATTTACATGCATGGCAACATCATTAAGCCAATCAACAAATAAAGTATTAGGTCCTCCTTCATATGTCACATTCACGCACCTTAGACATTCTTTGGCAAAGGGACAATTTACTAGCACATGACAAATGGATTCTTCTTCTTCATTGCATACTGGACAGATTGCATCAACATTCACTCTTTTCTTACAAAGTTGCCCCTCTCGTCGAAAGCACATTACAACAAGCACGCCAGATTACATTCTTTGTTTTAGGCGGGAATTTTAAACTCCATATTTTCTTCCATATTGGCAATTGATGACTAGACGAAAGAAACCCCAAAACATCCACGACGTGTTGGTAAGCACTCTTTACTGTATACACTCCTTTCTGGTCATGGTACCACATCCAAGCACCAGTGTCATTAGTTGAGGAAATAGGAATGCTAAGAATTAGTTGCGCATCACAATCATTAAACAAATCTTTAACAAGATCACAATCCCAACCTGTCTCTCCTACCTTCATTAAGCTAGCAACTCGTGCATTTTCAAGACTCTCCATCACCCTTGTAGTAACTCTAGGGTTTTCATTGTTGGGTAACCAAGGATCTTCCCATAGATTGATCTGATTGCCCCTTCCAACTCGCCACCTTGCCCCATTTTTGACTATATGTTGAGCTGCCATAACACTTCTCCGTATGTAACTCGGATTCCCTCCTATTTTTGCCTCCAAGAAGTTAGAGCTTGGATAGTATCTAGCTTTATACAGTTGAGCCACAAGTGAGTTAGGATTTGAAAGCAATCTCCAACCACATTTTTCTAACATTGCTAAATTGAACTCATGAATTTTTCGAAAGCCAAGCCCACCTTGATCTTTTTGAGCACAAAGGCGATCCCAACACATCTAATGGATCCCTTTATTATCAACCCCTCCACTACCCCACCAAAACGAGTTCATCATCTTCTCCAACTCTCGGCACACGTCATTAGGGAGCAAAAACACACCCATTACATATGTTGGTAATGATTGAGCAACAGTTTTGAGAAGGATCTCCTTACTGGCTCTAGATAAGAGCTTCTTCTTCCAACCATGAATTCGTGCCCAAAGTTTATCTTTAATAAACTCAAAAATCTGCCTCTTATTCCTTCCAATGATTGATGGCAATCCCAAGTAACATTAAGGAGAGAGCAAATGTTGCTCTTCACCGAATCAATGGTATTATTACTAAAGGAAATAGTTGACTTTTGAAAGTTTATCATTTGACCTGAAGCTCTTTCATACACCTTGAGATATTCCTTGACAAAGTGACATTCCCTGTCATTTACTTTGAAAAAAAGGAAGCTATCATCCGCAAAAAAAACAAGTGAGTTATAACAGGAGCATTTCTTGCGATCTTGCAACAGTGAATCAGACCTCTAACCTCATAATTATAAATTAAAGCAGATAAACCCTCAACACAAAGAATAAAGAGATAGAGAGAGAGAGGGTCACATTGCCTTAAGCCCCTTTGCGGAACAATAGAGTAACGGACAGAAGTAATACACATCATAATCCACTCAAAACACCGTGCACCAAAACCCATCTTGCCCATAACACTTCGAATGAAACTCCACTCCACTCTGTCATAAGCCTTGCTCATGTCTATCTTCAAAGCAACATAGCCATCTTTGCCTTGCCTTTTACGCTTCAAAGAATGCACTATTTCATAAGCCACCATGGCATTATCTGTAATTAATCTACCTGGGACAAAAGCACTTTGCACATCCGAAATCAACCCTTGCAAAACTTCTTTTAGTCAATTTGCCAACATCTTAGAAATTATTTTGTATAGCACATTACAAAGGGTTATTGGCCGAAGGTCTGTGACAAACTCAGGGTGTTTCTTTTTAGGGATGAGAACAATAGATGTTTCATTTAGCCCTGGAGGTAAATAGGAATGGTTAAGGTAATAAAGACAAGCTCTAGTAATATCTTTACCTACTATATCTCCCAGAATGTTTGAAAAAATGCTGGATTCATGCCATCAGGACCCAGCGACTTATCCAGATGCATAGAAAAGATAGTTGCCTTCACCTCTTCCTCTCGAAATTCTGCCATTAAGGATTCATTCTGCTCTAAAGACACTTTCGAGCTAATGCATTGAATTATCTCATCACTGTTGCTGCCGTTAGACATGAAAAGATCTTTGAAATAATTGACAATTAGGTCATCCAGCCCGCTGTCCCAACCCCTCCACATACCGTCACTATCTTTGAGCTAGGAAATAAAATTATTCTTCTTCCTCGAGGAGGCAGAACCCTGGAAGTATCTAGAGTTAGAGTCCTTGTTCCGTAGCCAATACTGTTTTGCTCTCTGACGCCAATAATCTTCCTGTTGCGAAAGAATGAGATTGTACTCCCTTTTAGCTTCTTGAAATCTAGTCAGAGAATCCTCATCACGTCTTGGTCTAAGCTCTTCCATCCGTCTCTTACATTGTTTTATTTTCTCACGGAAAAGCATCGTGATCTTGGAGCCCCACCTTAGTAAATCTTCCCCACTAGCTGAAATTCTTCTTATAATAGGAAACTCAGCTTTCGACTTCCAACTTTGATCCACTATATCCCGACATGTCCTCTCACGCAACCATGCATTTTCAAATTTGAATTTTTGAATATTTCTACGTCTAACAGTTTGGATAAAAGTGAGAAGAATCAGGGTATGATTAGATGTAGAAGCTTCAACATTCGATAGCTTGGCATTGTGAAATAAAGAGCACCATAAATCATTAGCCAAAACTCTACCCAATCTCTCCTCTATCCAATCATCATGACCTCTATGCCTTTCCCAAGTAAAAGGATACCCCTCCATCCCAATATCTCTCAATCCACTATCAATAGTTGCTGCCCTAAAGCCCTCAAGTAACCAATTCAAATGATCAAGCAACCCTCGCTTCTCAGTAGTTTTTAGGAGATCATTAAAATCCCCTAAGCAACACCACGGCAAAGAGGTCTTTGAGCTTAAGGAGCGAAGTAAATTCCAGGACTCTCTTCTTTTATTTCGTTCTGGATGTCCATAGTAACCTGTCAAACGCCATATTTGCATGCCTTCGATGTGAACTTCAACATCAATATGGTGTTGAGAGAAACTCAGTAACCAAGTCATGTTTTTACCTTTCCAGAGCAAAGCCAATCCTCCCCCGTGTCCAATACTATCTACAACAAAAAGGCCTTCATAGCCTAGCAAACTTCTAACATTATCAACTTTTTCACGCTTCACCATAGTTTCTATAAGAAAAATAAAATTGGGCTTCATATCACAAACAAGGTCCCGAAGGACCTGAACTGTGCGTGGGTTGCCCAACCCACGACAGTTCCAGCTTAGGGTAGTCATAATCCTTGGCAGGCCTGGCATCCAGGACCCGCCCCAAATTCGTTTTTTGATCCAACATCCCCCTCATTAAGGCCCAAGTTTGGCCCATGACTTCCTTCCTCAGCCTGCAATGTCTCATCAGTACGTCTACGTTTTGGGTCTACAACAATAACACCCTCTACGTAATCTTCTTCTGTTGCATGCATATCTTCATTATTAACTTCCTTTCCTTGACATGCACGTCTTTCCTTTCCCACACCCTCATCTCTTCCTATATCACTTCCCCTTTTTTCGCCATTCAATATTTGAGTTTCCTAATCCAAAGCCACAACCACTGGGATTATAAGGGCAGAATTAGGGTTTCCATTCTCAACCACCATACTGTCCACATCATCTCTGATGGTCGTACCCATCTTCGTCGAAGGGATTGATCGGAGCCATCTCTCCCCCACCATGTTGATAGTCATTTTCGACTGTGCCCTAACCCACGCTCCATATGGCATGTCCTCCTTTCTCATGGGATTATCAAAAAGCTTTTTGCAGAATTTTTCCAAATGCCCAATGATGCCGCAGAAGAAGCAAAACGTTGGCAGTCGTTCATACTTAAAGTTTAGAAACACCCATTCACCACCAGCCTTCTTGATTTTCATCTTTCTCTTCAACGGTTTACGAATGTCCGTTGTAATTCTTAATCTCATAAAAGTGCGCCAGCCTCCTCCAAAATTATTAAGATCAGAAGCAACATATCCGCCCACATAACTTCCAATGTCTTGCCCTACTCTTATCTCTGACATGAAGCTTATGGGGAGATCATAGACTTGTAACCATAAATCCACATAGTGGAGAGGCACTTTTGTAGGTTGTTCTCATGTCTCCAATTGCTTAACAATAAGCATATGTTGATCAAAAGTCCATGGACCATCATTCAAGACCTGCTTCATGTCCAACTCATGGTAGAATTGGAAAAGAAAGAGATTAGGGTTTAGGTTCTTAATGTATACTCCCTTCACAGGTCTCCAAAGGGAGGCTAAAGTGTTCTTTCATAGCAATGAAGTTTATGGCTCTATCCATCAAAAATCGATCCACCAGACACTATTTAAAATCCTCTTTTATCGCATCCTCTACTTCCCCTTCAATCTCAATACCTCCTTCCTCTTCATTTTCTATAGTAAATATTGAGTAGAGCTCCTCCAAAGAGGGTTCGTTTCTACTGCTACTAGCCATGGATAACCAGAAAAACAGAAAAGAAAAAATTGAGAAAAAATTATTAGAAGGCAAGAAAGCAACGACACAAATAGCAGAACTTGTCAATAGACAAGACTTTCAAAAACTTGTCACCCAGACAAGGCAGACTTTTTAAGTAGTTAATTTGCCGCGTCTTTAACATCTAGGCTTTTTTTGGTATATTAATTTGCCGCGTCAATACGTCATGGGTTTGAATCCGTACTGGGCCATAAAAGAAAAAAAAAAAAAACGCCAAATATTTAAAAATAGATCAAAGCTTATTAAAATTAGATATGTATTTATTTAATACACAATAACATAATAAGCTCAAATTGTTAATATTATATATGCAAGAAAAATACTATAATATGAAAGTAATAAAAAAAAATTATTTTAAGTCCAAACATCGAATGTAAGAGATCAAGTATAAGTATTAAATTACATTTTAACCAATCATTTTAAAATTGCCAACTCCATACCTCAATCATACAATTTAAAATCAAGTCTACTAACCATCAATTGCATAAAATCAAAGTAATTAATTAAAAATCAACATCAATTGTTTTCATACATACCAATAAAATGGTTACAAAAGTAAATATATAATTTATCAAAACAATGTGACTCGGCTGAGTTTCTCCTATATTAATTTGAGTTGGATCTTTTATCAAAATCACGTGACACATCTCATTTCAAGTCAATGATTATCTGCATTCTGATGTCACCTATCGGACGGTTGTGATCATCCTGATTTCTCTCCGGCCAGGCTGAAGATAACAAGTACTCATCCTAAGGCCACGAGCAGTCCAGCCCATAGGAAAAACTTACCTGTCGGTGTCTACTTTCTACTTCTTTTTTTTTGCTGGAAGTCTACTGTCTACTTTGGTTTGGGAAAGTCGAAACGTAAATCAACGCCAATCAATCTCTTTCCAGTTTTTCCTCATGTAGCTGGCCTTTTTTGTTTCATCTCTACTAGTTGCATTATTGCACATGACACCAAGCCTTCTCGTAAAAACGTCTCATGTGACACTCAATCGGGCAGTTGGTCCACAATACAATCTGTTGATATTGTTAACCACTCAAAATATTTTATTTTATTTATTTATTTATTTATTACGAGGGTTTTTCGGAGGTATTTGTTGGACAAGACTATTCTCTAGGTGCACACGTAAAACCCACACACACCGACACACGTGCACTTATAAAACAAGGGCAGTTCCTAATTTGCTAGCACAGGACGTGGCTAGCAAACCCATGTCTTCAACAAGTTACCCAAGCCCCCAAATATATTTTGATCTTTGAGGCCTTCAAATTTTACTTCCTACATAGACACAATTAAATGGGTTTTTAGGCTATTTTGTATTCATGGCATGCATAAGCTCTTTTACCTTTCCATTATCCTGATTTTTGGTGACTAAGATTGAACGCCCTATGAATGCACTCATACAAATGATGCCAGTGTGAGAATTTCCCTTTGAACTTCTCTCAAGCCCAAACTCACTGTAAATCAGTTTGGTTTCTCTATTTAACATTAACTCATTTGGCCCCGTTTCTTTAGCATAAGTCCTGAGAGGAATGTGTGGGGTGGGAGATTTGTGAACGGTGATGTGATGATTGTTGCTTTGGCATTTTCAAGTCCTTTGTATATTTTTCGTTCTACTGAAAAAAGTTATATATTTTTCTTTGCTATAATTCTGAATACCAATCATTTGGAATTCTCAAATTTCAACCCTCTCAAGCATCTTTGGATGCTCCAGTCAAAAGGAGGATTCGAGAATTCCACTGAGAAGGGACAACTTTTGAAAGAAACTGGCCCTTCGTGTCCTTAGACAGTAGAAATGACAAATGTTCATTGGATCTGATGGAGCGAAGATTATACAGTATTTTTTCAATCTCTCCAGCATGTTGAATACCTCCCTAACTCCTTAACAGCCAACAAGTTATGATGTCCAGATACGGCACGAATACTGCAGGGATACGCCATAGACATGGCAAGGACACAGATTTTACATGTAAAAAATCGGATATAATACGACACGATGCGTTGCCCATTTTGAATATCCATGCATCATAGCCAACAAGTAATGCATAAGGTAGTGCTAATTATGTTTCTAATTCATTTTGAGAGGATGTTCTCTTCTCACATGGAATCAATCACCGACAACCAATCAATGAAAAACAGCTCATGTAAGTGTGGTGGAAGAATCGCCAACTGTATATACACCTTTTCAAGTATGGAATTATTGGTGCTGTTCGAAGGAACGTGAGAAGAAGATGTATTGGTCTTATGAAGGTGGGAATGAATGGGTGCAAACTGTTCAGTATTATATAAATGGGACCCATTGGTGCTTGACAAATTACAGCTGATGCTGATGGCTTAACCAACATTTGTTGGCTCATCAAATTGGACCCATTAGATTTACTGGGTAATAAGGCAACGGATATGCATGACATGTTTTAGGAGATTTAAAGCATTCATGTATGAGGGGCACTAGCAAACCACACTGCGAGGTTTTTTATTTATTTTTATTTTTTTGAGAAAACACCCCTGCTAGTGGGCCCACTATGTGCATGCCAACAATGGAATGTTATTAGATGGAAAGGTCCGTCTGAAAGCAAAATTTCGACTTTATTAGATCACTCTAGCCCTTTGATCTGTGGCCCTAAACTTTATAGTTTTAGAGGCATCATTATCTTAGAATTTCAATACAATGGTGAGTAAAATTCGGATGAATATCAAATTTAGAATTTTATTAATTCATGGGAATTGATGTGTGTAAAAAATTAAATTGGCTCAACATAGGCTCCACAACTTATGTACACAGTAACGCTGTCATAGACTCATAGTCTATATATTATCAATTTAATAACATGTCTTGATGCCATTTTAGGCCATTCAGGCATTTTTAATGGGATTTTGCTGTCACGCACTCACAGCTTAATCAATGTCCATGGAGAGAGAGAGAGAGAGAGAGAGAGAGAGATTTTCTAAGAGCTGCTACCGGCACACTACAAAATACTTTCCACACTATATTTAAGAAAAAAAAATCATCGGATTGATAACTTGTAAAACAAATGAATAAAGTATTCAAAACTTTAGCAAAACACGACTTTAACTAAAGATGCAAAACAAGGAGGGAGAGAGACAGGGAGAATGAGAGGGAGAGGGAGGTAGGTGGTGAGCAGGGATAGGGAGACAGACAGAGAGAAGGAGAGGGAGAGGGAGAGAGAAAGAGGAGAGGAGTCGGTCGCTGGGCGCAGCAGGCAGAGGTGAGCGGCAAGCAGGGAGAGGAGGCGGCGATGGGCGGAGCAGGGAGAGAGGGAAGGAGAGCCAGAGGGGTAGTTTGGGGTTTTCTTAGTTTTTTTTTTTTTTTTAAATGTGGTGTGCGGAAAGTATTTTGTAGTGTGCAGGTAGCAGCTACCTATCTGGATTTTTTTTTTTTTTTTTATGTATTATAAAGTTAGAAATCTATAATACCCTCCACTCTCTTCTTTTCTCTCTAACTTTTTTTAAGGGTTTAGAGCATTGCAGGAAATTTGACAATGTTGTACTTCACTTTTCCACAATTCAGTAGAATTCTCAATTTTGATGAAAGTGATTAAGACAAGAGTTTTTTTTTTTTTTTTTTTTTTCAAAAGAAAAAAAAAATCTGATGTGTAACGTTCACAAGTTGTACCCTACAGATATGCCCAAAACATGGATGTTGAATGCTGGGGAACGCTAAAAATGTATTTGTCAACTGGCAGTTAGTGGTAAGCATTCGTCTGCGTTCAGGATGTCCAACAAGCAGATTCTCTAGGATTTTCAATCCCAACCGTCCAAAGACGCAAAACCCCTTAAATCAAGGCATGCAATAACCAGAAATCCTGCAGGACAACTATGCAAATTCTTCACAGGACAAATCTTCTGAAAAGTAATACATGTCACTACGCTAAAGCTGAACTCTTCCTAATTGCTATCAGGCATTCAATATATATCCATGAGTTCAGTATCTTATGAGATTTGGACTTGCTAGAAGTTCCTGATCCCCTAAGTAGAGTCTTACCTACAAAAATATATATATATATATATATATATATATATATAGATGGCTTGAAATAAATGGATCCCCATTTCATGTGCCATCATTAATTTCACTTCAATAAAAATTGAGCCCACTATCGGATTGATCACTTGTAAATTATATGAATAAAGTATTCAAAACTTTAGCAGTAATTTATCTTACGGTGAGCCACAATTCCTATTGGGTAAAGATTTAACCAGACACATATGAGTGGGAGGCAATGATTCGAGCAGATGAGATTTTCCTAAAGTAGACCCCACTGAGGAGTTTCACGACATTCTTCTTGTCCGAGCCCCAAAAGGACCAGTCCTGTCCATATCATAGTGATGGCTGGTCATATTTTGCAAGCAATCTACTTGCTGGCCAGCCTGAGCCAATAATTTAGGCTTGATGGTTAATGAAGTTTACGATGTAGGCGATTTGGTGCAAGATTGATCGGAATTGAGAAATAAAATTCATATAGCCGATCCAAACATAGCTGGAACAAGACTTTAATAACGTCGGTAGTGGTTGATGAAGTTGACACATGGACGTTAGACCATCTAAATGTGATTTTGGCATGTTAGTAAGTTGTTAGTAATGTTTGTGGATTAAGCATCCAAATAAAAGTATTATTGTAAGGTGCTGTAGCTATCTCATATAAAGGTTGTGACTCCCAGCCATTTGACTACTTTCAGTGACCAACCATCTGGTGTTACATGTTTGATAATATTGAGGATGTTGTTTTAAGAAGATGTTTCTAGAATCATCATACATTTTCGGTAGTCTAAGCTAAGGAGCTGATATTAGCCATTAACTATTTCTAATTATCTTGGTAATCAGTTTTAAATTACTTGACATAATGATCTAAAAAGCTATTCCACAACCTCCTCTGTTTCGTAGTTCCAATAAGCTCTACAAATTGCCACTCATTTCTTGGTCGGAGAAGTTGAGACTGGCAAGTTAAAACCAGTGTGTACCTCTTCCAAAATAAAAGCAGAGACATTTCATGTGCAAAGTTCTTCTAGTGTGAAGGCAGGCTTCTATAATTACACTTTTCTAGGCCTTTTTGGCTAAGAGAGGTTTCCTTCTTTTTCTTTTTACTTAGTTATTCATTGTTATTATTATTATTATTACTGCTGCTACTAGACAGTATTATTACCGGCTTGAGAGTCTCATTTGTGATCTACTATGTATGAGAGAGAGAGAGAGAGAGAGAGAGAGAGAGAGAGAGAGAGAGTTGTCTCACTCAACTTAACTGAATACATCAGAAATATTGGTTTGTAATCCTTTAAAAAAAAAAAAGACTCCTTATCTTTTCATTAGAATTTAGAGAATTCAGGAATTCCAGCATTCTCAAATGCTTATTAAAACCAAGCACCGCCAAAACCCAACAAGCATTTGAGATTATAAATTCTTCCTGCAACGTTGCAGTGTTACTCCACCCTAAGTAGTCATCTGAAGCAAGGGCACCACATTTGGCGATGTGGGCCTAAGGCATTTTAAGACCAAATGGGACTCATACATGAATTTCATATTGGAGATTTACACTACATGTATCATGCACACACGAGTAATCCCAATATGAAATTCTAGTAGTAGCTATGAATGAAGTTGGGAATTTATAAAATTCAGGATGCATAAATTTTCATACAAGAAAAAAAGAATTTGAAAATGATAGAATTCAGCAGCTTCTCAAAATTCCAGCTTTCCAAACTCTCTAGCACCCACCAAAAATGAATTTAGAAATTCCTCAAAGTCCATTCAAATAATATTAGCAAGGGGTGGGTTCAACTCTAAGGTTCCATTGTCCATTCGGGCCTATTTGCTTGCAGGTTATCTAAGAATTCTTGTTGTGGGATATTCACAAATGCTCGAGTACACCAGCATTTTAAAAGCTGAAATTTGAAAATTGCTGCAAGTCAGAAGTGACAATCCGCAAAATTGAATTGCTGAAAACAAACATGGAAATTTCAAATGCTGAAAGAGAAATTTCAAACATATAGAATCCTGCCAGAAATTCTTCCAAAGGCACAGTACCCCCTTAAGAGAGTAAAAAGAAATCTTGAAAAGCCTCCGACTGTTGATTTGCAGGCCACTATATACACCATTCAAATCAACCAGTGGGGCAGACTTTTGGGACAGGCACCATCATTGAAATGGGTTCCCACATGCTGCATGGAGATAATGATATCATGATGATGTTCCACCCCCGGTAGCCACCATCGACGTTGCCTAGTAAGGAGTACAGTTGAGGAGGAAGTCACAATGATGGGTATCAAGCAGCTAATAACCCTGCTGATACACAAGAAAGGGGATCTGATGGGGCAGAATTCTTAGAATTCATTGATCCCTTGAGGAGATTACCATCACTGAATGATAACTTTAGATACCACTCAAACAGAGCTACCCGCATAAAATGCTTTCTTGATGGTGGAGGCACACACCCCACAATAAAGAGATCTCAATCACACAATCAAAAGAGCCAAATCTCATTCATCTTGCGTTGTTAATTGGTGCTCATACAGCTTAAAACTTGAGAAATTAGGTGAACAGAACGGATCAAACATTGTTGAAAAAAAAAAAGAGCATTTATGAAACTTGAAATCGAACAATGTTTCAAGGTCTCGCTACAAGTAGAGTTTTATGATCTAATTCTGAGCCTTGCACACTGCATCACACATATATTGTATCTACTGTATTCTAGTTACAAAGAATGAATAGTTTTGCCCTATGCTACCAATGTATTCACCTGCTCAATTAGTTTTTCATTCGAAGGGCTGTTCCAATAGGTCAAACCATATAAGGAATCTCAAAGCACCCTCATATCCAAACCAAAGTTTCAAAAGTAATCCATATCAGAACTAAAACGCTGCAATTTCTATGGACAAAACCCCTCCTTCACACCATTCAGCTCCTGTTTGTATCATCTAAATCTTGGTTCCTCAAGAAACAATTTGGAAAATCAAAACTTTCCATTTCATCTTTATGCCCTGCAGTATCACATGGTTAGTCAATTATAAAGTAGGCTATAAGAATAGAACTACACCTTAATCTTCCCTTAACATCAAACAGAGTCTGAAAACCAGAATAAAACTTCTACTGGATTATGTCAGTTTTAACTGAATTTTTTGAGTACTAAAAATTCTAGAGGAAATAACATTATATGCCTATCAAAAAAGATGAAAGTTTGTTTTATTTTACTCAGAAGCAAACTAAGTTTTATTTTACTCAGAAATGCACAAATAATAAAAATGGGGGAGTCTAATTTGGGATCTCATAAGTTTTCCCAAAATATTTGTAGTTTGATGAGTAAGCCGATACCCAATCCAAGATTGTAAATTTCCTCTAAGGAAACAAAATTTAGATGAAGAAAAAAACCTGAGTGATGATTTCATCACACAGAAAACCTGTTTTGTAGAAGAACCACATAGCCAGATTAACAGTGCTTGCTTTAATCTTCTCAAGCATGTATAGAATAGATGGACCCAGATTTGTTAACTCTCAAGATGCTGACAAATCCTGATTAGAGGGTGAGATAACTGATAATCATTGCATCGCTGTATTAGCAGAGCATACCCTAGGAAAATGTTGCTCTAGAAATCCTTATTTGATTTTTTTTTTAATTGTAATGTAATCAACTTAATTCATACAATTGCAGCACCATTTCACCATTCTCAATAATTGCCCAAAAAGAACTGCTATCACTGGAAGCTTATATCATTCAGAACTCAGGAGCAAAGTACTCCCATCTGCATCAATGAGTCACTTTTTTTCACAAAAATAAATAAATTCATAAATAAATAAATAAGATCCTATCAATTGCCAACTATCAAAACCCTCAAGTCAATCAATAATCACAGGAGTGAAATTGATTATTTCAGTAGACTGGACTAAAGTTACACTAATTGCATCAATCTAGAAACTCACTTTGTTATTTCTAAATTTAGTTTTACCTCATTTTGTTTTCTTTTGTGAGATGGAGATTCATGTGAGATAGGAATTCATGCAATTCATAATTTCAAGAGTCAACATGATCTTTCTTGACTTCTTACCTGATTGTGTTGTTTAAAAGAACACTATCTTCTTCTTTCCTCATATAGAAGAGGTTCAGCAGCAGATCCTACAGAATAGAAAAAGAGAAAATTCCAGTAAGGCCCAAACTGATGCAATGCATAGGTAAAAACTAAATCCTTTATAAAACACATTCACAATAAAATTGTTAAAACTTTTCATTTCTTCCAGATGGAACCCTAAAAATAATCTAATTATTCATCTGGTGGAACTGAACATGAGATGGAAGATGGCCATTCTTTTGGATGAACCTTGTAATTTGATTGGAGGTTTGCAAATGGACAATTGGACTTTAAAGGGCCAAATCAGGAGCCTGATATCATCTGCTTGGAAATTTTTAGGATATATTCCATCCCATAATATGATGATGGGTTCACATCACAACAACATGACCCCATTTATACACTTTCAGGGGCCAAAAAATAATTCAATCAAACATCTCCTCAGAAGTGGATTTATTTTTGAAATCCCCATAGATAGTTAAAAGATAGTACCTCTAATTCCTTGTTGGCCAGAGTCATTGGTTTGAGAATTCTGATTCCAAGGTCTCGCTGCAATTTCAGCAACAACGAGGCGTGTTAAAAGGATGCCAGCAACAGCGGCGCCGATAACAAGCATGATGAATACTGCATCCCATCCTTTTTTCGAAAGGAAACCGGTAAGAAGAGGCCCAATAGCAGCACCAACTGATCCTGTACCATCAATGATGGCAGTCACCGTTGCCAATGCGCGGGCATTTCCCCTGAGAGATTGTGTCCCGAGATCAGCTGAAACAGCTGTTGTGATGAGTGAGTAGGGCCCATTGACAAATAAACCAGCAAGCATCATTAATGCTATGTTTGAAAACTGTGACAGTCCCCCATATATACGGTAGAGAAGCAACGCAGGAATTGCACAGAACGTGAAGGTGGCAGCTGTTATGGCCCGGGCTTTGAGTTTATCAGAGATGTAGCCCGCAAGAATTCCACCAATAATGCCTCCCACATCAAACAAAGTAGAAAGGTTTCCAGCTGACTTGACTGAGACATACTCACCACCAATGGCTGCATGTTGGGTGACAGTGAACATGATGAGAAATATTTCAAACTAACTTATCAGAAGGCTTGAAGATGATTAGAAGCCCAGCCATGAAAGGTGGGGTGGTGGGTGGTGGGGGGGGCGGGGAGGCGGGGGGGGGAGGGGGGGGGGGGGGGTTGTGGGGGGTGTTTTATGTACCCATGAAGAACTAGTTATTTTTATGTCTTGAGAGATTTGCAAAGTAATCAGAACCCCCAACAAAAAAAAAAATAGTACTTTTGTGTCTCGAAATATTTAAAAAAGTAATTCAGATATCAATTAAATCTGATCGACTTATTTCCTCTATGAAAAGTAGTAATTAAGTGAAGTTTTCTCAAGAGATGTATGCATGAAAATGTGAAAATAAAAAATACTAATTTTGGAAATAAGCAAGAATTCAATGAATATCCTTCTAATTCATTTTTTTGTTAACATAAACAGCTAAGGGTTATCACTTACAGAGTAGAAAAACCAACAAAATTAAGCGATCATAATGAATAAAATTAAGCAAACAGACTGTGACACAGGGAACATGATTTTAGGTGGAAAGTAGCTTCCGCCGGGTGTAAGTTTCATCAGGTGAACAACATGGCTGTAGTCTTGTCAATCCTGCTATTGAAAAATGGTCAATCCAACCCTGCATTTAACCAGAGGATTCTATATGGTCAATCCTTCCATCTATATTGTTGTAACTAGATTCATTTCAATTATTTAGGCATGAGAATTCTTGACAGTTACTTAAGTCAGTATGACACAGGCCATGCAGTTTTTCTTTTAAGTCAGAATTCCGCTTCCCATGGATTGCCTTGACCACCACTTTTTTCATTCAAACGATTTAATGCTATTGGTTAAATCATTCATATCTTGGCTATAACAAAACTGGGATATAAAATTATTCAAAAGGAGATTTAGCTACAAAAAGAACCATAATTATCATGAATCTTATGAGGCATCTAGCTAGAATACTCATCAATCAATACCATAAATATAGAATATAATATTTATTCAAACTAAAGAGCATTACCAGTCTGACTAAGATAAAATGGCAACCAGTACAGGAATGTGTAAGCCACAAGCTTTGAGAAAAAGAGACACAATGCAAATGGTATCACCCCTGGTATAAGACAAGCTTCTGCTAGTCCAACAGCACCTCCCCTATCCACCGATCTATCTTGATGGCTACTGCTCACCTCTGGTTGAATGTCATCTCCTCCTTGTATAAGAGATTCTTCATCATTTGGTGTTGTTGCCTGTGTATTAGGCGCATTCCGCCCATACGGGCAAGGAAGCCCAAGTAGTTCGGGATAAGGTGGCAGCAACAAGTAAACCATTATCCCTCCCGAAAACATCAATACACCAGGTATGATAAAAGACCAGCCCCACCCATACTGTAGAACAGCTGCAGCAACAAGTGAGCCAATAATATTCCCAACCGAGGTGTGAGCATTCCAAACACCCATTATCAAGCCCCTCCTTGCCTTCCCAAACCAATTACCTATAACGGCAACAACCGAAGGCCACCCTGTTGCCTGAAACAACCCCGCAATCATCTGCATTCCCAGATAGAATCCAAAAAAGTGGATGTTCCAAAAATATCCCATTCCAAAGAGCCCCACAAAAATTCCGCTTCCCATCATTCCTGCTGCAAGAAACAGGCGGAGGTCTAGTGTATCACCCAGATGCCCAGCCACATACATGCCCATAGAATAGCAAGAAAGAAATGCTACATCGATCTCTCCCAATTTCGCAGTCCCATCTTCTCCATTAAATGGAGCCCAGCCTTCTCCATGGGATCTTGTCATATTAATGGCTACACCTTCATCCTTAACAAAGACGTTCCCAACTGGCCACGGATATGATGATCCGCTCCTGTGGGTCTGTGGATCAAGAACACTCTTAACGATACTAGTGGGTTTTCTTGAAGCATGGTAGAATGCGTAAGCCAGGAAAGTAAGCAGTAAAACAAAGTGCTTGTACGTATCGAGGCTCCAGTTCTTGCCCCCCCTGAGCCTACGTATAAGCGTAATTCCTGGCGGAATCCCAACCATCTTGTCTTGTACAAACAATTCTACCAACTTTTACCCAACTAAAGACTGCTGATCAAAAAATCAAGATACCTGTATAAGAGGAACCATGCATGATTAAACCTTCTTCTTCATTCCAAAAAGAAAACAGAGAGTCTGAAATTCTTAGGCAGAAATCCTTATACACTGACGAACTGATCAAAGAATCAAGATACATGCATAAAAAGACCGACCACGATTACACTAAATTCATGGCAAATGCCGTGGTTCTCAATATACAAACATTCAAAATCCTAAAGAATTCAAGTAAATCCTTCAATTCAAGAAATCGCTCTCCCATATTTCGTTTGCTCTGCCTCTGCATGTGTGATTGATTCCCTCAAAGATCAAAATGTAACAATCGGATTAAACTAAAAGGCAGTTAAAGATCAAAGACCGCTCATGATTACACTAAATTCGTGCCAAATGTAATTGTTCTCAAGATTCAAACACTACAAAACGTAAAGAAATCAAGCAAAAGCCATCGATTCAAAAAATCACTGATTGATATTTCTTTTGCTCTGCATGCGTGATCGATTTCCTCAAAAATCAAAATGCAACAATCGGATCAAACTCAAAGACAGTTAAAGATCAAACAAATCATCAAATCCAATTCGGAGATACAAACACTCCAAAACCTAAAGAATTCAAGCAAAGCAAGCGAGCAATTCAAGAAATCATTCACTTGTATTTCGTTTGCTCTATTTACGTCGTTGATTTCTCAAAAATCAAATGCAACAATCGGATCAAACTCAGAGACAGTTAAAAGATCACACAAATGATCATCATCAAATCAAATCCGAAAATCAGCTGAAGAAAGCCTTCCGAGGATCAAATTCACAAGAAAATGAAATTCACTCACAGCTGCTTCGTTTGGTCGGTCCCCTCAAAGATCAAATGGAACAATCCGATAAAACTCTAAGACAGTTAAAGATCAAACAAATCATCAAATCCAATGCCAGATATAAAAACACTACAAAACCTAAAGAATTCAAGCAAAGCCTGCAATTCAAAGAGATCACTCGCTGATATTTCGTTTGCTCGATTTCCTCAAAGATCAAAATGCAACAGTCAGATCAAACTCAAAAAGAAAAAAAGTTGAAAGATCATACAAATGATCACCAAATCCAACGCGGAAATCAGCTGAAGAAAGCGTACCGAGGATCAGATTCTCAACAAAATGGAAATCGCGATGCAGTGAGAAAGCGGCATTGATTGAAGGCGGGGAAGATCTGCGACATGAATTCCAGAAAACGAGAGATTCGACGAGGATTTTGGAGGGTTTTGGGAGATGGTGACGGTTAGAAGAGGGAGAGGATGGGAGAGAATAGCGGAGTCAGAGAGAGATCGAGAGAAAGAGATGTCTGATGGAGATTGGGAATGAAATGGATGGGGGAGATTGGAGAAAGAGAGAGGGAGTATAAATCTTCCACCGCGATGTGCTGACGTGGCCCGCTTCCGCATTTGGAGATATTCGCTTCTACCGTTACTTTGTGCCACGACAACAACTGCTTTCGCTCATGCGTGTTTTGCTTGTTTCAGGCGCTTCTTTGTGCGGGAAGATGACGGTTGAAGAAATGGGCCCCAAATTTGTCAATGACCTTGGTGGAGATCGGAGCCGTTCGTTTGACTGGGTCACATCACTGATGGTGATCTGTAAATCTTTACTAGAATATAAGGTCCGTTGTTGCATTTTATCTTGGGGAGTCCCATATTTATAGAAAATCTGAGTTGCTTCAAAGAAAATGCCCCCACCATGTATGCAATAATTTCAAAATTTTACTCCCTCAGCAGTAACATGATTATATAATTAACACAATCTAATATATTTGACTGAGAATAGATTGAAATTTAAAAACGGCTTTTATGTAGCAACTCCAACATAGTTGAGGGCTTTGATCATGATAACCTTCTTACTCATGGTTAGAGTTGCAAATGGGTATTCGATTCTCCGATTATTCGGAAGTTTCGACCTGCGAAAAATCAGGTCTGGAACCTATTTTAAGTTCCGATTCATAAATGGATATAGGTCTGGAACCCAATTTACGTTCTCATTGATAAACGGATTCGATTCCAGATCCATATAGGTTCCGACCCGTAGACTCGGGATCTGGCATATTAACCTTTGATATTGTGAATTTTATCTCAAAATTAATTTTTTTTTGACATTTTTATATATAATACTAAAGATAGTAAACTTGATACACTATTATAAGTTGAATGATATGTTTATTTTAAGAAAAATGAAGAATAAAGAGAAATTAGAATCAATTTTGGAACTAGATTCCAAACCTCTCGGTGGACCTGTCTTCAAAATTGGATCTGAGTTTTCCTATCGAAACTGGGTTTGGAACCAACAAAACAAGTTCTGAGTCAAAACCGGATCCAAAACCATTATTTAGAAACAAGAATCCGAATCCACTATGGCTCCGATCCGGAACCATCCTATTTGCAACCCTACTCATGATATAGTTAATCTTGTACTAGCGAAACATGCATGTGCTTTTGCACCAAAAAATATAATTGTAAAGGTTATGATAAATATAATTAATTAAATAAATTTGTGAAGAAAGTTGGCAATTTAAATTTTTCTAAAGATATGATGTAAATGTATTTGCTAGGAAATCTTATAAATAAAAAATTTTCAAATTTAATTAGGGGAGCTTCGGACTAGGAAATTAAATCACATGGAAAAAAAAATGTACCATTTATTTTCAACTTCTGAGTGAGAGGAGAAAGTCAAGAATTCAAATATCTTTAACTTTGCAGAAGATGACAAGCACAAAAATCTTTCAAATGCAAAGTAGTCAATGAGTCGGACGATCCGGACTCGTTAGGATTCGAGCGAGCCATCTCGGTCTCATTCGCCCGCGAATCCAATATCGATGTCTATTTGAAACCGCAAATCAAACCAGTCCCGCGCGAGGGAGACAAACACCGAGCGAAGAAGAAAAAGAGGAGGAGGAGGAGAAATGACCGTAGCAGGCATTGAACAGCAGCATGAAGAGTTCTACCTTCGATACGCCAACAGTTCCAACTACAAGAACGATACCATGATCCGAAAGGAAGTCTTCATCACTTCTGTCGTCCTCAAAGACTTCCAAAGAATCATTTCTGAGAGCAAGGTTTCTATTCTATTCCTCTTTCCATTCGATTCCACATCTAGGGTTTCTCTTTTTTTTTTTTTTTTTTTGTTCTCTCGAGGTTTCTATTCCATCCCTCTTTCCATTCGATTCCACTTCTAGGGTTTCTCTGTTTTTTATTCTCTCTATCTTTGTCATTAGGGTTAGGGTTTTTGTTTTCTTGTTTCAGATAATGAAGGAAGATGACAACAACTGGCCTGAGCCGGATCGAGTGGGGGCGGTAGGATCTGGAGATCGTGATGGGGAACGAACACATCTCCTTTACCACTTCTAAGATTGGATCGCTAGTTGATGTGCAGAGCAGCAGAGATTCACAAGGCCTTCGCATCTTCTATTATCTCGTTGCAGGTCCGTATTTCGATAACGATACCCCGTTCTGGTGATAGGATTCTTTGATTTACCTTGTTTCGGTGTTGGTTGATTGTTAAGATAGAGAATGTTTTGGGTTTTGGATTTAGTTTGCAATGACATAGTTAGGATTTGGGTACTATGCTTTCTTTCTGAAGAGGGGACTTGTGAGAATTAGTATTGTTGAATCTTAACTTGAATTGGATTATGTCCATGTCAGTTTTGTGGCAGTGCTTGGTGGGATGATTGTTTTGGCCCAACCATCAAGGGGAAGCAAATGAGATTGATACTTTTTTTTTTTTTTTAGTTCATTTTCGTTTTGGAGTCGAAATCAATATAGGGGTGTGTTTCTCTTCCCCAGAGAAGATTGCTCTTGGGTTGCCCTGTAGGTTATGTGGGAAAATTCTAACCCTGCTGCATTTGTGCATCCAAGTAGTCTTTACAAATTGTAGCCTTTTTTGACCTCTTTTTATTGTCTTGTGATTGTATTGATCAAGAAGAATCATCTTGTTCCTCATAGACAAATAAATGTAAGATCTGATATGGTTTGCAATATAAATCAAACCTATGGATCTAGATTTATGCATTAAACAATATATAATCTCAAATAATAAAAGCGTACCTTGCACCATGATCCTAATGAGCAGAACTCTTTTCTCAAATAGGGTTACCCACTCCATGGTTACTTTCCAAATCTTATATGGGTTAAGAGAGGACCAGAAAACCATATATATAGACAAGCCCTAGAGAGATTTCTTACCATCAAAGAAATATAATAAAAGTAAGTTTCCTTAATTCCCTCAAAATAGCCAACAAGAGTCTTATTTGATTTGGGCTTACTAAAATTGAATCCAAGATAAACTTAGTAAAACCAAAAAACCAAAAGGGGAAAGTAATTTAAATTAGTGGGCTCAAACCGTGGGTCCCAACAAGCACATGTGGTCATGAGGACCACTCATGTCTAACAATAAATTCAAAAGAAAGTCCTAGAATAGTTAAGATAAGAAAACCAACCAAGGAAGAAAAGGAGCTTTTACTGGTAAACTAAGGCAATGGTATGTCTGTCCATGAATTGTACATTATAGTTTCTAATCTACCTCCAGGGCTTCCAGTAGTGTGATGGCTCTATTGGGCACCTAAGGTGATGACTCTTGTGCCCCTATCAAATGCAGTTGAAGACCAAAATACTGACTCGGAGGGTTTGGACTACATCATGTATAGTATTCAACAAGATTTAGGGACTACAGACTTACATTGGCCACACATATTTGCTGATGCCACGTTGATGGATAAAGCTAGATGATTATGGTGACATTGGCTATATAGAATATCATTTATTTAGCCACTGGCTAAGTCCTAAGATTATTGATTTAGTGCCATATTTATCGCTTTTTTTTCTTACTGTAATTAGGTGTCCTAACTGGTCAGTACATTTTCCAAGTTAAGTTAAATGTCAAGAGCCTATAGCACAGTTGAAAACTGCCTAGTGTCACAATCATAAGGTTGCGGGTTCGCATCATGCTACCATTTAAGCAAAGGAGAAAGAAGTAGAAAAGGGGTGCTAGTGCTACTAATGTAATTAATTATTTATGTCCTAGAGATGAGCAACCCCTAAAGGGTTTTAAATATGCTTCAAATTAGTTTGATCATTTAATGAAAAACATGCAGACTGTTTTTGTTGACAAGCTTTTGGTCTCTTTTTCTAAGTGGTGTAACTGCTAGGACTTCTAGGTGTGGCTAGAAGGTTTTATTCCAGCAAATGAAGCCTGGAGCGTACTTGACTCTCAAAGTGCTGATCCTACATCAATTGCCTTGGCCTTTGTCCATCTAATAAATTGATGTAATGATTATAGTCACTTTTGCATTCATGAGGGGCTACAATGTTTCAAATGACAAGAAAGGTTTTCGTGTTTTGCACTAAACCCTTCGTTGTTTGAGCAAAGTTCTCTGCATTTGTTCATAGATTAGTGATTGTCATTGGCTGTCTTCATACTCTCCCCTCTTTTTCTTATTTTAGTTAAGAAATTCTAGCCTTGATTTTTCCTAATTTGACATCACTTGGGGCAATTAGACCACCTATGGAGAAAAATGTTGGCCAATCAGGAAGTAACAAATGCACAAAATGAGTTTAGCAGAGGTGGGATGCTGAAATAATCAGAAAGTAACAAATGCACAAAATGAGTTTAGCAAAGGTGGGATGCTGAAATGGATGTGTGAGTAAACTAGGAAAGATGAAACATGTGTGCATTCGGAAGCATTGAGGGGTAGCTTCAATAGGTGATAAATTAAGAGAGACTCATTTGAGATGATTAGACATGTCCAAAGCAGGTCATATGTTACCTTAACTAGGCAGTGAACCTGTCTAGATAGCCTTAAATATTCCACTATTGCTAAAATATTGGCCTCGTTAGAGTCCCACTCATCTGCTTGCCATCATACAGCAAGGTTCATACTCCCTAGTTTCGTTGCTTAGCACCCTAGATGGCACTGATTTACCTATTGTGCTACCATGGGCAGTCTACTTTCAGAACTTCCATTGGAGGAATGCCCCATCTCACCGAGCCATTGGCTGACCCATAATAATAGCTGTCGGAGGCATATATGCCCTCAAATTCTAGTTTCAATTTAATTGTGACCTTTTCCTCAATCGTTGGGATTTCTTAGGGGTTTTACTGAGCTGTCTGGTCAAAAGGATCATAAATGGATCAAAGGAGGGCATCTTTAGTCATTATTTAGAATGAATTATTTAGAAGGGAATAACTAAGTAGCAGTCTCCTTTTAGCAATCCCAGGCTAGTTGCTACAAAGAGTTTGTGCTTGTTGCCACTGCCAACATTTGGGTGTACTAGGCAAGTTTATTGCAAGTGAGAAACTTCCACTGCTGTTACTGGAATGCTTGAATGTTGGACTTGCTAATTAATGATTGGCTAGAGTATTTTTGGTGCATCTGATGGTTCTCTTCTTGAGATTTAGTGGTATCAACTGAACCAACACTCTTTCAGTTTATGCCATCTTTTGTTGAATTATCTTTTAGTCTAAGCAATTAAAAAAAGTTTTCTGCTAATTTATCCTGTGTGATTGTTACTTAACATGATTTGTAAATATGTATTTTTCTTTCTTGGGTGAATTAGTAGGGAAAAGAATATCCTTAGATCTATAGTTTGACAAATGGATTCCATATTTATTTCTATCATGCTTTCCTAACATTTGCCTTTGAATGTTTTGTATGGTTGCAGGACTTGAAATGCTTTGTTTTCTCTCTGATATCTCTCCATTGTAAGATCATGCCCATCTAGATTCCAGCGGTGCATTGCTTTTCTCAAATACGTCGGGCTATCTATGTTAGGTCAAAGAATGTCTGGTTTTATTTTGGAAGGTAACTCTTCGTAGAAATACATGTGTTTTTACACTTGTCCATTTACAATTTCATGGCTTTCTATCTTGAGTGAGGATTCCTCCTCGCCAGTGCTGCTACTGCTGTTTGATTATTGTCTATAACCTCATTTTTAGATCTTGGAGTTATCTTGCCCTACCGACGAGGCTATTTGCAATCCTTTGATAGAAAATATTCACTTCTGGATTAGTTTGCATTTTATGTTTCATTCTGTTACACCCCGACCCGAATTAATCGTGATTAAGGCTAATTAATTGAGATTAATGATAATTAAGCATGAATAATTGGATTAATCAAGGTTAATGACCAAAGAGAGAGACAAACTAGTCTCAAATGATGCATTAAGCATAATGAAATGAAATTGAATTGATTAAGATGAGCTTAGACTCAAACAAGGTAGGCTAAGGACTTTTTCGTTAATACGGATTTTTACGTATTTCGTCAAATACGGAAATTCTTGATACCAACGTGCGTATCTCGGAGAGTACGTCAACTTTTATGATAAACACAATTCCATTTGACCTCAAATGGACCAAGTGAGGAGTCATTTGACTCTAAATGTAAATAAGCTTATTGAGAGGGTGTTTTGGTGTGAAAGCTCTTATATTAGAGTCAAATGGGTTCTTCTTTCATTCTACCTCTTGGAACTCGAGAAAAACCCTAGGCATTCTCCATTCCTCTTTCCTCTTCCATTCATCTCCATTGAGTGTGAGGCTAAGAGTGATTCAAGTGATTTTAGGAGAGCATCTCCATCTTCATCTTCTTCCTCAAGTTGTTTTGTTCCATTGTTAAAGTGTGGAGCTTGAGAGAAACCTCAAGAACTTCCCTTTGAGCTACAAGTAAGTATTGGATCTCCCTTGTGATTTCCAAGTTTCATTGATGGTGTTGTAGTAATTTCTAGCACAAATGACTCACGGGAGTTCATTTGTTTGTTTTTATGATTAGGGTTTGAAAATGGGATTATTTGGGTCCAAGCCAAGCTAAGTGAAATAGGGTTTTTGACAAATAGCTCCAAGAGAGGCAAGTATAAGCATCTCTTGTAATTAATATTAACCATTATGATTGTTCATAGAGTTTTTATGCATTTTGTGCATTTTACATTGAGTTTTTGAGATTTATTATGGATTTGATGATGTGGTTAATGAATGATTAATAGTAAGTAATTGTGAATGAATGTTGTATGAGGAGGGAACAGGAGGTTCCAATGCTCTTTACAGGTTGTGGAAATGGATTGGAGAAATGAGAGTAAAAGAAGGAAGAAAGGTCAGAAGTTCTGAAACTCGAAAAATGAGTTTCTGGGTGCTGGCGGCTAGCCGCAAGGCTAACCGCCATGCTAATCGCCATAAATTCGTAAAATGGTCAGCCTATGGAAAGCTGACCGTGAGCTGACCGCCGTATCGCGGTTAGCCGAAATTGAAATTTCGGCTAGCCGCCAGGTAACCGCCAAGCTGACCGAAGTAGAGTCAGGATTTGCATAGCTTCTGGAAAGCTAACCGAACTTGGTTCGGCTAGCCGCCAACTAAACCGCGGCTAACCGCCAACTGGACCGCGGCTAACCACCAGGATACTGTTAGGACATTAACTGTGAGAAAATTTGGGCTAATCAGTCGGACCGTTTGGATTTCGGATTTTTATGAGAATTTGAGGTATATCTCGTAAGTTAAAACGCTTCACCGATTAGTTTTAAGACTAGTCATGGGTGAGATTAAGCTATTGAGAATTAATGGTGTTTGAAAGGGGTTCCTTGGATGAACCATATCGATAATGGCCTAAGCTCCATGGGTGTTAATTAAGGGAACTTGAAATGCTCATACTAAAAACACAAATGCGATGTCCATCATGAATAACACGTGCATTTGGAAACCAATGGTTACACCCGAATGGTTGATTAGGATTGAGATAGCATTGAGTAAAATCATGTGTGGTTAATAATGCTCTCATTGTGTCATTGTAATTCAATCCAACGAGATTGATATTATTGTTATTCCTTCCTCTGTTATGAAAGAAATCATTGAATCGAATTGAATTGGATCCATAAATGGATTTCTTAATGAATGATATTGACTGTGAGTCTGGCACTACCTAGCTATTGTATTAGAGCTCTAAATGAGTTCAATGAATAATGAATGACTAATCCTGCTGTAGCAGATGAATATTGGGGTGTTCTGGAGCTCCGTGGTGATGCTAGTTGTCTCTGACTCGGACACTAGTAAGTCCCACCAAATTCCGATCGTATCTTCGGGTATTAATTGATGCCTTCCATTGGAAGATGAATCCTCCCTTTGAGGGGAGATGGTAAATGAAAATGAATCATTCCTTTGAGGGAAGATGGTAATAAAATGAAATGTAATGCAATGAGTGCTATGGTAGTTGCCATTTTATATGTGTATATTGACTGTCATTGTCTCTTATTGTTATTGTAGAATTGTCTAGATTTCTCTAGCATTGAAAGTGTTATTAATGCAATTTGAACGTGTTAATATACTATTGCAAGGATTGTTTATACATTGTTGAACCATCGTGTTCATTAGTGTTATTGATGGCATTACAGGCTCGATTGCCCCTGCCGGTGTTGCAGCGCCCCCAGCGCCAGCGGAGGAGACCGCTCCGGTTCCTCCAGGAGGATTGATAGAGTGGAACCGAAGTGATAGCATCTGAATTGGGTATCAGAGTGCGATTGAAACTTTTGATAAACGTTTTGAGGACTGTGTATAAATTCACTTTGGGAATGTAATTAACATTTTGGAAATGTAACTAATGGTCATCTGCATAGTATTTTTGAATATGCAGTGGTTGATAAATGTATATTGGGAACGATACATGTATAAGAACTTTCTTCTGTATACATGTAAATTGTAAATTGATATTGTCAAATATATTGTTTCCGCAAAAGTTTTGTATTTTACAGGTACTTTGAGTATGATATCCCTTGTGAATCTTGTTTTAACTTCGGTTAATTTGGGATTTATGGGAGTAAGTATGCTACTCACGACTTGAGTTTGCCGGATCACGGGCCCGGGTTGTGACACATTCATTAGTATTACACGTTTGCGTAAGACCGACCTTTGAGAGCTGTTATACGGGACAGTGAAAAGTGTCCCAAGGAACAAACAAAGGAGAAAGGGAAAGGCTGATAAAAGTAGTAATGGAACCAACACTTGCTCATTTCCTGTCCAAAAAGGTAACTATAAACCATACATTTCATTACTTTCTTTCCACATCATCCACAGTGAATCATATCAATTGGTATCGGTGGGCTTTTCTTACTACTGTTTATGAAGCTGACATCAAAATATAAACTGCCCTATATCCACAAAGTGCTTATTTCAATTATTTAAATTGAATGGATAATTTGATACAATTTTTTTTATTTTTTTATTTGCTATCAAAGGTTCTCAATCTTTTGAACTGGACTAATCTCTCATGCCTATAGAGAAGTTGGGTAATCTCTCCTGTAGTCCCGTTGTAGTAGTGTAATTTCGAACCTACAACAATCGGGTGCAAACTGTAGTCCTAGACCAACTGAGTTCTCCTTTGAAATTGATAATTTGATAACCTATGTGGGCCATTGAAATTGATAATTTGATAACCTATGTGGGCCAGCTAAAACCAAGAAATGGCATGTTTTCATTTTTACACGTACGCTGCTCGCAACTTTCTTCGGACCTCTGCTGTGGGGGAAAAAGCACGAAAAGCAGAAACTTGTCACAGGAAGCTTGACTTCCCTGTACTTTTCATTCGGTGCTAATTAGAATACAAGTCCAAAAGTATTATCAGTCACGATAAGTTGAAAAGGCTTTAGGTTTGAACTATCCAATTTCTCCTTAGAAACAAAAGTGTTCATACATACGTCCAATTTTGAGAGCTACTTGAGAACCGGCCCTCTTACCTGGTTGGCCTCCATCACCTCACCTAAGAACTACTATTGGGGTGGTTTTTATTTTGAGTTCCAGTCTCCTTATAGTTAGGGTACAAAAATATATATATATATATATATATATATATTAAGAGCTACTTATGGCAATTTTGCTACTTGCACCCAAGGTAACCAATCAAAATCCAAACACATGCCATCTGTGAGAGTAAGAATGGTTGATATTAACCACGCGATAAAATTTGATTTAATAACCATCCAATCCAAGTGTCATTAAAGGGAGGGTCAAAATATAATCTCTTCATTCATTTGCTGACAATCTACATCATGGCTTTAGAAATCAGAAAGCCAATGAGAGAATATATAATACTCTCACCACCACTGCAACCCATTGTGTGTAAGCTTGTTTGGATAGGTAAAAAATTAAATAAAGTGAAGTTACAAATGAGTCCTAACAATTTAAAATTTCAAGACTATGCTATTTGTGTAAGTCTAGCATAAGGAATAATTAATTATTGTGAGACGTACTTATATTCATATCAGTTCAACTCTAATAACTTTCGTTAGCTCGAGAAAAAACAAATTGTATTTCAAACCTTAACTTCACATTATGGCTTTACACCAAGCATGCAAAAATTAGTGGATGTGAAATACTCTACTTTTAACATGAACCCCACTTTTTTCCCACTTCGCTCCTTGTTTAGCTTTGCTCCACTCCTCCTCGATTTATCCGATATATCCACGTTTTATCGCAGGACACCTCGAGTTTGACCGTAAATGATGTGGACGCAGCATTGGATGCCACGTGTCCGTGGCAGCATAATTCAAACTCCATTGAAGGACAGACACGTCCGTTACATTACCGCATACATACATATACAGAAACAACTTCTTCGTCAAGACACAGGACATAGACGCTCCTTTTTTTTTATATATTTTTTTATTACATCATCATTCATCCCTGTTTCCTCTCTCTATTGCACACTACAAGCTGGAGCTGATGAAGAAACCCTAGATTCCCGCTTCCCAGTCTGAATCGATCCGAGCCGTTGATTCTCCCTATAAACCTCCCATCCCCAAATCTCCAAGCCGGATCTGGACCGACCAATCCGACATTTCTGCTGTTTGTCATCGCGCTTCTTCTTCTTCTCCTTCTTCTCCTTCTCCCGCTGGGTTTGATTTCTCACCTTTGTCTCTAGTCAGCTTTCTACCCTGATCTAGGGTTTCACTCAAGAGATTCCAGCGTTCGATCCGACGGTCGAGATCTATATCTACCAGCAGCCATGGGCAGCAGTAGCACCTTGATCTCTGTCCACCCAGAAGAGCTCACATTTCAGGGTAAATCCCCCTCCTTTCCTTGTCAAATCTGGGATTAGCTTTGATTTCAATGAAAACAACTTTGAATTCCAGGGATTTCCAATTTTTCTTATCTTCTATTACCTGATTCCTCTTTGAGAAATTATGGTCAATGATTTTCCATGGCAGTTGAGCTGGAGAAGCAGTGCTATTGTGAGCTCAAAGTAGTGAACAACACAAAACATCATGTTGCCTTTAAAGTAGATACTACTGCTTTCTATTCCAAATCTTGCATCTATTTTGTCTTCCAAGACTATGTTTTTTATTATTAGTAGTATTAAGTTATTGAATTGTAACAGATCGACTTAGAATTTGTGTTTTTCTTTGTTTGATTAGGTCAAAACCACATCTCCTAAAAAGTACTTCGTGAGGCCCAATACCGGCAGTATTCAACCTTGGGACTCATGTGTTGTCAAAGGTATCTTTTCAACTTGGCTGACAAAATTTAGGGTGCACTTGGATATAACCCAAGAATCACAATTGAAAGAAATCACATTTGGGGTGATAATGTTTTTCCTCTCCAAATCTATGTCTTCAATTGTTTTCTAATAATCAAGGTTGAAATGACTTGAAAAAAGAATTTTTTTTTTTTTTAGTCCCGCCTAATGTGGGTCCAAATGCATGAGGAAGGAGCAGGCAGCCATCTTTTTTTTTTTTTTTTTTCTCTCAATATCTCATATATCATTCGGTTTAGGATGCATCCATTTGATGATGCTCTTCATATTACACATTATGCTTGTTTCTACCTTTTTGAAATTTTATTTTCCATCTGATCTGTGAAGTCACCCTCCAAGCACAACGAGATTATCCACCTGATATGCAGTGCAAAGATAAGTTTCTTCTGCTGAGTACAATAGTTCCTCCGACTACTGATGTTGATGAGATAAACCAAGATATAGTAAGCTTTTGAATTTGATGCAGAGAAAACTTTCGCTGTTAGTTGGACGTTGGTTATATACCCTTTTCTTTTACCTAAAATTGATTTTGTTTAATTTTTACAGTTCAACAAAGATGGTGAAAAGGTAGTAGAGGAATGCAAGCTCAGGGTTGTTTACACAATTCCATCTGATTCTGGTTGTGGAAGTTCAGGAGCATCATTCATGGAGCAGTCAGAACAAAAGAGCTTGAAACAAATTTCTGAAACTGCCTCTGTGAGATCCTGAATTTCTTACTATAGCATTATTATATCTCTTTTTCCATGGATTTAAGGATGAGTCTTCATTCATTTAATGGAATTCATGCTCTGGATGATAGTTTTGAGGTCATGTCTCTTGTTTGTTTTGATTGACAGATGCATAGCAGCTCAATCTTTGACAATGTGAGTAGCAATCTAGTATTTTTCTTTCCATTTTCTTGATTTTTTTACTGTTTTAAGAAATTATTTCTCTTTTCATATCATTAGGATATGGTTCTGATTTGAACATTGTTTCATTAAATTTCCCTTCATTAATTAATGTTCGTGATTAGATGATTGACTTCTAATGCAAATGTTGAGCAAACTTCGTTCATTCTCCTTATTTCAATGAACTGAACTTTATCATGAATTTGGTAGGTTCTCTTGTTAAAGTGTTAAAATTCTACTGGATTTAAGGATCAGTCCCTTCTGCTAATCATCGTGTCCAAAATTTTAACTTAATTTTTGTGGCAATTGTGAATGATTAAGGCATTTTGTCTGCATAATAGCCTCCAACCACCTGGGTGTCTAGAAGCTGATATAGGTGCATCATGATGAGCAGTCATTATGATGTATGCCAATGAATCAGAACCATGATGTGCTTCGATCAAGCTGTTGAAAAGAATCATCTTTTTGCACAGAGCTTCACGTGTCTTTTATAATTAATTGCACGTGTATCTGGTTTCACTAGGTACCTGAGATGTCAACGTCTTTTCTTTCCTCTGCAGCTAGAGGACACATCCTGAATATTTCCATATATATATATATATATATATTATATCTACCTCATTATTAATAAGTCTGAGATATTCCTGTTATTAATTGTATTTATACTTTGTCATTTTCCATGTCTTTCTTGAAATTAGTAAGTATTAAATAGTCTTGCAATTAGTTTTGTGTTAAAATTTGTCATTAACTCTTAGTTCTACTATTAAATTTCATACTTCGGTGTGAAGGATGATCTATTTTGAAGGCTTTCTAATGTCTAGAAAGTTGAAACGTTGCTGATCAAAGAAGCTATCTCAAAATTTGAGCATGCAAATTGCACGTAATTGCACAAATCTGCTTTTTCATGTTCTTATTTTGGTTCATAGTAAAAATGCTTTACAACACAACCAGGCTAGCAAAGCAAAACTGCCCCAGGGCAGCAATTAGTAATCATGCAAAGGTAGCTGTCCACTTTTATCCTTGGTTAAGTTGAAAATCAAGATTATCACCCTATTACTGACAAATTATATAACCAATGGCACCAAATTTTCGAGAATCTCATCCAGGAAATATTCAGTAGTCTTAACCACATATATAACATCCAGCAGGACCTTTCGATTTCTTGTGTTCCCTTGCACTCCCTGGGGATTTTCTTTGGACATTATGATGGTTCATTTCATGCCTACACATTGCAATTCCTTATAAATTTTATGATGATTTTATGTTTTTCTTCTGGAGTAGACTCCAACATTGATGCGTCTAAAGGAGGAACGAGATTCTGCACTTCAACAGGGCAAGCAATTGCAACAAGAGCTGGTATAATTGCAATATACTTTTGTCCTATGTATTTTGTTTTAATTTCTGTTTGAACATGTTGAAATCTAATGGTCTTACAATTTATCCTCTTCACACGTATGTTGCATGAATTCTTTGAAATGAGCAATATACTGTTGTTGGACATAACACCTTGTGAAATTCTTCATGGATTTTCTAGATACTAACTTAAACGTTGTTTCTATCAAATAAATGTTATTGTGCTTCTTTCTTTTCTTTTCTTTTTTTATTTAATACCATTTAAAATACTTAAATGCTTATTACTTTATTTTTTAGAGTAAGATTTTATTGGTCTTAGTTTTGCATACAGTTTTTATTTAAAATAACTAATCTAGATATATTTAAACACCATGTTGACCCCACTAATCCTATATGAATTTGCCTAATTGTACACTCATTACCGAGATTGGATTCTTCGTTCTTAGTTCTGACACACATGCTGACATGCATGCACATTGGCAACTAGAAGTGTGTGGTATTTTGATTTTAAAAATACAGAGTTTTAGAAATGGGTCTTCATGAGCACACAATTTATTTATTAGTGGAATTTACGGGACAAATCCCCGTAGGACCCCATACGTCCTACCAAGACCCCGTATCACATTGGACCCAGGAGGGGTCCTCATGTAGCATTTTTCTTCTTCTTTTTTTTTTTTTGTTGTTTTGCGATATGGTCGATATCGACCATTATGTCGGTCATATTTTCTTCAATATGTAACTGTCTTATTTGCTAAACACAGCAAAATGATCGATATCGACCATATCGTGAAATAACAAAAAAAAAAAAAAGACGAATCTGGGTTTTCTCCCTTGGTTGCTGGTGCTTCATGAACAATCAATGCCCTTTCTCTCACACCCATTAGATGCAAATCAAATTCTATTGAATATATGAGTTTAAACAAAATTAACAGCCAAAAGGAAGAAAACAAATATATGCAAGATAAAAGGTCACTAAATAAAATGATCACCACACGACCACTAAAGACACAGAAGTTGAGGTACTGGGTTTTGATTTTCCACAAACCAGTCTTGCACATATATTTTTTAGGGAAGGAGCTACTAGTGCTCAGACTCAACGAAGGTTGTCCCGATGTCACTGGGAGAATGCCCTTGTCCCCCATGCAATACTTGGGTCAAATCCAAGCAGCCTTGGATGCCACCTTTTTTTTTTTGTTGTAGGTTCTTAGGGTTGAGAGAGAGGGAGAGAGCAAGAATTGCAAATTGGAAGAGGATTAAATAAAAAATAACTAGTAGATAGAAAAAGAGACAGGATTGTGCATATCTTATCTTTGGAGTCGGAGAAAAAGAGCATGAGTTATCATGAAACCCTTGAACAGACAGAGAGGTACGCGCTTAAGGAGAGCTAGGGAGGGTTGTAATAAAGAGAGCATGACTGAAGCAGTTGGAAGAAGGGTTGGTTGGTGGTGCGTAATGAAGGTGTTTGATGAAATGCCTTAGAGAAAATTTTCCTCCATTGAACGGTTTGAGAGAGAGATTGTGCTTGTTTTGTGTGTGGGATTAGGTCTTGAATGGGGAGAGAGAAGAAGAGGGGCATGTTGAGGCGATCCTCCCTCCTCCAAGGGAGAAAACCCACATTCGTCTTTTTTCTTGTTATTTCGCGATATGGTTGATATCGATCATTTTGCTGTGTTCAGCAAATAAGACAGTTACATGTTGAAAAAAATATGACCGACATAATGTCGATATCGACCATCCAACCATATCGTAAAACGTCAAAAAAAAAAAAAAAAAAAAAAAAAAAAAAAAAAAAAAAAAAAAAAAAAAGAAGAAGAAGAAGAAAAAGGCCACATGAGGACCCCTCTCGTGTCCAATGTGTTATGGTGTCTTGGTATGACGTATGGGGTCCTACAAGGATTTGTCCCGTAAATTCCTCTATTTATTATTATTTTTTGCCTCATCTTGTCAAAAAATAGAAAAGAAAATTATGTTTCCAACCACACACCTAGCATTGTCCTGCTAGGGAAGAGTTCTTCAGACCCATGCATGTGAGGGATGTTATGTAACAAAAGTTCTGACTTCAAAAGCTTATACAGAAGCACAAGCTCAATGTGTTAATTCACTTCTGGTTTTTGCCCCTTTGTTTTTTTATAAAAAAAAGTAATTAAAAGAAGTACCTAGGTGAATTATAGGATCAAATGCTTCTTGTAATATTACCATCACATCATGATCTGATGGAGCCAACTTAAAGTTGAGAATTGGAAACATGAAACATATGCTGGATAGCTAAGATTTTCAATGCAGTTAATGATCTATTCCTAAGTTGAGAATTGGAAACATGAAACATATGCTGGATAGCTAAGATTTTCAATGCAGTTAATGATCTATTCCTTTTTGTGTCAGACTTAAAGAAGTTTAGTCTGTTTGAATCCAACTCCTTTATGCAACGTGAAAGATTACTCTCTCATGATTCATTGGAATAATTATTTCAGGAATTGCTGAAGAGACATAGAGACCGCGAAGGCAATGCAGGCTTCTCCTTGATGTTTGCTGCCTTTGTTGGAGTTCTTGGTGTTATATTTGGGTTTCTTTTAAATCTTGTATTGTCCTCTCCACCTACGGAATAACTCTGTTTGCAACCAACCTTAAAAGACTTATTGTGAAGATCATCTTGTTGTGCAGCCTTGTATTCTGAAGCAGTTATGGGATTTTGCTGCTATCCTTTCCCTGACTTAAATTATTTTACTCTTAATATATGTTCAGTGGAATGCGTCCTGTCCTGGAAATGATGGCATGTCCATGCCCCCATTGCATGTCATCTTTTTCTTTTTCTTTTTTAATTATTATAATTCCTTTGTATAATTGTCAAGATTAATAGAGATATTATTTTTTTTTTTTTTTTAATGTTCTTTTCTCTGTAGTATTTCAAACCTTGGAGGCCTCAGGTTCTTAAATTTTGCGATTGCTAGTGTACCAGTAAATCACATGATTGAGTTAGAAAGTAAACTCTTCTTTTTGCAGGTTTTCATCAATAGGTAGTTTATATTGCTTGTTCCAAAGGGGACTGATTACCAACCTGAAGTTAGCTGCATCTTTTATGAAGAATGAACTCTGGCATTTTCGTAGTGTCTACTGGATTTTTATAGGAAGGTGCATGTGAAGGAGGAACTGGTGGAGGTGGTCAATGTAACAGGTTTGAGTCCAAGAATCCAGAACCCCTGACGCTAGGCATCACAAAAATACAAAAATGTCGTGGCTTCCAATGTAAGAGATCTTAATGGGTCCTATTGGAAAGCAGGGTGGGGTTATATTTTCTGTCAGATTCGGTTGTCTGGCGTTAAGAAATTGATGTAGGACGCTGACAAATTGATGTAGAACGCTGTGTTTATCATTTTGCTCGGTTGTCCTCTTTAAACTGAATTTCATATCGGTAGGAAACCTTAACTGTGTTTAGGGCATGTAGAACGCTGTGGTTTATTAGATTAATGTGGTTTATCTAAACATAGTTGGTGAAAGATCCAACTGGTTTTTATTGTTTAAACAGAGCAGAACTACCGCTGCAACGCTCTACACGCTTTAATATGGGTGGTTCCACATTCCTCAACTCCCTAGCTCCAACTACCCTTGTATTGATATTACCATATGCAATTTCAAACCAATCTTAATAATCCTACAGTTAGATTGATTGCGAGATTTCCTCCTAGCAGGTGTGGACTCCCTTGAATTCTCCTGCTAGATTAGAAAAGGTAAAAAAAAATTATTTTATGTATAACATATGATCAATTCAAAGGTAAGTCTAACGTGAACTTATTTAAAATAATATAAGCTCCCACATGAACCGATGTGGGTTAAATTTTATAGGTCATGTTCTGCTAAGAGGTACCATCATGCAGTCTGCGATATGCATATGCAGTGGATCGGACCGACTAGACAGGAACAAGCTTTGATTTGACCCTGCCGACCCAGCCCATCAACACCACCAAAATAGTTCCCGTGTTGCCCCCGGGTCTCCTGCGCGGCGCGGCGACACATGAGACTCATTGACCTTGATACCCTTCCCCAAACGTCACTCCTTTGACCTGTCCCCTTCTATTTTCATTCATTCATTCATTCGACTCTGAATGAAATTATGACCAACTACAGCAACGACAACAGCATATGGTGAATAAATAACAAGACATGGACCAGCAGATTCGTGTCCACTTCCCGCAGGAAACTGAAACGAAACAGTCTCTCTGAAGCGCCAATATATTCTCATTCTATAACTAAACCATCTCTTCCGCGTCTTCGTTTCAGTTTTCATTCGTTTGTTGCAGATTCCGGTTGTTACACTCGAATATATATATATATATATATATATATATGGATTCCTTTGCCTCGTTTTTCCATTCTCAACCTCATTCGGGAAGGAATCAGAGCTACCAATCACACAAGAATCTCAGACAGATCTCTCCCGTTGTCCAGCACCACCTCCAACAGGTGACTGAAATCCCACGTCTTTTCCATTTTTATTGTGCTTTATCGGTTGTTTTGAGATCTAGAGATTTGGTTCTATCTCTCTGTTTTCGGAGCATTTTGATTCATGTGTTTGGGTTTGTTCTTTCTAGCACTTTCCTTTGATAACTTTTAACCATCTTCTCTCTCTCTCTCTCTCTCTCTCTCTCTCTCTCTGTCTATCAGGTTTATTTGACGTTATGTTGTTCATTGGTTGCTTCTGCCGTGGGTGCGTATTTGCATCTCGTTTGGAACATGGGTGGCCTACTTACGACCCTTGCTTGCATGGGAAGCATTGTGTGGCTTTTATCATCACCTACATATGAAGAGGTATTGCCTTTTTCTACTCCTACTTTTACTTTCTTTTCTTCTTTTGCCTTTTTTTTTTTTTGTTATTGTTATTGTTTTCTTCTTCTTCTTCTTCTTTTTCTAAATTTGGTTCATTTTTGTGGTACAGAGGAAGAGATTTGGTCTTTTTATGGCAGCTTCTCTTTTTCAAGGAGCCTCTTTGGGTCCTTTGATAGATTTTGTTATTGAGTTTGATCCAAGGTAATTGACTTCATTGACAATTTGCTTATTTCCATGAATATCTTCTTCCATCTCTGTGAGATTTTCATGGATTGGGGTGGTCATTTTTCCATGATTTCATTTCAAACAAGTCATTTGACATGGTTGTTAATGAATTACTACTCTTGAGTCTGGGATATGGTAAAGTTTATATTAGATGATTGGCTTAGGATGCCATGGCTTACCAGTAACATCCTGTCTATGTTTTGTGTCCGAAATTGCAGCATCCTTGTCACTGCATTTGGGGGGACTGCTATTGCTTTTGGGTGCTTTTCAGCAGCTGCAACTGTTGCAAAGCGAAGGGAGTATCTTTACCTTGGTGGGCTTCTATCGGCTGGCGTTTCCATCCTATTCTGGTTGCACTTTACTTCTGCAATTTTTGGTGGCTCCATGGCCATCTTCAAGTTCGAGGTAAATGTCTAATGGCATCTTCTTCTTTATGTGGTTTCCGTCGTTCTAAACATACCACTGAATTGAGTGATGAGTGTGGAAGTATAATTCCCAAAGCTGGTCCCAGAAGAATTCAAAAGGTTTTAAGTTTCATGAAATTGGTTTTCTTCTTAAATCTTTCAGTACTAAAAGTTCATCTATTTTCCAAGGAAACAAAGCTGGTCTCAGTATAATTCTTACAGTTCCATTAAATTGGTTTTCTTCATTAATCTTGTGACTGAACTGCACTTACTTATGTATAAATAAAGTATATGCTAGTGCCCTCTCATTCTCTAAATGTGTTGAAATCTTGCAGCTGTACTTTGGGCTACTGGTATTTTTGGGGTACGTGGTGGTAGACACCCAAGAGATCATTGAAAGGGCCCACCTTGGGGATCTCGACTATGTGAAGCATGCCTTGACCCTATTCACTGATTTTGCTGCTGTTTTTGTTCGCATCCTCATCAGTTTGGTGAGTAGGAATGCTGGTTAAACTCTGACTGCCTAAATTTTGATTTTGTCTGATTCTATAATGTTTGCATGTGAATATTGCTTGTAAGGCAATAGAGGATTAGATTGAGTTCCCTTATTTATCTGTTTACTGTTGATGCAGATGAAAAACACAGTTGAGAAGTCTGAGAAAGAGAAGAGGAAACGGAAGTCTTAACTTTGTAAATCTCTGTACACAGTACTTCTAAAACTGTGTTCTAATTATGTATAGGGGTTACTTCAAATTGCCAGAAATATTGGAGGTTTGAACAGTGATGTGTGATATGATGAGTAGGGGTTTTGTTTTCTTATTGTTCATGGCCTATTCAACCAGAAGCATGTCCTCTCGTCTGGGAATTGGTAACTTGCTTGTTGACATGTGAATGTATGGGTATTAGTTGGGTGAGTCTGGATATTGACCCAATCAAGTCTTGCTTCGAATTGCATCTGGGTCAAGCCCAAATCCAAAGCTGACCTAATTGAAACACAAACTTATATAATCTAAGCCCGACTTGGATTACAAATTCCCTACCTGAAGGCAATTCAGTTTGGGCTAGGTCGGATCGGGTGCCGGGGATCGAATTCTGGTACCCGTAAATGAAAATGAAACCGAAATCCATGCGGTTTCAGATTTCAGGATCAAATCCAAGCCAAACTCAGTAAGTGCACTTTTTGGGTCGGGTCAAGCAGATTCAAGTTTGGCCAGGCCTCAAAAGTCTCTGTTTTGTAATGGGTTTGTGTTACATTATTGTTCATATGCTATACTTAAAATAATTGCAGGCTCACAAGTGATATGGATCAGATTTGGTATCTAGCATCATGGGTCAAGCCATTTTCCATATGCCTGGTTATGGCTGAGCACATTGTTTTTTCAGCACCAAAGTATGGGGGACATTCATTTCATGCCATTTAGATTTTTGGTAGTTCAGCCCCATGGTATTAATTGAAGAGGAAGAATAATTGGGTGGTCAATTGGTAGTGTGTGTGGATCGATTATCACTTGTTCTCCCAATCTGAAATGGAAACCCTCATAAAAATAAAAATAGTCTAAGTGAAGGCACTACGCTTAATTTTACTCTCATCAAACGTATACCCATAGTTGGATTGAATTTAAAAAAAAAAAAAAAATCTCTAAACTTTTAAGCTGGTAAAACAAGGGCTAGAATGATCTAATGGGGCTGATTTTTTTAGTACTAGCCCTTATCCATAAAGAGACCTTTTTCATCTATCTCACCCCATTGATATGCCTACTTCTGAGTGCGCTTCATGAGCTAAACTGCATTAGAGTATTATGCGATCTTCTTGCAAGAGAAAATTTCATGACCCATCTACTTCTACTGCCAATCCAGTGCCAGCTCTTTGGTGAGGCACGTCCCGCTCCTCCCTCTACAAAAATAACAAGGATGAATGCCTAGTTATAGCGCTGCTGCTGAGGGACTTGGGTAGAGTTAGTTTGTGGTTTGTGGTAGTATTTCCCAGAGAAAAGAGAGGGAAAATTAAAACAAACAACCAACCAACCAAAGAAATATCTATTGTTAACCAATCCCCTTCCCAATGATTGGGGAAATAAGAGGCCATCTAAATGAGATTTGAATTAAGGTCCGTGGAGTTCACCTCCACGAATGTCAATTATGAAGTTAGTGTGAGATTTGCAGGTCTCATAAGTCCTTTACATGATAACAGAAATCTGATCTACTGCTATCCATTGCACCTTTAATTAAAGCATGTTTGGATGTAGGTGAATTGAAGTAAAGTGAGGTGAAGCGTCAAATCAAGATAGAAATAAAATATAAGGGGGTTATGATAGTCTTTTGCTTTTAATTGCTTGATAGGAAATCTTTTTTACTGTGTGTAAAAAGAGATTTTTTTTTTTTTTTTGTGTAATTTAGTGGAGAAAGATAGTTGCTTTTTGACTTTTTTTTTATAAAAGGAATGAGGAAATTTTGAATTTGTGTACTTTTAATATCACCCATGTCTTTTCTTGTCTAGAGAATTGAGACTTTACTTACCTCACTTCAATTCACCATGCATCCAAAACATGTTAGTTCACAAACTGGTTGGCAAGATTGAAATTTGTGGCCAGTTTGTAGCTGAATTTTCTTCCTAGACCAACCAGTAAGACTTTTTTTGTACAACATGAGGATTTTATTCTTTGCATATTTCTATTTTCACAAGAGATGTATACTACGTTCCTATACCTCTCAAGGAAATTCAAAATCTCTCTTTTGAGGAAAGACCACTAGGGAAATGTATGGCACTCACACGAAAGGACGGAGCCATATTGGATTGCATTGAAAATCAAAACAATTTTTCTCTACAGTTTTTTCTCCACATCAGAATCCTCTAGTTGTACAGAATTCTCCTTAAAATATTTGTTTCCATGGAAGAAGGAACTCGCATCTCCTCATATGCAGCATTACACACAGCAGCGTTATCTTATTAAAGGGCCATCTTCATTTCCCCGGCACTACAAGTCACAAGCTTGGGTTTCCTTCATTCGCCAGTTATATCCAATGTCAAACGCATTACATTTATGTAAATGAAGTTGGAGATGCTACTGTGCGAGACTGCAACTTGCTCCTGTTTGCTATATTCCTGTCATGTGTGGGTCTCATTTAAACCTGATCATTGTCATACCCAGAGATGAATGTGGCTGGTTTTTCTTTTCTTTTCTTGTACTTATTCTTTTTCCTTTTTGCTTAAGGCTGATAGAGTTCCATCATGTCTTGAAATGCAAATGAGGTTACGTCTTAGCTGTAAGGATGGTGCTGAAAATGTAGGTAATTTTAATTGCAGCCATGCAAGGGTTGAGGGTTGCTCGGTTGGTTGGCAACCCCACATGTCATCTATGGAGCCATGGGTGGCACCGCACGGCACGATCCAGTCCTTACCCGTGCCGTGCTAGGCCGAGGCGAGCGGCATGGTCCATTTATATATATATATATATATTTTTCTTTATATAAATAAAATTTAAAACTTATAATAATTAAAATTTTATTATTCATTTGTAAATTAGCATTAATGTTTGTACATTTATTTTAATAGTTTCAACTTTATTTCAAATTACAAGAACTCCTAAAAATCCATAAAGTCTCTTTCATTACATATATATATATATATATATATAAAAGAGGCATGTAGGTTGGCCGACGGCTCAGCACGGCACGGATAAATCCGTGCCTTGGGCCTTGCTAGACTGAGCCCCAGCTGGCCTAAGCACGGCACTGACCAGTTTTCACCTCTAGTCCTAGCCCTCTTGGTTGAGGTATGAAAAAAACATCGAATTTGCAAAGGATTTCTTTATCTAATAAGATGAAATTAAGTTAATATCTCTACAGGAATTTAGAGACCAACCTGAATATTATTCTAAATTAATAATTAATGACAGGTGAGACAGGTTTCAGGCTTGCAGACCCTCCAAAATGTATCAGACTTAAAGAAAACCAATACTGCTCTTGAAGAAAGAACATTTAGACGCTTAAAGGTGGGAAACCAATGTTCTCTTCAATCTTACTCCAGAGGTACAAACATTTTTCTCCACCTAGAGGTCCAAGACTAGAAAAATGCCACACCATATAGTAGCCCCTGAAACCCATAGAAAATGACTCCATAAATTTTATGTTCCATACAAAAAGTTACTGCTATGGAAGTATAATGCCTTGAAAAACAGCCCCACACAAATGTTTCCTTAGATTGATTTATTCTCATGTTAATTTCTCATTAAATTAAATATGATGATAGAGATATAGTGATGGAGGATAAAATGGAAGCAGTGAAAGAGAAGGGGGAAAAAAAAGAGAGAGAAATAAATGTTCTTGATTTTTTAAATTGAATTCAACTTACAATTCTTCATGTGGGTGTAAAAGGGTTTTCCATATATACCAACTACACTTGATTAAGCAAACAGCCATTTAGGGTTGTCGAGTATGAACTACTTAAAAATCATCAATTGAAAATAGCACAATATTGGACAGGATACCACTTGAGATAGCTTAAAATGTAAGTTAATCTTACCAGATAATGCAGTATCCCCACACTATAATTAAAGAAAACAGTAGTGTGCATCATGCACTTTCCATAAAAGATAAAAATGGGGTTTGTGGGTATTCAAAACCCCAAGCAATTGGCATTCTCTAATCACACAAAGGTATATCATACATACGCCTTCCTCTTCTGTTCTGTCAGCAGTCGGTGCCGAATTAGCACCAGCTAATGTATGATCTTTCAAATCTGGGACTCACCTGTTCTTAATCTGATGGTCTCACATACGCGTCTCAATCTGTAGTAATAATTGGGCAAGTTTTCACTTTAGCCTGAGTGATATACACCGTTTGCTTATCATATACTATCATGTAACATAAAATATTAATATACCTTCATATTTTACACATCTAAATACAACGGTATATATCAATCCTTATTGTTGTGAAATTCATGATGCTTATAAGATGCCATTTTCAGCTCAGATCAAACGAAGGTAGGGCTCCGTTCATGAAAAATCACATATTAGTTGTTGTCATAATATTACGGTATGAAATACGCAATCATTCCTCAATTGTGACAAGCAAAGGTATACGTTGAAGTGGAAAGCTAGAACTCACAAAGACTAATACTAGACCAATAAAATTAGAGTTTGATGAGAATGATCTAACCGCAATATTATTTTACAATGGAAAATGTGCAGAGAGAAAAACTATCAGATAGAGTAAAATGCTTTGCACGACATTTACCAGCATAACATTATCTTATTTCTGCCAGATGAGGTGTTAAATAAGTCAAAATTAGCACAAATAAATAAATGAAGTCCACTTTACAAGTTAAGAAACAGCTGATAATCAATAAGAATATATGAAAAGATTTAAGCTTTTAGGATTTGTTTTTCTTAAATGAGGCTGTACATGTGCATATGAAAGTAACCCCAAGGAGGCCGAGGCTACATGTCATGTAAACAAACATCAGGACCACCAGCACCCTTATGGGGGGTGTGGAGGAAGCCATCACCTAAGATGGCCACATGGGTCTTCTGATTGGCTAGAAGATAGTGCTTTAGGTCCTCATCCACGTTAGAGCACTTGTTCTTATATTTAAAATCAAAAAAGGCCAATGCTTCCTTGAGGATGTCTCTAATGAAAGACATCATGCAGATCCCTCTTTTTAGGCTTGTTGTGGGACCCTTGTGATCCAGGCAACCCCTCATAGTCACCACTTCCATATGAGTTGGTGCAAGCTCAAATTTGACACTCGTGCTAATTGTTACTAACCATTGAATTAAATCCTAAAAACATGATGGCTTCCAAAAACATTAAACTTGACGGTCGTGGATCAACGCATTAAGATAAACTATTGAGGTTGATACTTTACACACCATTAGGTCCCATTGAGATTTTTCCTCCCCCACCTCTTCATAGTTGACATGGCCCCAAGTTGGCCCCATAAAGCTATCTTTTTATGATTGTCTTGCATGACTGTCAAGTACGAAAGAACCCCATTTTAAAAATATTCTTATTGCATTTATATATATATATATATATATATAGTAAGGTATTAAGGGGCATCACCCATTGGCAATGAATGGAGAGTGGGGCAGGAGATGGTGAAGTGTTTTGTGGGGGTGTGTTAGAAAAAAGATACTTCACATGGTCACCACATGAAGGAGGCCAGATACGTGCTTGCGAGAAACACGCTTTCCTGTTTCTTTACACCTCTCCCTCTCTCTCACTTCCAAAGCCTTCTCGTGATTGTCATTTCATCCCTGCACGTTTACAGCTAATACTTAATACTTTCCTCACTCTCAGCTTACTAGATTGAAAGTGAGATTAAAAAAAATATTTCTACCAAGGAGAAACCACAATGTGGAGGAACTTCACTTTTACTTTTACGCATGGGAATGATTGAACCATGGGCCTCATTATATATCTACCATGGTTCAAATGAGTAGCACTAAAAAAGTTAAAGAAAATAAATAAATAAAAACAGTTGGTTTGCCTCAAAATTCACATAAAAACATTGTTCTGCCTCAAAAAATTCCCACCGCTATAAGTCACATTTTTTGAACTGCACCTGGTACTATTTTTTCTTTTATTTGGCTAAGTAAATACCCATGCTCACACAAACACTAACCAAATCCTTAACCAACAAAGATACAAGCAAGGATTTGTCACTTGTAGTTTTTGTTGAAAGGTAGAGATATATGCCTTGGAAATTGGTAATAACCCAGTAATGCAAAGCTCTCATTTGACAAAATCTGGACATGGATTCTATTTTTTGGACCCATTTAATAATTGGTTCTGTATCTACTCAGATCTGTACTTGAATGCCTATTACCCAAGTGAGAATTATACAACGCTATATGTCATATATATATAATATTATATTGATATATTTTGTATTATTATCTCTTGTTATCTGATATAGATATACTAAAAGGAGCAACCAACATAGTTGGTGGAGGCATTTGGTCGCATGTCATGTTTTGCCACCCCTAGCATAGGTGATGTTGTCTAGATACTCCCTTCTAGTACTAGTTTCATGAACAGTAAATGCATCAACATGTAACCCAAATTCCTTGTTGTTTACAAAAACCAGAGTCCATGTCTGGTAAATAATCATCATCATTCACCACCTTATCCATTAGACATTTTACTAAATCAATTCTTATTTTGGGAATAGCATTTTCTAAGGGTAGATTTGTTTAGATGGAAATAATTAATACCCAGCTGTCTAAAGTAAATTGTCTTCTAATAAAATAACAGCTTATTAAAAAAGTGAGTAAAAGATATAAGATGGAGATATGAATGTGACCTTGACTAGCCTAGAATTTAACTTATTCAGGTGATGGCAATAACTCCATTTTCCATCAAGGAAAGATTATTTGATGTCCATTGATGGGTTTTCATCTTTTTTTTTCCTTCAATTTTTATCTCTCTCAGAATTTATTCTTAGAATTTTTAGGAATTCACTTCCATTCAAACAAAAGGCCGGCCTTAAAAAGGTGGAATGTTTTAACAATAAATAGATGAAACCGCATAGTTAAAAGAGTTTTGGGGCTTTTAGGGCAATACTTTTCAATACTCTCTCTCCCTTGAGTGGAGCCCTCTCCTCTCAACTTTCTAGTCAATTAAGCTCAAGATCAAGGGGTGGAGTGAAGTGAAGTATGAATAAAGGTGAGAATTGAATGATAAAAGATTTCAAAATTAATACGTACGGTGATGGTCGGATATTCATTTTCCATCAAAGATGAGGTTATCTGATAGTCATTTTTATTTATTCAATTTGGATATTCATTTTCAACTACTCTTTTCTTTTTACATGGATCTCTGCGTACTCAATTCTTACGTATTTTATTCAGACAAAGGCGTCTTTTTTTGTATTTCCTTCTCTCCACTTTAGGAGGCAATATACAAAATGAAATGCCGAAAATGACCCTCATCTTCCATTAATCCCACTCCACACCACAATCTCCATCTTTTCCCATTAATCAAGTTGGGAAAAACTGCAAGTCGAGTTGGTAATCCGAATTACCAAGACGCAACCACCGATTCAAAAAATCCGGAGGACATTTCCGTAATTCCACTCATTTTCTAACGACCACCCCTACGTAATTACCACCTTCTCTATATCAGCAACCCTTCTCCATTTCCTATCTTCTTTAGGGAGCTGTCCAAAGCTTACCCCCACACACACAAGCATCAATGGCAGATCTTGAGAGCAGCCATGAGATGCCAAAGATCATCAGCTTCCTCTCTTCCCTTCTGCAGAGGGTCGCCGAATTGAACGACGAGAACCGTCAATTCGATCAGCAGAAGATCACAGTCTTCCATGGCCTAACAAGGCCCACCATCTCCATTCACAGCTACTTAGCCAGGATCTTCAAGTATGCCAATTGCAGCTCTTCCTGTTTCATTGTTGCCTACGTCTACCTTGATCGGTTCGCGCAGAGGCAGCCATCGCTGCCGATCAATTCATTCAACGTTCATCGGCTCCTGATCACCAGCGTCTTGGTTGCTGCTAAATTCATGGATGATATGTGAGTATTAGAAGAGAGAGAGAGAGAGAGAGAAGTTGGGTTTGCTTTAATTGGTCAAGTGGGTTTCATGTTCTTTTGATTCAATTGGGAAAGTCCCACCTCTTTAAAGATGAGAAATTTATAGTCTTCCAAATTTTTATGCTTTTGGGTAGTTTTAGTAGATATGATTGATGAATTCCCAGATCATGGAACCTTAGATTTTATCTTTTTCAGATAAATTGATTGATGGGTTTTGCTGCTATTTATATTCTGAAATTAGAGAATTTCACTCTTTTCCAGTTGCTTGAATTGAATTTTAATGATCTTGTTAGGAATTCTCAGCTCTCTGTTTCTTGGTTTCTGAGACACAGGACACAGTTCTTGCTTAAATTGACTTCTCTTGACTTTTCAGTTCCCAATCCTACATGATTTTTTACAGGACTTGAATCACCTTTGTTTTTTCTTTTTCTTTTTTTTCTTTTTTTTTTTTTTTTCATTGCTCTCTCTTTTGTATGCAGGTTTTATAGCAATGCTTACTATGCCAAAGTAGGAGGAATCAGCACAACAGAGATGAACTTTCTGGAATTGGATTTCCTGTTTGGTCTGAGCTTCCATTTAAACGTCACCCCAAACACTTTCTACACTTACTGCTCCTATCTACAAAGAGAAATGCAATTGGAATCTCCTCTCAATGTGACTACTATAGGCAAATCTCTAAAGCTACAATGCTGTTTTTCTGAGGAGGAGTCTACTCCTCACAAGCCCCAACTTGCTGTTTGAGAAGGATCTGTAAGAGAGAGTGGTTTAGACTAAATTTGGATAACCTTTTCTCCTCCAACTTCTCTGCTTTTTCTTTCTAAGCCTTCCTTTTTGCATTAGTAGGATGGCACTTGTGACCTTGTGTAGTAGACCCATTTCTCTCTTGATTGGGGCCGTATATTTTTTCCTTTTTAATGATATGTACAGATTCCAACTTTATTTACAGCTGGCCATGTTCTGCTGGTTCCAAATTCTCATTTGTCCCATGTGACTAGGAGGGTTTTGTGGCTTGAGGATAGGAAGTGGGATCACCTTTAGAAACTGTGCTCCAGCAATTGAACCTTGTGCATTTCTTATCAGAAGTTCGGAACCATTCTAGTGGTAGACACAATTTAGGCCACTATGGGCAGTTGGCCAATTGCCCATCTTTTGGCTAATAATCAAACCATTCATCAATTTGTTTATTTTCTTCTTTTTGCACCTTTTTGTTTTGCTATATTTGATGATTTCTAAGGGAAGGTACATTTATTTAACTTCTTAACTTTACCATTGTCCACACCAAACGAAAATCCTACGCACGCCGAATATATATATTGGCTACCCAACTGTACCCCCATAAATATATTGGTGCTTCCATGGTCTACCTTTTCCCTTTTCAGATTTTTGTAAGGATGTAAGGATGTGAAAGTTGGCAGCATAGGCCGCATAGCCAACCAAGGCAAAGTAACAAGGCATGTTGGCCTGTCGGTTTTGCATCCAGATCCTTTGAGGGCTGCCCTTTTTTTAGAGATCCAAAATCTTACCCCTTTAAGAACCTCTCTATCTCCGATCAAGTAAGAGAGTTTTAGACAACAGTTTAGTTGTCCACGGCACCACATGTATAACAATAATAATAATAATATGGCCCCACTTTAAGTTATTGGTTTTTCATGAACTTTCCCATTTAGTTTTGATTTAAATAAATTTAATTTGGATTCGTTTTTTAAAATCCCAGTCTTATTGGGAATTAAGGAAACCAACGTCTAATAGGGTTTCTTTGATAGGAAGAAATCTCTCTATCCCTATCTTTACTCAACTCATATTGAATAGTACTCATTAAGTGTCACGCACATTAGAGTGAAAAATAGGAGAAAGCTCTATTTGATCACAAGGGAGGACGGTTTAAAGATCATGTCCAAACCGCTTGTTATCAAAATTAGGGTGCAAGGTATGCTTTCATTATCTTGGATTATCCATTATTTAATGCATAAATCTAGATCCGTAGGTTTAAAATATGTTGCAAACCATATTAGATGCAACATGATGTTCAACTCAAACATCATGACAAACTGGTACAGCTGCATGCAGCATTCTCTGGTCAAAGTGATTTTTTTTTCATTGTCTGTTTTTTTTATCTAAGGTCATAGTGATATTTTGGCTTGAATCTAAGGAGAATTTGATCCATACTGGATCTATTTTGGTGATCGACCTCGCTTGAAACTTGGTCTTGTCTAATTTGCAGTTGGTTAAATGTTTTAAACGTGGCTGGCTACTCCATTGTAGTATCAAAACTAGAAACCTAAGAAACAGGGCACATGATCTCGAAGAAATTCATACCCAAATTCATACCCCCATAGCTGTACAAAACGCAGATAGAACACAGCATATAGAAAAGCCCATGAACACTAGAATTAGATATAAAGCATGGGAAATTTGGCCGTGTGACACTACACTAGGTAGAGTAGGATTAGGCTTGCTTTTCTTATCTAATTAGATTTCCTTTTGCTTTAGGATTTGGTTTTATGATTATGTTTCCTATTGTGGTTAGGATTCTACTTCAGCAGGTTTGGTTTGGGATTCTTATTTATTTCAGGCTTACTTTGTGTTTCCCTTTTCACTCTTCCCTCCTCTCTCAACATCCCATCCACATTCTTGAGGTTAACGTCCACCATCGCTCATGAGTGGTCATAATTATGATCGAACCCGAGCCCTCACACTCGCCCTCACCATAAAACTAGTGTTATGCCGTTTCCTATAATCAATTGATTTTGAGATAAGTGGTAGTTCAATGGCGTGTAAGATCCTACACATGATTTTCTTTTTTCTACATACTTCTTATACTACTTATTGTTTGATATCTTCTCCCGTTAAGGTTTTCTCTTCAGTAGTCCAAGCAGGAAGATGGTAGAATTAGACGATTCCATTGTTGGTGCAGGTCAACTTGGGAATTGCAATGTTGATGCAGTGTCCATGCAAAATCATTGTTTGAAAAACGGTAATGGCATTTTCTTGGACCGTGTGAGGTTTAAGCGTCAGAGTATTTCTGCCAAACGAGACTTTCCACCAAAATGTGGAAGAAGTGCAAAAGAACCTGATGACAAACTGCATGATGAGAGTCTGATTGCTCGCGCGGCTAAAATGGTCTCATTGGCGCCTTCTTGGGTTTCTGTTGAATCCGAATTGCCCAATTTGTCAAAAAGTTTGGATCAGATGGAATCATTTGATTTGTTGGATGGTCTGAAACTTGAAACGGTGGATGTTTCAAAGTGTTTGAATCAGACCATCTTGCTTGAGCCATTGAATATTTCAAAACCTGATATTGCTGATCAGTCTCAGATGATGAAGATGACGGGTTGTTTGGATTTGACAAAACCTTCGTGCCCAGAGAAAGATACTATTCGGCTGCTTGACATATCTTCTCCTGAAGAAGCTGCAAAGAAGATTGTATCTAAAAAGTTTCTTACAAGAAGAGTCTCTTGCATACGAGATTTCCCTCGTGGTTTCTTGAAAACAAATGCATTTTCTGCAACTCTCCAGGTGAAAGAAGAATGATGTTCATTTCAATTGAAACCATCATGTCATCTCCAATAATTCAGCTCAGAAGCAATACTCTGTGAAAGTGATTTTTTCTGTTTGACCAGAGCAATATTTTGCTTGAATCTAATGAGGATTTGATCCATAATGGATCTATTTTTGGTGATTGGCCACATTTTATGTTGGGGCTAGTGTGGGGGCATTTCTGTAATGCCAAAATAAATTCTGATTTCGGTAAATCAACCGATTAGGCCTATCTTGATCTCGATTTCTTTAAGCTTGGTAGCAGTACCACTTCATGCCGGACTCGGGCTAAATTCGATAAAAGTACCAGCTAGGCTCGTCTCGGTCCAACACAGCTCGGTAATGGTACCGACCCTGCGTATTTCGGCAACAGTGCCAAGATACGTCATCAAACAAAGTTGTACTTGACTTCGGTATCTCCCTCAGCTCGGTTGACCGAGATGGGTATTAGATGTCAATCAGCATTAATAGAATTACGGCTACATGCTAACAGATAAGATGGGCGCCAGATATAGATAATGAGTATTCCTTATCCGACAATCACATTAGCAATCATACAGAAAGTCAAGGTATGGTCTGATAGGACAGTACCTTCACCTACCCCCACTGAGGGAGGATCTAAGGTGACCGGCGCCTATATATATATGCATGAGGTAAAATCTGTAAAGGTATGCAAACACCATTCACTCATAGCTCTCCTTTCTTCTTCACTCATTCACCCTTTGTTAAGTTGTTGAACTAACTTAGGCGTCGGAGTGCCTTCGGCTGGCTGTAGCCAGGGCCTCTAACCTTCTTCTTTCCTTTTTAGGCTTCAGGAGTTATTGTCTTTTTCAAAAGCTTTACAGCAAATCCTATATTAACTAAGTTCGTAATTTTCAGGCACTTACTGGGCTAGTGTAGTGATGATTTGTGTGATACAGAATTTTCAAGTTGGTTAAATGCCTTAAAACATGACTACTTGCGTTGTATGTATCAACACTGGCAACCTGGTAACAGAGCAGGTCCCAAAGAAAAGCACACCACCATAGCTGGTAGAACACAACACAAAGAAAAGCCCATGAACACTAGCATTAGATTAAAAACTATCTTCTTTTTTTCGCTGAAAAGGGAAGTTCATTACATATTAAAAGATGGAACATGAGAAATTTATCATATAGTCTCTACCCTTTGATCTAATTATTCAAGAGTTTTGATAGCATTGATGATTATGTTATGGTCCTAACCCTAAGGGGTAGCTCACCGGCGTAGGACCACGGTTTGCATCCGGAAGTTGTGAATTCGAAACTGCACTACCACACTGAAGCTACATGAGAATTTACCTGGCTTTCCTTTGGATCCATAGGGATTAGTTCAGCCCAAAGGGTTGGGAACCCTCCTATAGCCACAAAAAAAAAAAAAAAAATCATGATTTGTCATTCCTAAATGGCCAATTAAACTATTACATAATGTCATGATTAAAGATTATGATTTTGGAAGTAAAACAAAACTGAAAGGGAACATTTTTTTCATCGTCGAGGAGTGTTGACATTATTCGTTACAGGCTAGTTTATTTGCATGGAATTGAATTCCTTGGTATATGAAGAAATGAATTCCTAAAGATGGCTACTATTGAAAAAGGGAAGGTGGCAATCCCTAAATGGCCATCAAATAATCCCCATTTGATGGCAAATGAATACTTAACCCTTATAAATCAAATCAGATATAGTAAGGATCTCATCTACATCTCAACCTTATATCCTTCACCTTTTACCTCTATAACAATCTTGCATTGAAATTCATTTTACTATGAGATTTATAGGTGTCCTATTCCATGCAATCATATAGGCATTGGATTTTGAGATCCTCAAAGAAATGTATTTTTAAAATTGGCTAAAATTGAGGAAGTAAATGTAAAGATACATAAATAACCATAAAAAATGTCCTTTCAATGAAAAAGTAATACCCAACCATAACTATAGTAAATTAAATTCTAATAATGTCAAAGTTCCACCTACATCTTTACCTTATTTCCTTCATCCTTCACCCTAAAAAGCTCTTTGATAATCCTCTTTGATAAGTGAGAGTTGATGTAAAGTGCAAGCAATCTCATTTAGGGCCCGGTTGCAAGCAACACCAGTCATTGGATTTGTCATCACGCCATTGTAAATACCATGCATATTTAAATTATCAATGTTCTAAATCTAAAGATGACTCTAAAGGTGGGTCTCATATTTACAATTACAAAAGATGGTTCATACGTAGGGGTGTACACGAATCGAATTGGTGCGGATTAGGTTAAATCCATCACCAATCTGTTACCTACGGATTAATGGATTTGAAATCCGTCACCAATCCGTAGCCGTTAAAAACCAATTCAATCCGTGGAGGACCGGATCAGATTAGTTTAATCCATTCAATCCGTTGAATCTAATATTAAAAAAAGAGATCAAACATGTTGTAAAAAGTTTCAGAATATAAACTAACAATCCACAAAAAAATATAAATTACAAATATGTCCTTTTGTCCTGAAAGCTATCCAATTGATCAATATAAAGAGCTGTTTTTATCTTCATAACAACCAAAAAAGATCTAATTAACAAATAAAGCCAAACATGTTGTTAAATTCATAAAAATCACACTCCATCTATTGAAACCTTAAGCTCTTACATTTTGACCTTTGAAGTTTTCTCTTCTTTTATATTTAAACTTCTTAACTTATATTTAAATCATTTAAGTTTTTTATTTATATTTAATGTCAATGGATATGATCAGATCGAATCCGCAGATTGAGGGTGAAATCCATCACCGATCCGTTGCAAACGGATTGTAAGAGTTTCAATCCGTTTACCTCCGGTTCGATTAAAAATCCGTGGATCCGATCGGATTGATTTTATGGATCAACAGATTTTTTTGTACACCCTTAGTTCATAGGGTCACAACAACGAAAGTTGTCCGGCCAGATATATTATAAATTCTATAGAGACGGGCCCATATTAAAAATGCAATGAAGGTAAGCCCATGCACTAAATTCTAAAGGTGGGTACTTGATTGTAATTTGTAAAGGGGTGGGCCTGTGATACAAATTGGTGGACCCAGCAAAAGCGTGCTCCTGGCCCACTTTTGGACGCACCAGATTATTTCTACATCCTTTTTTATGGTAGTGGCGACTGCATGTATGTAATCCCGTTCCCCGCAAACATCTCAATCCCAAACGGCGCCTAGGGTTCTTCCCGTCATCACGATTCGAATCGAACTGCAAACAAACGCAATTGGATTTGGAATTGATTCAAATTAACAGGTCAGATTCTTCAAACAACTGCATTTCTTTTTTTACATTCCTGTATCTGTTTCGGTTAAAACCCTAATCTCCGTTCATTTCTGTTTGCTCTTCCAAAATTCTAGGGTTTCTGAAATCCCTACTCTATCTAAAACCCTAAGATGAACTTGTTTTCTCCAGCCCACAGCGATGATTTCATGATTTTCTTCATGCGTCTTTCAGTTTGATTTCTGCTCCCTTTAGGGTTTTTCTTCTTCTTCTTCTCTGCATTGGGAACAATGGTCGTATTAGAAGATCCATCGAAAGCAGGTCCTCTGGGAAACTGCAGTGTTGATGCAGTGTCTGTGCAAAATCATCGTTTGGAAAACGGTAATGGCATTTCCATGGGCCATGTGAGGTTTAAGCGGAGGAGTGTTTCTGCCAAACGAGATTTTCCACCCCGATGCGGGCGGAATGCTCTGGAACCCGCTGCCAAAATGCATGCGGAGAGTTTGATTGTTCGCGCAGCTGATTTGGGCTCGTTGGTGCCGTCTGGGGTTTCTGCTGAATCTGAATTGCCCAAATTGTCAAAAAGTCTAGATCAGATGGAACCATCCAGTTTGTTGGATGGTCTGAAACCTGAGACTGCAGGCGTTTCAGAGTGTTTGAATCAGACCACCTTGCTTGAGCCATTGAATAATTCAGAACCTGAAATTGCTAATCAGTCTGAGATGATGGTTGGTTTGGATCGGGCAGAAAAAGATGGTGTTCAGCTGCTTGACATATCTGCTCCTGGAGAAGCTGCGGAGAAAATTGTGCCTAAAAAATTTCCTACAAGAAGAGTCTCTTGCATTCGAAATTTTCCTCGTGGATGTGGGAGAAATGCCCCACCAATCACGCCTAGAGAAGAACGCAAGAAAGCCGTTCCTTTGGGCAGCAAGAAGCCTACTGGGGATCGTCCTTCGACTGAGATGGATGGAACTGTTAATGCTGAGAGTTCTGCAGGTAAGTCAGAGGGAAAAGTTACCAAGGAGCCTGAAGGAGAGGTTCATATTGAATCTGCATTTAGGCATGACGTGACTGAAGACAAAACAGAAGAAAAGACTGATGATGTTCGAGTTAAAGGAGCTACCAGGAGAGGGTTGAAAGGTGTGGATGCAAAAGAAATTGCTGAAAAGATTCAGTTTAGCACTGCGCATGAGAGTAAATCATCTGAACTGTATATAAAATCCCAATCTACAAGCAAAAAAGATAAGAGAGAAGTTGGAAGATCGGCAGAGGAGAAGGGCAAAGAATCTGGGAAGTACAGGAAGACTGTGGATCCTAAGAGAAAGTCTGAGGAGGAATCAGCCGAAGAATGGATCGTGGCTCTGCCCTGTATTGCAGCCTACAAGAATGCCATTGCAAGTCAGTCTCAAGGAGAAGGGTCTATTGATTCTGAATGTTCTGGTGATAAAATGGTTTTGGATACTCAGATTGCTGGAAATGAGAAACAGAAGGATGCGCCTGTGGTTGATTACACTTACACACCGAGATCTGTTCCCAAGAAAAGGAACAGTGACAGGAGTTCCTTGAGGACTACAGATAGTGTGGAAGAAAAACCAACAAAAAAGAAATCTACAATGGTTAAGTCAGCTTCTCGAGAGAAATATAAAGCTGCTGTCAAGGATGAGGAGGATTCTTTACTACTTGATGATGAGAGCAAAGGGGTTCTTTCTAGTCAAAAGCTCAGTTCAAATTTGATTCCATTTGGTCCTAAAGGCAGCAGCAAAAATGATGACTCTGATAACGCCAGTCCTCGCAGAAAAGTCAAAGAAACTCTACGTATGTTTCAAGCTATCTGTCGAAAGCTTTTGCGAGAAGAGGAAACGAAGTCGAACAGACCAACTCAAGCACTTGGGCGTATTGATCTCGTTGCAGCTAAGCTGCTTAAAGAGGGCAACAAATGTGTAAATACTGGTCCAGCAATCTTGGGACTTGTGCCTGGAATTGAAGTCGGCGATGAATTCAGCTTCAGGGTGGAACTTGCTGTTGTAGGCCTTCACCGTCCGTATCAAAGTGGAATTGATTACACGAGGCAAGGGAAAACGATCCTTGCTACTAGTGTTGTGGCTTCTGGGGGTTATGCAGATGACATGGACAGTTCGGATGTCATGATATATTCAGGCCAAGGAGGAAAACCTGCCAGTGGAGATAAGCAACCTGAAGACCAGAAGCTTGAACGAGGAAACCTGGCATTAAAAAACAGCATAGATGCCAAAACACCTGTTCGTGTCATTCACGGATTTAAGGTACCTTCCCCAGATGCAAGGGGAAAGATGACTGGTACATTTACATATGATGGGTTGTACTTAGTTGAAAAGTACTGGCAAGAAAAGGGTGATCATGGTTGTGCTGTTTTTAAGTTTCAAATGAGAAGAATGCCAGGGCAGCCAGAGCTGGCCTTGAAAGAAGTCAGGAAGTCGAAAACGTCAGCAAAGCGTGAAGGTCTTTGCATGGAGGACATTGCTCAGAAAAAGGAGAAGAAGGCCATCTGCCTTGTGAATACTGTAGACAATGATAGTCTGTTACCATTTAAATACATAACCAAGATGATATATCCTTCATGGTACACACCAACTCCTCCTAAGGGTTGTGATTGCCCCAGAGGATGCTCAGATTCAAAAAAGTGTGTTTGTGTCATGAAGAATGGTGGGGAGATCCCTTTCAATTACAATGGTGCTATTGTAGAAGCCAAGCCCCTTGTTTATGAGTGTGGCCCTTCTTGCAAATGTCCTCCATCCTGTCACAACAGAGTTAGCCAGCATGGCATAAAACTTCAACTAGAGGTCTTCAAGACCAAATTGAGGGGTTGGGGAGTCAGATCACTAGCTTCTATTCCTTCTGGAAGTTTCATATGCGAGTATACGGGGGAGCTGCTTAAGGATAAAGAGGCTGAACAAAGGACTGGTAATGATGAGTATCTGTTTGATATTGGGAAGAACTTAAAGGAGCAGTCACTTTGGGATGGCCTCTCAGCTCTTGCACCAACAGAGTCACAATCAAATGTTTTTGAAAAAGTTGTGGAGGATGGGGGGTACACCATTGATGCTGCTGAGTGTGGCAACGTAGGAAGATTTATCAACCACAGTTGTTCCCCTAACCTTTATGCACAGAATGTCCTTTATGATCACGATGACAAGAGCATGCCCCACATAATGTTTTTTGCTGCAGAGAATATTCCCCCATTACAGGAGCTCACATATCACTACAACTATACGATTGGCCAAGTTCATGACTCAAATGGTAATGTAAAACAGAAAAATTGCTATTGTGGTTCTCATGAGTGCACCGGCAGACTGTATTGAGCATATTGTATGTGTGTTCATTATAACTGCTTACATAAAAGCCCTGCCTGTTCACTGCAAGTGCCTATCCTGTTCCTGTTCTGTGTATGAAGTTGCTAATGGAGTTCTTGGCATTATTAATTTCCTTTCTCCCTTTGGAGACCTTTGATTTTGTAGGATCAGATGCTAACACGTTACCAATACATGCGCATTTTGATTTGTGCTTTACTATGCTTGTAGTCTGTTTGGATTCTTAGTGTCATTTTGAGACTCAGATCCTCAAGGATGGATGAAACTGTTAGTACTTTATATTTCCATAATTTTTTGGTGCTGCTACTAGTTCTTGTTTCTTTATTAACACAAGCACCTACCTGTTATGGAGGTTGCCTTTGGTGATTCTTGTGTTGTTCGTGGAACCATAGTGGCTCTGAGTGTCCTTTTCATGGTACTTACCTGAGTCATTAACAGTAATATGTTCTTATACTATGAGTTGTTTAGATTGGTCCTTGAACTTGGACGAGGTGTCTTGAGTTTTCTATAATTTTTCCTTTTTCTTTTTCTCTCTTTTTTTTTTTCCATCTTTTCTCTCAGTGTCTTAAACTCTCCATTTAATATCCAGCACTCACAGTTTCCAAACTCTATGCAATCTTGGTCCTAAATAGGTTACACAGATTTGGTTCCTCCACATCTCAATTTAACACCATGGAGAAACATGTCACTTCCATCTCATAATACCCATGTTTCTCTCTCTTGGATTTCTTATCCCATCTCTCTCATGGAGCCCCATTTCTATTCGCTTCTCAGCATTTGACTTTTTCTCTCCACTCTTGACAAAAGAACAAGAAAAAATGTCATTCAATTCATCATCTCCACCCATCACTCTTAAGAATAGAACTCTCTCTCTCTCTCTCTCTCTCTCTCTCTCTCTCTCTCTCTCTCTCTCATATGGCAGTTTTGTGTATTCCAAAGATGGGCAATGTTCTCCTACGAGCAGTCTGCATACTTCTCATGTGCAGTCTTTCTCGTGGGGCGCACATATATATCTAGTTATTAGTGGGGGTGGCGTTCATGGAAAGGTCTCCTTATAAAAAAGGATTTACAAAAAAATCAGTCCCACCGTAACATCCTAGTCTTGATTTAATAGCCATAAAATTTAGTGGTTCGTTAACCATATATTATATTTTAAACTCAATCTAATGGTGGATAATGGTTTGATGATACTGAGATTGGGGCTGGTTCCAGATCTGTGTAAGGGCCTGCACTGATTAAAGGTTGGCCCAAGTGGGCCTTACTTTGCTGGTTGGAGAGCATATCTCTTCCAAAGGCACTTTTACATTAAAGAGAAATACCGGCATAGCATAAGGTTGCACACATCTAACACTCTCCCTGAAGCTGAAATTCTCTTCTGAAGAATTGAAAGCTCGCCAGTGATCAGTTCATGCTTCTCTTTAAGTATTTGGTGAATGTGTCTGCTAATTGTTCCTAAATTGACATCAGCTATGACTATTTAACCACTTTACTTTATTATCATTATTTTTTTTTTTTTTTTGAGATAAAATGATATTCAACTCCAGAATGCTAAGTTCTTGCAAGAATTATTGGGTTGGTCTTGGCTAAATAGTGGCTTCCTCCTCTTTTAATCTAGGAGGGTTTGGACTTTATTGTTGATTGAATCTTTCAGCAAACAACCTACCCTTGTGACATTTGATTGGACCATCTACTTCGTTTTTCGCCATATGTAGCTGCTAGTACGCACTTTTTTTTTATATTTTTATTTTAGGTCTCAAGACAATAACCCTAGATGATTGTACCCTTACCTTTATTGGTCACTTCCAGTAGTTTTATGTGGATATGAGGGTTTGCAAAAGCTCCTAGGAATTATTCTCCATAGTTAGAATGAGTATACTTCGGGCTTAGGGCCAAAGGCTCCTAGGTGAAGCTGGGAGGAAAATGCCCTATGTTATCAAAACCAAAAAAAAAAAAAAAAAAAAAACCAAAAAACAAAAAAACCCAAGATCGAGCTTTTAAGGAGGCCCTCTCTCATCTATAGCCTAAAAAAACAAGCAGTCCATCTCTCATCTATAGCCAACATTAAATGATTCAGTATTTAAGGGGGGGCCCTCTCTCATATGTAAGAAAGGCTGTGTCGTTCTGAGACTCTTGGAACGCTAACAGGACCAGAAGTTGTGTGTAGTTGCAAATCAGAAATGTTTGTTTGTGGAGGTTCTCAAAATTCTTTGCACTCCAAGCCTTTACAGCCAAAGCTTTCGTGAATGTAATTGGTACTCGCTTTAAGGGTCTGTTTGTGCAACGCCAACACCGCGGAATAGGAAATACTGCATTTCCTTTTCCGCGGCAGTTGGTTTCTTGCAATGGAAATCGAAAACTGAAATGCATTCTTCGACGGAGAATGGGGACTCAATAACTCACCTAAAATTCTGGAAGACAGAATCTCTTCTGCACCCAAATGCATGTTTCCGACGCCATGTCCCTGCCCATTTTTGCGGAAAACTACCGCTGCACAAATGGAACCTAAGGGTCCATTTGTGTGATGAGGATTTCACCACTGAGAGGAAAACTTCTAATTTTCCTTGCAGCTCTTTATTTGGTGCAATATATTTTCCTTGCAAAGCAACAAAAGAAATGAACTGATTTTCTTAATGAATAGGCTTTTGATTTCCTATGGGTGGATATGTATGCAACATTTCTCTCTCGCCTGTAGATAAAAATCCATTCAGCACAGAATCCTTTTGATGCACAAACAAGTATGAAGGCTATAATAAAGGTGCGATTATGTCCAGAGGAAAAGCAATTGATATATGAGATGCATCTCCTTACTTCTTACCATATTACAAATTTTACTATCTCATCAAATATCACATGCTTGTGTATCGATAACTTATAACTTTGTTATTGTTTAAACTAAGAATTTTTAGCCTTTCATATTCGCTTCAAGTAATTATTTTCTTTTACCTATAAGTTCATTTACTCCTCTTTACTACTTTTTTCAGAAATTCATTCAAGTTAAATATTTAACTTTTAATTCCATTTCTATTTTACTTAGTTTTATGTTGAGGATTTTACCATAAAAAAAAAAAAAAAATTCTTTAAGTGGCCACTGCACCAAATAGGGAACTTTAGCCAGTAGTGTACCAAACAGGGAATCCGTACAGAAATAGTAACTTTTTTCACCATTATTTTTGTAGTTGCATTCGACATTCATTTTCTGTGTTGAAGGTCGACTGCGACCCTGAGTACGTATAACCTCTTCATCTTCTTACTTCTTCCTCAAGTGTTCGAGTTTCCGATTAAAGGAAGAAAGGACTGGAAGATCTGCCACTTAAAGTTATTTTTTTTGATAAATTCACTACAACAAAAATCATTTTTCGCGACAAATATTTCGCGACGATTTGAAATTTTGTCACTAAATGTTGTTTTTCGCGACGAAATATTCATCTTGTCGCCTAAGATGAAAACGCGAATTATTTAGCGACGATAATTTTCAATTGTCGCTAAATATTGCCGCGAAAAGTTTGGCGCTAAAAAATGGAGTGGGCGCCATCAAGAGATAAAGTTTTTCTGACGAAACTAATTATTTGGCGACGTGTTATTTTCGTCGGGAAATCATTTGCATCATATTTTATTAAAAATATTTTGCGACAAAAAAATATCGTCACAGAATTTGTTAAAAATAATCCACGATGAAATTTTTTTGTTGCGCAATACAAAAAGTTTTGGGTGGCGCGATCAGTCTTCGCGGTTTATTTTTGAGCAAAAATGGAGTGGTGCCCTAATCTCTCCCTCACTCTAATATCCCTCCCTCGCTCTCTCCCCTCTCTTCCTCTGTGGCCCTCGTCTCCCTCTCTCGCTCTCACCTCACTCTCTCACTCTCACATCACCTCCATTCCCTCATCTCCATCACCATCTCCATCTCCATCTCCATCTCCATCTCCATCTCCATTCCCTCATCGGCATCATCTCCATTACCTCATCGGCATCACCTCCATCACCACTCACGCAGACCTCACCCTCTCCATCAACGCACGCAGATCCCTCCCACCATCTCCATCTCTGTTGATCTCAAAAAACCCATCTCTGTTATCAGGCGCAGACCCATCCCACTAAAGAAAACTGGTGCCCCCTTTTTCGGTCGTCTTCTCCAAAGCCAGCACGAGTTTGACCCCTTTTTCGGTCATCTTCTCCAGACGTAGCACAAGGGTGACTCCTTTTCCGATTGTCTTCTCCAAACGCACTTGCCCTCTTCTGCTCTATCTATGTAATAGAGAATCAAAAAAGTATTTCAGTTTGCTTTTTTTTTTAAAAAAAATTATCTTTATCTCTTTTATCTCCCGATTGGATTGGATCTTGATTTGTACTGTAACTTGTTATAGCTTGGAGACGTCGATTTGGTTTCTGTGTAGTTCTGAGAATCCAACGAGGAATAGCTCGAGGTACGAAAATCGAACTTGGGTTTTACTCTTGTTTGTTTGAATAATGAGATTTTTGCTATCGATGGAGTTGATGGATTGTTGTATCATTCTTTACTTGTAGGTTTTTTGTTCTTGTGAATATGCTATTTTACATTAATGAAACTATATTAAGACAGTGCTTCTAGTACCAAATAAGATTACAAAAATATAGGGGAGAATTCCATGGGAATCTCGGCTTCAAGACTGATGGGTTAAAGATATGCGACAGTCTCTTTTGGTTGAAGGGCAGTGGAAAGTTCACTCTTTCAGGCACGAATCTCCTTTTCCTTTCTCAAATTCACTATTCCTGTGTTTTGATTTTTCTTCACGTGTGGGATTTTTGAGTTTTGTTTCAGATGATTAAAACCTAGTTAGAGCAGCATGTGTTTGCTTCTTTTGGGATATTTTCTTTCATAATCTTCTTGTATTTCCATTCTTTCATAGCATATTGTTGAACCATGATATGTCATTGACTTATTGCTGCAGGTTATCAATCTTGTTGGTGTACATAAGAGATCACTTCATCCTGTTGATATGCTTCTACTTTCCAATTTTGTGTGGTCTTTTGAATCAGTTAGTCAAGGGCAAACTTATTTTTTTAATATTATGTCAGCTTTCTTATTTGTTTTACCACTGATCTTGCTCAAACTAGGTTAAGAAACTTTAAAAGGTTTAAACTCAATTGAGAAACATACTAAAATACTATTTACTCAAGATCTATGCCTACGATGCTTGATATCTATGCTTGTGGTGCAGATGGCGAAAAGGTACTGGTTTGAAAAGATAATGTGGGTATGACTCTGTTCCTCAAATTCAGTTTTCTTTATCATATGTTTTTCCATTTACAGGTGTGGGCAGAATTGGTTTTATTTATGTCATTTCAATCTTTATCCGAGTCTTTGTGATTTTCATGAAGTGGGTTTTTGTTTTCTCGCATTTAACTTCATGGGTGTGTGATTGGGTTTTTATTATTGCTTCCCCTATATGATTAATTCTATCGATTTCAGTTCAGTACTTTAGTTTCTTTGTTAACTTTTATTATTGAATGGTGAAGATCTAATAAACTAATTTTTACCTCATGTATCTGTTGTCTTGTTTTCTTTGATGAATTCCAATGTTTGTGTTTATGACACTATTCTGTTTTGTGTATTTGTTTCTTCAGTCATTGAAGGGCTTGGATAAGTGTTTGGGGAATTTGAGTATGGTTACTATTGAGTATGGTTACTTTTGTATACTATGCTTCTTGCTCTGTGTGTGTGCATGTGTGTTGTGTAAGAGTGATCTTAAAGATGAAAAAAAGGAAGCTTCTATATATGAAATTGAGTTTGTTTTTACAGTAGCAGGATCAAATGAGAAATCCATAATGCATAGGAGCAAAGAAAAAGAGAAAAAAGAGAAAAACATAATTTAATTCTTTGGAGCATGAGAGAAAAACACACTATGCAGAGAAGGAGAAAAAAAGACCCTAAGGTATAATATGTTTGCTATGATATTTGGTTACAAAATCTGGAGTTCATCAAATCTAAATGTTTTTTTTTTTATTCTCCTAATATATGGATGAGTAGAATGTATTTGATGTTGCAAATTAGATAATATAGCGTTTGTTTTTATTTTTGCAGGGATTCAAAGTGCAATCATTTGCAACAAGAAGGCATTTGTTTATGGAGGGACTAATGAAATGTTTGATGACCTTGCAATTGGAGTATACTGCGATTGGAGCCCTCACAATGTATTCTACTCTGGCACCGGCGGTGGGCCGACCTTGCAGCTCTCCAAAACCACTCTCTTTTCCCACTTCTAGCCTCATTCTCAGGTCTCTCTCTCATCAAATCAATTACCATTTCCATCTGATTTGGAACATGTTTCCCTTTTCATCATTCCAAAACCCCCATCTCTCTGTGTATATATATACATATACATAATCTTTTTTATATAGATATATGAGATATACATAAAAGCAGTTTTTCTTGTAGTGTACAATAACATTTTTTTAATAATAATTTTTTATTTTATTTTATGCCTAATCTCTGATGTAAGACCACTTTGGGGACATGTCATGATTTGACATATGGATTGCACTACAACAGATTATATTTTTTGCGACGCTTAAAAGCGTAGCAATAGATAACATAACCGTTGCAAATAGTTTTCAGCAACGGTTTTGCAAGCGTCGATGTGACGTTGCAGTTGATGCCGACGCAGAAGATAAAAAACGACGCTCAAAAGCGTAGCAAAAGGTATACCCATCAACTACGGATTTAAGCATTGTTAATGATATTAATAGCGTCGCTGGATATATATATATATATTTCCATTTAAAACTTTTACCGATGCTTTAAAGAGTTGCAAAAGGTTTACTAACTGCAACGTTTTTTATTTTTGTCGCAGATAGTCTGTTTTGGCTACGATTTAGAAGCGTTGCTAAAGGGCTATTTGTTGCAACGCTTGAAAGGGTTGTAAAAGAACCATTTTTAAGTATAATATAACACGTATTTGCAACGCTTATAAGGGTTGTAAAAGAACCATTTACAAGTATAATACAACCCATTTGCAACGCTTGAAAGGGTTGTAAAAGAACCATTTTTAAGTATAATATAACACGTATTTGCAACGATTGTAAGGGTTGTAAAAGAACCATTTGCAAGTATAATACAACACATTTGCAACGCATGAAAGGGTTGTAAAAGAACCATTTTTAAGTATAATATAACACGTATTTGCAACGCTTGTAAGGGTCGTAAAAGAATCATTTGCAAGTATAATACAACACATTTGCAACGCTTGAAAGGGTTGTAAAAGAACCATTTTTAAGTATAATATAACACGTATTTGCAACGCTTGTAAGGGTTGTAAAAGAACCATTTGCAAGTATAATACAACACATTTGCAACGCTGGTAGCACTACAAGAAAACTTAAATTTAGCGGCGGATAAAAACCACTGCTATATGTATGAAAACCGCCGCAAAAGGTATTAGCGGCGGAAAACGAAAAGAAAATGAAATTATGCAAAAAAAGAGTGGGTCTATAATCCCCAGCATTGGAACAAGAGAACTTATGCACGAACATCAAACAGAATAGAAGAAAATTTTCTTATTAATAAAACAACAAAGGAAGAATCATTGCAACATTTATTCATCCAGTTGAATGAAAATAGGCGAGTATTTTACATCGATAATACAACACGTGCTGCTGCTTTTTCCTTGTCATGACTACCACTCTCTATAGCTGGTACATCCATCACTTTTATCCCATGCCCATTGTCATTGCAATCTTTGTCTTCATTACCTAAAAGCTGACTTCCCATGTTACTTCCCATAGAGCAAGGAGGTTTATCCATGGAACAAACCTGGAAATTCATCTGCTGTGGAAAGAGATCATGTGCTGCCTCCTTTTCAATGTCATGCTAACACTCTCTATTGCTTATAACCATTGTATTTGTCTCAAGCTCATCTTCATCTTCTTCAAAATCCTCTTCTTGGTCTAAAATCTGACTTCCCATATAGCAAGGAAGATCATCCATGGAACCAAACTGGACATTCTTCTGTTGTGGCAAGGTTGGGCAGCCAGCGGTGTACTTCATATACTTTGTTGAAAAGAAATTTATGGTGAGGTTTAAGCTGATAGGAAAAAATCATAATCAAATCATATTTTAGTATGAAGAAAAAATGAAACAAAAGCAGATAAATGAGACAAGGGAAAGATGTTTTACTTCTCCCACGCTGGAAGGGTGAGCATTGTGTAGGCAAGTTTAATTTTATTAGCAATCCCCGATAGCGATTTGAAGCTTGCAGCCACTTTTCTTACTGCTAGAGACTCTCTAGGATGCTGCCATGCCCATTCAAACTGCAAGGGATAATTCCATACTGAAATTAAAGCAAAATTACAGTAGAAGACAATGCCTCACTGAAATTACAGTGTAGCAAGATCACACAACCGGGAGGAATAAATCAACTCACTAAAATTCAATGTCTGAATAAAAAGAGATTGTCTTGCAATAGAAAACAAATAATTCAAATAAAAATCACTATAAGCCCTAGTCTGCATCTAATCCAGATCATCCAATTAAACTTGATATCAGATGTTATTCAGCTAAAATGCCAAATCCCCTTCTTACTCTTGAGTCCTAAAAATGAACAAATAATTGAACTAATATTAGCCGTCTTCTGCATGAAATTACACGTGTACACGTGTTAGGCTTGCTGTTTTGATTGGAGGATTTACATAAGTCTCTAAATGACAAGGAAAAAGAAGCTGCAAGAAGCAGAGAACCCTGCTTGCACTTCCCTTCCAAACGTACAAACAACACCATTCAGAAGAAACTGTGTGGACAATAATGAGGATTTGAGTTGGTGTAGCAAGAAAGGTTAAGGCATTGATGAAAATACCTTCTTAGCAACAGTTGATTTGTCTTTCTTTCCCTTGAAAACGCAATCCATCAGCTTGTGGAAAAAATGCCCAAAGGGTCCTCCATATGCAAAACCATAGAACTATGAAGCAAGATAAGATTAGAAGGAGACAGAAACAGATACTATATATAAAAAGGAAAACCTGTTATTTAATAATATTAATAATAATTTATCCTTTTCCATGAGAAGACATAACAAAAAGGAGCTCCATAAGAGCATGATCATCAATTTAAGAACACGTAGTAAAACCCAAATTCTTCTAGCAGAAGCACAAAGCAACCAAAACCAAAAAATAAGAATAAAAAAATTTGAGGGAGCAATGCACAAAACATTAACTCTCTAAGCAGCCAGACAAATCCATGGCACTTATTTTGTAACATAAAGGTATAGACGATGACAGTGATAATGAGGATGATAGGTATAGATATGGTCATGGCCAGAAAATCCTTACCATTGGTTCAGCAACATAGAGATATGGATATGGTCCATGGCTAGACAATCCAAACTTTTTTCATTTGATGATATGTGCACACACATTAGAGAACTGATAGCCCAAGTGCTACTTCCATGAGCAACATATGAGAGACACTGTGGCTGAAATAAGTCGCTCCATGGGGTTAGGCCAGTGTAACACTGTGGGACCCGCATAAGTTCCTACAGTACCCACCCATGGAAGTTGGGTAGTGGTAATCCACAAGGGGGCAGGAGAGCATGAGAGGGGAGAGGCAATGAATTCAAAGTGGCCAGAGGGCCTCTAATAGGAGATATGGGATCATTTCAGGAGAATTCACGGATCAACCACCCTTATTTAAGCCTATTTCCGGCGCCTCTCTCTATTCAGTACAGTGGAGACCAAAACAACTGACTAAAAGGATGGACAGAGATTTTTTTTTTATTTTTTATTCATAGACAGACAACATTTTTGTCTTGCCTTATCTTTCTTGGTTCTCCCTAAAATAGATTCTAACTTACAGCTATCCTGTTCTTTCTTCTAATATCCATTCATCTCTCAAGTCTTTAACTGAGCCAATAAAAAAGCAGAATAAAATTGTGACAGTTTTCTCTTCATAGGTCATAAACTTTATGGGCATACCCAGCTCTCGAACAACAGTTTTTAAACTTGTTTTCGTAACACGGCACTGAGGGAACAAAGTCACAGACTACCTATGTTCAAGATATTTTACTTTCTGTCAAATGTAAATATCAACCAAACACACCTCTTTCAATATCAAAATGCAAAGGTATAGTTGCCTTTATATTTTCTGCTTTCTTGATCTCCCCACCCAATCTACTTTGACGTATTCTCAATGACTTTTAGAAATTGGACAAATCACTGAACTTTTATGGTGAAAAGATGCTGAGATGAACTACAAAAATCAAGGGAACATTCCTAAACAGCCGAGAATTCCATTACTTTTCCATGGACGTCTTCACTACTATTGATTAATTCAAACTACCATTCAAAAAATAAAAAATCCCCTTCTTCACTTGGACCTTTATTCTTTCCAATAGTGATGTACTTCTCCGTAATGAAAGCACTAAAACATTATGTCCTGTGTACTAAAGCTTCTCACCCAGAAACACCATCAGCAATGGCAAGAACTCCTCCATTATAATTACTCACAAAGAAAGCATCTTCACCACCTCTATCAACCTGGAAAGAATTGAGTTAAAGACTAAATCATAATATGCACTTAACACGAAGTTGGTGTTTTATAGCATTAGCTATTCAGCATTCAACCAAATCTAATGTGAAGATAGGAAGATGTTACAGTTAATAGCCATTAATAGGAACAAACTTTTTGCAGGACCCACTATGGTCAACCCAATGCCCTCTCCCCCTCCACCCTCCGCTACATCTATTTGCATTGGTCCAAGTTTGATCATGATTAGAGTGATAGTGATCATTGGATTGAATCTCCCTAAGTATTTTATGCTTTTAAACCATTAGGGTCCTAATGATCAATAAGTATCATTGCATACCAAGGATGATACGTTCAAGCCACATCCATGATTAGACAAGCCAATCCTACTTGCCTGAAGAATGTCGGTGGTCCTAAGTGGGCCCCACAAAGAGGACAGACTTATTTTGGTATGGTTTGCTCATTCAACATTGGGCTTGTGCTGGATCCTCTTGAGGAAGAGTCAGCCCAATTTTTTTTATAGGGCCTAAATCCCAGCTCAAATCTGATGAAATCTTTTTTTTTTTTTTTTTTTAGTCCTAATCCAAATCTGCCCGTTAGGCCATTTAATATAAAGATCTATCTCAGGCCATTGGCCACCCCCATTTTGCCCATTCAATTACATAAAGTACATACATATGACATCAACACATGTAGGCAAAATGAAAACAGATAAGCCCCCAAAAAAGATACAACACATATAGGCAAAATGCAAACAGATAAGCCCCCAAAAAACATAATCTAGTGGGATCTACTCATCATTCAGACAGTAAAGATATAAACTGGAGTGTAGAACATTTATCCCTGATAGAGGACTAATAGAATCCAAGGTGCCTTCAAGCCTAACCTTGGATCTGCCATGTTTACAAAAGGCACCCTCTATTTAGAGTCCCGTGTCTGACCTGTAATGCAGTCATATCTATGTCTGAATGGCACCCAAGAGATTTCAGCGTTTAAAAAGGAACAAACTACCTTAAGCTCAGCACTACCTTGCTTGGATGCGGTATGAGGTGAGTCCCAACAGAAAAGGATACCTCCGACCTACAACCACAGCAAAATAGATCAACTTAGGCTGTTCCCATTGTGTTTATGATGAAATCTCAAAGTCTTTTAAGAATGAAAAGATGACCAGCACAAATTACTGAGAAAGACAATAATGGAAAAATCTAAACCATCCCAAGCATGCTTCGAATTTGGAAAGTTCGCCATCTCCTATATAACCCATTCATCATCCGGTGGCCCCAACTGAAAAAATTCATGCCAAGTATCCATTTGGTGGCAAATTCCATGAGGTGGAATTCACCCCTTTTTTCTGGGAATCTGTCCAATTCCTAGAAATCTCAAAGTTTTTATAGAAACTGGAGTTTTAGCAAATTCAAAGTGCCCCTAAAATTCCAGTCACATATATAGATAGTTCTGAATTCAATAGAAACATGTTATCAGGCAAATTCCAATTCCAGACATAATTTCAGGTGCCACAGTACCACTAGAAAAACTGCTACTGCAGTGACAGCTTAGAGTCATGGGAATCCTACTAAAGGCAGTAGAGAGAGATTACCCAAGGGGATGAGATGGTGGTGGTGTTGTTGTTGAAGGGAGACAAGAAACAGAGAGGAGACTCTTCTTTTTCTCCTCCTCCTCTTTATTCTTTGTTGGACTTACAAGATAAGAAGAAGAAGCTTTGAAATTCTTACGAGTAGATACATATATTCTTCTTCGATCACAGACAGTAAAAGACCTCATTATAGAAATTGCCATTCCTCTTCAGTCTTCACTCCTCTCTCTCTCTCTCTCTCTCTCTCTCTCTCTCTCTCTCTCTCTCTCTCTCTTGTGTAGAGGAAGAGGAACTCAGGAGGTGTTTGGGGGACTGTTGAGATTGGATGCCACCTCAGATTCGGATATGCGTTTTATTCCCGCCTACGCTACTCGTCAAGCGCCAAGCATGAATGATATATCCAGACCGTTCATCTCACCTCCATAGATCACCTAGTGGAGTTTTCTCCACTCATTGGAGAAAGCAAGCAAGCAACCCCACGAGGGGTAGAGAAAGCACAAATCCCCATTTTCACTTCTCCCACATTCAAATGCCAGTGGCATTTTGTGTTTGGGCTTCAGGATGATGGGGCTTATAGAAAAAGCTCATCTTTCTTTCTTGCAGCTAACTTTAAAGTCAACTTGTGATCGATCCTTCCACTTATGATTGATCCTATGGTTTTTCTGTAGTTGCAGTGGGATTTGTATTACTTTTTGCATGTCCAAACAGAGATACCTTGAATTCATGCTTCTGAACCTAATGGCAAAAATCTATTCAAGATTCTTTAATTTTTCTACAAGTATAGTGGAGAACATCAAGATGATTTAGTTAAGAGGACCAGTTTCTTTTTTTTTTTGGATAACCCAGGTATCTCTCGCCGAGCCTTTGGCCCTAATCCCAAGGGACACTTGAGTATGGACAACCGAGCAAACTCTCCTATTCACATGTACCAGGTGAAACTATCACCTATGGGAGGTGGCTAATGGAGGTAGGACAAGGTTCATTCTTTATGAATGTTTGAAAAAGAGCTGAATGTTTGTAGTTGTGAATTAATTGTTATTTGTAAATAATTTATGATTAATTTACAATTTACCAAGCAGCTTGAGTTGAAATATTCGGAACAATCATGAAAAGAAGAACATGAAGCATGCTGTAACTTTAGAGGAATAAGAAAAATATAAATACAAAAGGTTTTTTTTTTACCCTGAATCTTCACTAAAGTTATGCAGAAATAGCAAACAATGGCCTCAATATGCCCATGGTTGAATCGGGAAGTGGTGCTTAAAGGCCCATGAACTTGATCCACAGAGGCATTATGTTGTGAAATTGACCTGCGCTTCGGTTTGGGTGATAGCTTTAGGCAATGGGCACTTTTAAGTTTAGCCAAGTCAAACTGGCCCATGAGCAGCCTAGCTGTTGTAAAAGGTAAGCCCACATACAATTTATATGAGAGCCTAGCATGTTGGATCGATTGGCCTGCACTTCGGTTTGGGTGCCAGACCCTCTAGATCTTCCTGATCTTGTATAGATTTTGAAAGTATCAAGATTCTTTTATTAATTTTCAGATTGCTAAATTGTAGAATAGCCACTTCAAAAAAAAAAAAAAAAAGGAAGTAGATGATAACCAGATCTGGTTTATTTAACAATAAAATTCACTATAGCCTGCTTTAAAATCAAATCAAATCAAATCATGTGCTCCATGATAGCCGCTCCAAAAAAGCAATGCTTCTCATCCTTTCATTATCACCATCATCATTATTTTGATTTATCTATTTCAGAGATTTAGATAAGATGACTTGATAAAATTGAGATGAAGAAACATCTCTCACTTAATTGTTGCACACATTGTAAGAATGCATGGTGAAGATGGACAACTGTTAGTTGTTTATTTTCCCTTTCTTCAGCTAGTGGAGAAAGTGAGGATCACAAATCTAAGTGATTTTTTTAGAGGGTTACAATGTTAGGAAATGCCAACTTTCCATTAGCTTTGCTCTACTTCAAATAATATTTGGAAAAAATTCAGAGTATTATGAGAAATTGCAGTACAATATGAAATAAATTGATAGCAAAAAAAAAAAAGCTACATAAAAATCACAGTACAAATTACATATATTCAATCATTAAAAACCAACTTATATTTAATTTATATAATTTTCGATTTTAATATTAAAGATTAATTTATTTCCACGAAAATTTTCAAGAATAACTCACAAAAACCTCAAATTCGAAAATACCCTGACATTTCCTAGAAAATAATTTTTCAAGAAGGTGGAGAAAACTCCACCAAGTGATCCACATTTTTTCTCACAAAACTTGTAACCATTCCCAAATCAAATACTTTCTCCATCCCAACAGCCCAGCAACAGAGAACTCTCACTGCAGACATTTTGGAACAATGGCCAACTCAGACTGTGCATTACACTTGCTGAATCTTTATCAGCAATAGATCTGGCACCATTTACTAAATGGCATCAGATGCTACAGCATCCTGCCTCCATTAAAAATTCAAACCACACCCCACTAAGGAAGAAACAGTTCAAATCTAAAGCATGCTTACCCTTAGCGCTTTCCATTAACTGTCATTGTTTCAATACAGATGTGGTCCACCCCTCTGGATTCTAGCCAAGAAATTCATATGGTGGAACCCACTGCCTAGCAGCAAGGGAATTCCACAGAAGCACATATCAGTATTTCAATGCAAAAGTGCATAATATCTATCTCAGGCTTAGTAAAAACCCAATACATAAATACAGTTCCCTAAGAAGGCAACTTCCACTCACCAATAATGAGAAGGCTCCAAATAACATCATCCAAAAGAAATCTGATGTGTGCCTTTCAAACGGTCCCTTCTCTAGATGGACCCCATATCTTGCTCTGCATGTCAAAATTCACAGTATAAGAAAAAAAAATTGTGCAACCACAACCACAGAAATATGCTGAGATTAAATAACAAAAACTCATTTTGCTCCAACAAAGAAAATGCATGTGATTTACTTAGATTAACCTTCTACTACTTCATTCATCTTTCTCCACCTCACATCGAATAAAAAATAAACTATTTTTATGCAGCAATCCAAGAAACTAGCACCACAGACATACTTTCATCACCACCCACCCTTCAAATCTAAAATCTCCTCCAACAAAGACCCACACAACAAAAACAAAAAAAAAGGGAGTTGAATTTTTTTTAACTTAACAAGATTTCATACTCTGTTAACCCATCAAGTGCACAATTTCATGAGAGATGAGTGTCCCCATAAATAACCTAGATTAGTTTATGGGACTAAAGCAATTTGGACCCAGTCCTTTGTTTCCCAAGGTGATTCCATGTAATATTCAAATAGATGTATATCTTTGATCATAGAAAAATTATTACAGTTCCCATGAATATTCAAGTAAAGAATTTCAACATCAAGAATCAGAGAATCATGAAATCACGTAGGGAAAAATTTTCAAAAAGTTCAACTCTGCATGTCTTCATCTACACAACACATTGTGCACCATATTCAACTCAAGATGAATGTGGCACAGCCATTATCTGTTGAATCCAAGCAGACTAAAATCAATGGCCAAGCCAGGTCAAAATATACAGGTCGATGATGCTATAGAAGGAAGTTTCTGTTCTTTTTCTTCTAAGTACAAGCTTCTCTTCCTTTTCTTCTAAGTACTTACATTCGTAAGTAGATCAAACATCAAGAGAAAGAAAGCACCAAGAGATAAAATTGATATGGAAATCCTCTGCTAAAATAGTCCTAAATCCTAAACTATGTTCATCTGCCAAGAGTAAGAAGATAAACAGTGAATATAGTACTAATAATGTCACTCTCTTTTTGAAGAAATTATGTCCCATCATCTTAGTTTTGATTCTTGATAAAAGTTTCAATAACCGGGGAGGAGGAAGAGAAGAGAGGAAAAGAGACAGAGAACCGAGGGAGAGAGGGAGTGGCGTGCAGGTGGGCGCAGGGCGGAATAGAGGAAACAGGGGAGAGGGAGAGGAAAAGGGGAGGAAGAAGAGAAGAGAGGGGGGGGAGAGAGAGAGAGAGAGAACCGAGGGAGAGAGGGAGTGGTGTGCAGGTGCGCAGGCGAGGGGAGACAGGGGAGGAAGAAGAACAGAGGAAGGGAGGGAGGAAAGCAGACAGAGAGGAAACCGGGGAGATGGGGAACGAGGGAGAGAGAGAACAGAGAAGAAAGAGAGGAGAGGGGGGAATGGCACGCGCTGTGTGCGGAGTGCAGGAAGAGGGAGGGGTGTACCTGGTGCAGGGGAGGCGTCCGGCGGCGTGAGGAGAAAGATGAAGGCTCTGCTCGCGTCCGGGGCTGCTTTTCGCGCGCTTGGCAGTGCTGGCGATGAGAGGGTCGTGCGCCTGGGAGAGAGAGGGAGAGATAGAAAGGGATGAGAGGAGATGGGTTCTGGAGATGAGAGGACGACGATCGATCGATGGAGAGGAGCGCCTGGGCCGGGAGAGAGAGGGAGAGATAGAAAGGGATGAGAGGAGATGGGTTCTGGAGATGAGAGGACGATGATCGATAGATGGAGAGGAGCGCCTGGGAGAGAGAGGGAGAGATAGAAAGGGATGGAGAGGAGCGCCTGGGAGAGAGTGGGAGAGATAGGAAGGGATGAGAGGAGATGGAGAGGAGCGCCTGGGAGAGAGAGGGAGAGATAGGAAGGGATGAGAGGAGATGGGTTTCTGGAGAGGAGAAGACTGACGATCGATGGATGGAGAGGAGAGGAGAGGAGAGGAGGGAAAGAAAGAAATGAGTGAGGGATAAGAGGGAAAAGGTTAGGGTAGCGCGCGCGGGAGGGAAATGAGTGAGGGATAAGAGGGAAAACTGTAGTGCAGCGCGGGAGGGATGAAAAAACGTGGGAAGGATTAATTAACGCGCCAAGTCGATCCGTCAGGTGTATTTTGCGCCAAATATTTCGACCTATTTAGTAACAATATTTAGTGACGGTCTAAAAGCACCTTGTCACTAAAAAATCCAATTTTGTGATAATATATTAATATACTTTCTTGTCTCTAGTAAAACGTAATGATTATTTATATGTAACAATAAAAATTTCTTATCACTGATCAGCTACTTTCAGTGACAATATGTACCTCCCTCACTGAATAGTTGTCACTGAATTTGCATTTTCTTGTACTGTCTTCACAAGATATTCAAGTGGGAGAGATGCTATAGGTCATAATATAAGGGCGCCAAATGAAACAGAAAAGTGGAACGGGCACGCGCGGGGGAGAAAACTTATTAAGAGGCGACGGCCTTTATTTAAACTGTAAATTAAAGGCTAACAGAACAGATGAGTTTAAAACAATATTAAAAACTCTAAAATATTATATCGGTTTAAATATTTGTGATATAAAATGGTTACCTTAATATATCGGTTTAAGTCCACCCGATATCTGAAATTAGCAATTGATATTACAAAACTTAAACTGATATAAGATATTTTGGAGCAGCATATTATATCGGTTTTACTAATAACCGATATTAAGGGATTTAAAAACTGATATAAAATCATTGTTTTTTAGTAGTGATATTACAAGTTTCTAAAGCAGTTTGAGGTTATTTTCATGGAAAATTTCATCATAAAGTGATTAAATCTTGGTTTTTCGATTTTACCATTAAGATTTAAGAATGTGGGAGCTTCAACAAAGAACACGCAAGATGGAAGAGAAGGGGAGAGGAGACATCTCAAAAAGTCCAGGGCATTACCAAAGAAAACCCCAAAAAAGAAGAAATCCTATGAAGATGGCTCCGCTGGGACTTGTAGTCGTTGGAATGGAGTGGTTGGTTGGAACTTACAGTTGTCGGATGACGAAGAGTTGTTACGAAGCTTTAAAGCGTTGCTGAACGAGGTTACCATTATCGGCGCTTAAAAGCGTTGCTACAAAACTTCAAAAAACTTATAAATGATTTTTTTTGAAAAATAAAATGAGCTGTTGCTACGCTTTACAGCGTAGCTAAACAAGGTTACCATTGTCGACGCTTAAAAGCGTTGCTACAGAACTTAAAAAAACTTATAAATTATTTTCTTTTAAAAATAAAACTTGAAAATCTTAAACGACGCTTAAAAGCGTAGCAATTACTATCGCATAATACAGATTCCCAAAATTGATTTGCTACCCTTGAAAGCGTTGCTGCTGCTATATGTTTGCAACCGTTTTAAAGCGTCGGTGAAGATATAGTCGCAAAAAGTCCCTTCTCTTGTAGTGTTGCAATGGGTTGGGTTTAATTGGACCTGCCTGACTTAATTGGACTTCCCTGCCTGAACAACTATGACAAGTGATTATTTGTGTTGTTGAAGAAAAAGAAACTTATTTTCTTTTAAGTATCATCACTTTATCAAGTAATACTAATTCCTTGTCCATCCCAAACTTCAAACTGAAAAATCAACAACATAGCTTTAGCCCATGAAATTTCACAAAGTATTGCCTGTGTTAAAAGTTACATTTATAAAACTTTGAAATACCTGAAATGAAGTCTCTGTCAGGATGCTTAAAAAAAAATCTGAGTTCTTATAGAGTATTTGCTACAAATTATGCTAGGATAATGTTTAACAAAGTATTTTTAAAATAATGTATTAAGTATATAACAGAGGAGTGGCCTAGAATTGGCAAAGATGGGATCCACTTTTCTCATTTGCTTCCTAGTGCCACAATATGACTGATTTATCTACACAAGCTATATAATCCACATAGAATTGAGTGTAGCCAACTTGATTAATGTAATCCTTGCTGTGTCCATATTAGTAGGAATTTGGGTTTAGAGGATTATCCACACCAATCCTTATAGTTTGTACTCATTACTTGAGCCTCTCGCATTTTTTAATTTTATTTTTGAAGGCAGGAAATGATTTGTAGAAAACTGACATGTTATTCCTTAATTTTGGAGGCATTAGCAGACTCATTAATTGTTTCTCTCTCTCTCTCTCTCTCATGATTACCTTTTTAGTTTTGTTCTTCTGGTACACTTAATCATTCTAATTTATTGTGTTCAGGCTACTTTCAAGATAACATTGGAAGTACCGTATGAGCTGATAGCTTTGTCCAATATGCCCGTTATTCAAGAAAAGGTCGATGGGCATCTGAAGATTGTTTCTTTTCAAGAATCACCGATTATGTCAACTTATTTAGTGGCCGTTGTTGTTGGTTTATTTGATTATACAGAAGGCGTTACACCTGATGGTATATACATATATCTCTTTTGTTTCTCATGACGGGCCAACTCCTTTCCCTGATCCTATCATCTTGTATGCTCAGTGTTTAAAGTTCGTGTATACTGTTAGATTGGTAAGACAAATCAAGGGAAATTTGTTTTAGATGTTGCCGTGAGGACGCTTGATCTCTATAAGAAGTAAATTTTCTCTTTTTTGCTACCAATATGTTTTGATTTAGTGATTTAACTAGCTCTTGATGGATTATTAAGTGATTTACTTACAAAATGTAGAGCCTTTGATGCTTTGATGGATATGCTAAAGCTAAATGGAAACTAATGTTGTTGGGTTGTTGTTGTTTACAGTGCTGGGTTGATGTCCTTGATATCCACAAACTAAGTCATTTTTTATGCCATGCAGTTGCTTTTCTACCCCATATCCACTACCTAAATCGGATATGATTGCAATCCCTGATTTTTCTAATGGGGCAATGGAGAACTATGGTCTAGTCACATATCGGGAACATCCTTGCTTTATGATGAGCAGCATTCCGCTACTACGAACAAGCAATGGGTAATGTTCTTAATGCTGAATAAGATTGGTATTTACTCCACTTTTTTAAATCATTTAGCTGCTATCAGTGAAATTGGCAATTGTATTTGTAATCATGCTGTCTTTATATATGCCATATGCACTTTTACTGGCTTTTGGAATTCCAAGCAGCTTTATATTTGAGTTTTGAATTATAAGGGTTCTTTTCTTTTCACAAACTAATGGTTGTTATGGAAGGGAGATATTTTTAATGGTATAAGGATTCTTTTCTTAGTATGCACTGATGATAATCATGGAAGGGAGATATTCCAAATGTTCCCCATTCCATCTGTGAAGTTTTTTCACCAATAATAAGCTTATGGCCACAGAAGCCCAACCCAACCCACCATGTGGAATACTAACAATGCTAGTCATGAGTAATCCATATGTGGTGGGTATTGTGAGTAAGGTGCTTTGCCAAATAGCTATTGATGGTTTGGTAGTTACCATTTGATTTCATTGCAGTAAATTTGTGCAATATATAGTCAGTTAAGTTTGGGGATTTAAGGGTGAGGAGGATGGCTTTCTTATGTTTTGGATGAGCATCAAGGAAAAGCCTTCACTACAACTTATTTAGTGTCCATTACCTTTAATCGCCATTGTAAATAAGAGCACCCAAATCATCCGAAAACTTATTTAGTGTCCATTACCTTTAATCGCCATTGTCATAGTGGAAATCTGCTTCTCAATATTAAAAATTGATTAAGAAATACCCACAGTTCCTTTTTTCTTTTGAAAAAAAAAAAAAAGACTTATCACCATCCTTCTTAAAAATAAAAAACTCAGTTCCCATTTTATCTTGATTTCATATGAATTCAACTACCTCTAGTTAATAACAAGTTAGGGTTGAAAAGAAACACACAGAGCACTACTTACACAGCTTAGTGATGTTGATAATATATGGAGATATTTTTTTTCTTTTTCTTTTTTGCCTCAAGTTAATACCAGCAAAGTGTTTTGTAACAAAGTTAGGACCACTGGTTAAGCTTAGTCAAGTTGATCATATATGAAACATTTATTTTTTCAAATATATATTTATCTTTTGCCCTAATCGATAATTATTAAAAACTCTTTTAATCACTAGCATAACAGAGCACACGGTTTAAATACAAATATTGAATGTGTAACAGATTGCTAAATTAGAAAAACTCCAAAGTTATCAGTAGTCCATATATTAATTAGATACTAACTCAAATATTAGTTGCAATCTGCATCAAGTCAACTTTTGTTCTCGCGAACAACAACTTTTATAAGTCAGAATCATTTTCAGCGTACTCACCTAAATGTGCAAAAATCATGAAGGGTAAGGAATGCAAAGTTCCATGCCAGAATTACGGATGCTCGGAAATCAATAAAGTCATTTCAATAAAGATAAGCAAATGTAAGGCAAGATTGCAATCACTACAACTGTTCAATTTATAATGATCTATGTCTCGTACCTAATTTTCCTTATTCAATCTTAGTTATTACAACCTTTTGGTTTACAATGATGAATATCTATCGTGGCTGGTATCAATACTAATTATTTTTTCTTTTCTTCTCTCTGCTCTATCAATATTTTTTATTTAGTTCTGTCTACTTTGTTAATGCCTTTTGTTAACATGTAAATAGAATGGCATCTGTTTTTATTTGTTTTATTGTTTAGATGGTTTGAGTGGTTGAAACTGGTGTAAGATTGCAATATCTTTTTCTTAAATGAAAAATGAAGTATAAAATCAGAATCTTTTTGTAGCATGGATTTGGTGTGTAAATGAAGTGTTGAATGGAGTGTTGTTAAGTCCCACACTAAACTAAACTGCTTGGGCAGGTGACGGTTACTAGAGTCAATTTGGTGACTTGCTCCCATTTGATGATCATAACCAGCTCACCAATTGAGCCTTCATAAATGGCTGCCACAATTCGATTTGTACCCATCTAGAGTCGGTTAATGTGATCATCAAATCAAATTCAACTTCTATGGCCATTTAAGTTCAACATCACACACACCCCTACTGTAGTCCAAACAATTGGACTTATCATTAATCAACAAACATTGCATCCAAAAACACATGCCAAAATGTCTGTAGCAGTACAATGTCATCTCAGATTGAAAAGAGATTGAGAGAACAGATGTTCTTTAACAAATCTATTAGTTCCAAACACCGCAGGAAAAAACACAAACAGGTTAGAGTTCTCTGCTAGAACAAGATCTTTACATGCAAGGTCTTTGACATTTATATGACTTCAGACCTTATTGGACTTGAATTCTCCCAGATGACAGACCTAGTTGTAGAATCCCGAATGAAATGTGGGTCCTGCATTTGGGTCGAGATGATTCATCTCTATTTAAACTAGTTGTAAAAATGATTTTCTGCACTTAAACAGAGAAGATTCAGATATGAAACTTAACTGAATAAGCAACATTTAAAACTGATATCTAAGTTTATGTGCATTAGTGCTAGGTTGCATGCATAAGTAAAAAAATTCCTGCACTAGTTTTTGGATACACGGTGAGATTATTTTGTTTGGATGGGAGGAAACCCAATAGATTTACATTTAATTTGGTATTGAGCATCAGAGATGGTAAACAGAGATTGGGTGAGGTAGCTTCACCAACCATTAGAGAAGCTATAGGTGCTTTAATGTGATAGAAATGCCACAGCTGAAAGTTTTGATGTGATAGAAATGCCACAGCCGAAAGCTAAATGCCACAGTTTGCCAATTCTGTTGCTCCCCTGTACAGCTGTGAGTGTACAGCTGTGATAGAATTCTGTTGTGTTCACTTTTCCCTCAGTGCAGGCTGTGAGTATATCAGTTGCAGTGGAGTGTTGAGCAGCTTTGGTTATGTTTTGCTGCTATGCATAGGCTTGCTGTTCATAGTTTTCTTCTTTTGAAGCACGAAGGAATTAATAGGTCTGTTTCTTTTCTTTTTGTGGGTGTCCTCAGTTGCTGTTGTTACTAAAGGTGGGTTTTCTGCTGTTCATAAGCCTCATTTTCTGTGGATTTGGTTTTTTGAATTCTAAGTTACTAAACCCTTCTTGCATTTTCACCTGCATTAAGAGATTGAGTGGTTTTAGTTACCTTTTATTCTGTGTAAAATGGGTTGGTAGAGAGGCCATCATTTTCTCTGAGATTTCTGTTATTAGATTAGAGTAAACTCTTAAAGCTTTCTTTTTATTTTTTTTCTATGTTGTGTTGCTTGGTGTTTGGATTTCTGGGTTCTTCACATTGCATCAGTATAACTTCCATTTCATCACGGACATCACATATTCATATTAACTGTTAGGATAGTGATTCGGGTTTGTGATCTTGAATCAACTTGTTTTGCTTCAAGTTCACTTTTATTTTTTAATTTTTCCAAGCTTTTATTTTGTCTCACTTTGCTTTTGATTCCCATGTTTAATTTCTAACATTTTTTTTTTTTTTTTTGTACCACAGGTTGGGACTGGAGATCAATGTAATAGAAGCCAATTGCTTGAACATCTATTTGTTTTTTATAAGAATATTGTACTTATACTATTTTGGATGCTACATTTTTACTTGATTTAGTAACGACGACGTGGCTAAACTTGTGGGTTGGATTTAATAATTATATGTTTCCTAATATGTTGAAGGAGCAAGTTTTGAACATTTTTTATTAGTTAAATGAGCAGACTTTATTGTACATTTCATTTGAGCTGAAAGAGCAAGTTTTATTGTACATTTTGTTTGAGTTGAATGGGAATGTTTTATTGTACATTTTTTTTTTTTTGTTGAATGGGAATGTTTTATTATACATTTTATTTTAGTTGAATGAACATGTTTTATTATATTTAGCGTAAAGGAGGTTTTTGAGGTGGTAGGCAGTAATTTATAAAATAAATATATTATTTTTTAATAAGAGTAAATATATTTTTGCATATTATCCCCGACGTATATAATTTGTCGCCTAAAAGTGTCTACAAACTATGCGCGACAAAACTAATTCGTCGCCTATTATAACTTATGGCAATTCATACACTATTTAGCGACAATATAGTTTTGTCGGTAAAATATATAATTCAGCGACGACTCCATTTTGTCGCCAAATTCCTTTTCACCATTTTCTATCCATTTTTTTTCAATGAATTATAGATATTTGGTGACAAAAAATACTCTTTTTGCCGACATAATGTGTTGTCGCAGAAAAATTTTATTTGGCGACAATAACGTGTTGTCACAGAAAATTTGATTTGGCGACGATAACGTGTTATCGCAGAAAATTAATATTTGGCGACGATTTGTTGTGAACGTCGGCAAAAATATTCACCGATGCCTAATAGGCGACGAACTGGCGACAAAAATGGTTTCGTCACAGAATACATTAGGCGACGATTTTTCGATTTTCTGCGACAAATATTTGCGTCGCGAAAAATGATTTTTGTTGTAGTGATTTCTCATAGAGGATCTTTTCGGAAAAAAGCTCTTGCAATTTCAAACCCAAATTTCTAGCATGCTATGGTTTTGTGCAACATCACATGAAACAGATTTTGATAAAATGGAAGAATGGATTGAAGGAGCAATTCAAAAGCTAAGATCCACACTCATTTGTGCTTTGGGCCAGAAAAATCATGCTCATACAAGAAGATACCAATAGCCTAAAATAAAAGATGCTACCAACAAGAAAACCAGAGATGAGGAAGAGAACAGGGCACCAACATTTCACATAATGCACAACCAATCGACAACATTTATTAGGGACCGAACCTTTCTTAAATTGACCAACCCACCACCAATACTTTTAGGGTCGATTGGCAATTTACTAGGTTAGATCTTCCAGTTATCTCTTCCTTTAATCGAACACTCGAGGAAGAAGGAAGAAGATGAAGAGGTTATGCCTGTTCAAGGTCGAATACGACCCTCACTTATTATTGCGACACAGAAAATGAAGGTCGAATGCGACTACAAAAAAAAAAAAAAAAAGAAGGTGAAAATGTTATTTTTGCTGTACGAATTTCCTATTTGGTGTATTAGTGGCTAAAGTTTCTTGTTTGGTGCAATGACCACTTTAAAGTTATTTTTTTAGTAAAATCCCATTTTATCTTTTTACATTCTTTTTTTTTTAATGACATGGGCATTCCTGAGGTCTTTGACCCAATAGAACTAATCTCCCAAGTGGTTCCCACTAAACTCACACAAATGAACATCAGGCAAATATGAGGTAGTTTCGAACACAAGCCGTGGGTTATGCCACTCCAGCAACTCCCAGGTGGGTATCTTTTTACGTATATTGTAGTTATTATGTTTTATATTTTGTAGCTTCATGTTCATATCTCATTGATGATAAAAACAATCATTTATCACTATTTTTTTTTTCTTTTCCTAACATATATATATATATATTTATATAGATCGGTAACATATATATATTTATATATATTTAATGGCTCTTGAATTAAATTGGCTTTTTAGTAAGTTGCACATCCTTCTTTTACCAAATTTTTTTATAAAAAAAGTTGTACTCACTACTCTTAATTGAGCATTTTATTTTCTTTTAATTTTTAGTTATTTTTATTTACTAATAGGATTATCTCCTTCCCATTTTGTACTAAACATTTTTCTATTTTTCCTATATATTTGTAATTTCTCGTGTTTTCTCAAAACATTTAAAATCTAAATTTTAAATGTAGTTTTTAAGTTTTATTCCTTTTTCTAATGGTCCATGCAAATCATGATTCTTTTTGCTGGTTGTATACAAATTATAATATAGTTCCTTGTGTTTTCTTAAGAAATTTTCAAGACTGGCCAAGCTGAGGGAATGGCATCCCTTGTGGGGCCCACCGGGAAGGATGACTATCATTGTGGGGACAGGGAGCATGAAAGGAAGGACTCCATGCTCCCCTCCTTACAGAAAAAAGATATGTACCCACTAATATTCTTGTTATACATTTGGACTCTCAAAATTATTTATAAGTTAGTCATAAGATAAAATTCGATAAGTGACAAATTTTCACGAACAACTTAAAATCCTACAATTTGATGAGCAGAATGTTAGAGCTAAAACTGTTAGCTGGTAACACTATCTTGAACCAGATTCACATGACATCACTGATCACTCCCACTATAGACAAGAGGCAATTCATATAGTGCATGGCACTCCCATTAAACAGCTATTATACCTGACAATATCACTCTCAATGCTTCATACAAGCAAACCTTATTTGAGAGAGAGAGAGAGAGAGAGAGAGAGAGAGAGAGAGCTGTCCAAACTTGGAATATATTTTATCTACTAGAATGGAAATACAACACCAACATCACAGCACCTTCACACAGGATAGAGTCAGATATGAAATATATACATATATAGAAAGTATATAGATGTTCTCCTAATAGACTTATTTATTTGTCACCTTCATGGAGCATGTGACAGACACAAACTAACCCATTTCAGTTATGTTCTTCCTCTGTTTTTGCAGAAACTAAGGGAGAACGACTGTTTGGGCTACCTGAGCCATCCTCACCTTCAGAACCAGCTCCGAACCCATATCCACCACCACGAGCCCCACCGCTACCATAACCGAACCCGAAACCCGACCCGGATCCCGACCCAGATCCATATCCGAAGCCGGCCCCCTTCCCAGAACCGGTTGGGGAGCGACCGGATCCGGAGCCATAGCCCCAGCCACTTCCAGGGGCTGAGCCCCAACCCCAGTTGTAGTCCCAACTGCCTTTAGGATCCGAACCATGGCCGGAGCCTCCTCCACTCCCCCTTCTCCCCTTGTTGCTATCAGACGCTAAGGAAGCGCAGGCCAGTGCCAAGAAGAAGAAGATGATGATGAAGTGCTTCCTGTGGGCTTGCATTCTCTTTTCTGGTATGATATGGCTGTCGCTTTAGAAATCATGTATACAAATGAGAGTGGAGTGGCACTTACTTTGTGTTGTGTGTTGACTCTAAATAGGAGTTGGGTGGGGTTGGAATCATGCCAAAATTCACGCCCGAGAGAGAGAGAAGTCTTGCACTCTACGCACCACGGCCCATGGGATAAATTAAATAATGGAGATTTTATCAAGTAATTTGAGTGAAGCCAGAGCCTAGTATGTTGGGATTCAAGAGAGTTCATTCAAGTGGAAAGAGTGACATGTTCAAAGGCAAGGGCAGATCTAGGCACAACTACACGGATGGGGCTGCACCCATTAAACCAAGGTGCGCTTTTAAAAATCCTAAAAAAAATTGTGGGTTCATCCTTAGTCTGCCTCTAAAACCAAACTACGTATTAAAGTTCACACCCCTCAAATGAAAATCCTAGTCCGCCACTGCCCTAGGGGGATCTATCCGCATGGGCAGCGAAGTGACAATTGGAAATTGCAAACTAGCTGGGTTGAATACTTGAATGATTCATTTGCATAGAAATAAATTGTTTTGTCTTGTGAAAACAAAAAATGAGAGAGAGAGAGAGAGAGAGAGAGAGAGAAATTTCAAATAAAGGAGGAATGGGATGTTACTAATGTAGATACTAGTCTTACAATGGAACTTCACTTGTTTTTATGTTTGAGTACAATGCATTAATACACTCCAACTAGTGAGAAAACCCATGCAATGCAAGGAAATAAAAGAGGATTGCAAATAAGAAGAATGATTATTTGTACTATATAATTTGCCTTCTCATATAATCTTAATTAAGAACAAATTACTCTTAAAATTGAAGAAAATAAATTGTCTAATTTATTATTACAAGTAAACTTACACTTAACTATTGTTCACAACTTTTAATATAGTTTCAATTAAATCTAAGCCACATTCATTAGTCTCAACTGAATATAACTTTCCATGAAATTTGCAAGGCACCTTTAATTTATTTTATCCATGGAGGGCACGGTTGGAGTCACATGGTGCACCAATATACTATTCATCAATTATACCTTCTATAAGAAGTATATAATAGAATTATTACTTATTAATCCAGTTTTCTATTATGAAATAGTAAGACGAACGCATGACCAATAAATCCTTGATGCATTGCAAAACTATATGCAAAGAATGTGCTTGCAACTTAAAAATAACAAAATAAATGATGATAATAGAAGCATAAAAATACAAGAGGGGTTTTTTCCATTCGACATCAATTTCCACGCCGGGTGACCAAAGTAGAGACATTTTCCTAAAAGTTCTCATTACCAATCACTTTTGTGATATCGCAAAATGGATCATGAGATCTCTTATAAAATTATATATCTTGTTAAAGACTCAACAAACATCTTAAACTACCTTGTTAATGACTCAACGAGCACCTTTTACTCTGCATAATTTAATAGAGTCTTGTGATATCGCAATAATGAAACAGCACGACCTCCGTTGATAATGGTTTCAGGACCTTCTGATCCACATATGTCCACCATGGTGTGGTGTGCGGATTTCAGTGGTTTCAAATAATCTGAGGGACTTTTGAGCAAACTGTTCATGAGAGAAGAAGGCCCACTAATTTGCTTTTAGACGTGCTGACTTCTACCAGCCAAGGCAATGGTTACACGTCCTCCATCCCATCTGTACCAGCACTTCTCAATCCTGTAATTGGCTCGAGCTCTTCTTTTTCATTTATACTTCTTTCTCGGTGGGATGGGAATGGATGTTGGCTGGCAAATGGCAATGCATTTTTTTTGTTTTTTTTCCTCCTGTGATGATATGATTACCTTGACTTCTTTACACTCACCAACATAGACCTCTGGCAACCTTCTTTCTCTCTATAACCACAATCAGAGGCATCCGGCAATTGATAGTGTTGGTTGTGATCTATCTATGCTTTATAATTATGGGTTCCTTTATTATGTATAGCGAATTAAATATATGTAACTCGTGGTCAAATAAGCTCCAACAAAAGAATATAATTAAGAGAGCTGAGGGATAGAAAGATACAAACCTTATTTCTTTATCAGAACTTGAAGAATTTATGTATGGAGCTAAAATTTATAATTCTTTAAAAGCTGTCTCATAGGATAGAATTCCTAAATCTTCCTCTTGTACGGTGGACCTGCAAATGCCGAGAAGTCTGGAATTTTAAGAATCTATTAAGTCGTTTGAGGCTTTTTTAGGTGGCATGAATTTGGAATATTAGAAAAAAAAAAAAAATGCATTTGCAAGTGCTAATGAGACCAGCCATCTAATAAGGTGGAGGTGGGGATGGAGATATGGTGATGGCAATTATTGATTTTCTATCTCTCCTTGATTCATTTCCCATTAAATCTAAAATTAATTAATGGTAATTTTCTTTTATGATCTCCTCCTTGGTTACTTTAATTTCAGCAACTTTAAAAAATACGAGTCATAGAATTTCATAGGATTCAATTACATGAAACAAAACAGGCCTAGAGAAACCAGAATCAAGATTCTACATTCTCGTTCAGGATTGTAGGAATTCATTATAGTGGAAAAATATAGAGCCACATGTTGTCTGGGTGGGGCCAACACGGAAGGTCAGGTTAAAATCAGCCTCCATACTTCTTTCTAATCCTTTTTACTTCTAGATGACAATCATATTAAAGGCCAAGGTAAAATTAATTTGATCAGTCATTTTCATTTTCTTAAATAAGATGTTTTAAAAATAACTAAAAAATGAAGTTGATTTTCGATCCAACCATTGTTTCGAGCCAAACCAACTTCATCTTTATCACCTTTTGCATGTTGGGCTAATTGGCTGCGTGCAAAATAATTAGCTGTGTAGTAGTTTGGCTCAAGGTGAAGCTTGTCCAGGCCCATCCATTTAGTTTATCAAGCATAATATTCAGTTCTGAATATCATATAGGGATGTCAGTGGATTGGTAGTACAAGTTCCTCTCCAACTTCCTCTTGTTAGGAGTGAGTTTGGTATTACAAGTTCATTGTTATTTAATGATTTTTATGTGTGTATTGCTTCTTAACCCCTTTTTTACTAGATAAGAAAGATAATAGTAACAAGAATTGTAAATTTTGTCTTCAAATTATATTTATAGTGTTTCTAGAAGTAAATAAAATAACTAAACAGAATGTAAAAGTGGTGAAACTGAAGTCCAATACAGTAGACATGTAAGAAATAAAAGACCAAGTTCTTAAAAGACTGGCTGATTTTGTGCACTTCATAGTTAGATTTTGAGTCTATTTGATATGGGCTTACCAACTGCATTTAGATTTTAACTGGTGCGGGAGTTAGTGGTTGCCCAGTTGATTGGCAACCCAGCCTCTCACTTGGATGACCAGGATCCGTCCATGGTATTCATTTTCTTTGGTCCCGAAAAAAAAAAAAAAAAAAAAAAAACAACAACAACTGATACTCAGTCCATTCACAATATTAAAATTGATGTTTGGGAAATCTGTGATGGATGGGAAATCAGTGGTCCAACACCTTACATACTATTATTTCACCATGGCTGGCTATATATCTTGCGGTCAGGAGTCAATTCATAACTAGAGATAGTGTCCTAGAAAAGAAAAAGAGGATGGGAATAGACAAAGTTACAACCACTTGAATCTTTGATTATTTCAATTCTGTATGTTTATTCAGGCCACTAAGAAAATGTCTGTGGTCACGACAGAAGTAGTCACTAAAATATCTTGATTTGGATGATTGGGTGGGTGGGTGGGTGGGTGCGTGGGTCCACTGATTTAATGCGCACGAAAGGTTCATGTGGCCAGAGTCAGTCATGGACATGAACAAGGGCTAACCAAATCACCCAACAAAGGCCAAAAGTGTCCATCGCCCATCCATCACTAGCAGCATTGGAATAAAAGAAATCCTGTTCTCTTGGGGCCCACCTTTGCAGCATATTAATATTGAATATAATGGGTAGAAAAGCACTTCATAGATACCCACAAAATAAGCTTTTTATTAGATTATTGTTTATGTGAATTTTTAAATTCCACACCTTCAACAGTGAAATCTTTATCCCGAAATTAATTAATGATTGGAAATGGCACAATAATAGTTTTATGGTGACGGTGGATGTTAACTTCAATAAAAATTATTTTGGAGGTATATTGAAGATATTTGTCGATTTTTTTTTCGCAAAACTCACATCCCAAAATTTATTAAAGGCCCGTCTAGCGGTCAAAATATTGGATTTATGAAAAATATACACACTAAAAGTGACACTTAAAATACTAGCTTTATGAATTTTCACCATTTAAAAAGGAGATTTAGAATTCTCAAAAGGCAAGACCTGCATTGCTGTTAGGAATTCCCAATAAAGAAAATCTCCATAAAAATAACTCATAACAAATATTTATTGAGGCTGACTTTTTAGTTTTTTTCCTGACCTTTCCATGCTCTCATTGTGAGAGACATGTATCAAAGTGACCTCCTGAGTTCGGTTTTGTTTGGTAAAAGAATTTGTAGTTTGAAGTGAAGTGGAGATTGAAGAGTTAATAAAATATTAGGGAGTCAGATCATAATATCATGAACAGTTATATTTTAGTGGTTCGACGATGAATCTATTTTACTCTTTGGTTAAAAATAGATAGTTTTTTTGTCTTTTAATGACAAGAGAATGTTGTATTTTTTTTTTTAAATGAGTGAGGGAATTTTATAATTTTGACATGACCTTTTTTTTTTTTTATTCAGTGAAAAGAGACTTTACTCCACTCTACTTTACTAATAAAGTGGCCAAACAAGATGGTGAAACCCAACTTGCGGTAAAATAAAATCCCGGGAGTTCAATATACAACCAGCATTGTTTTTTAAATGGTCTTGTTTGTATTTTTGCGGTAAAGTAAAATCCCGGTTGTTTTTAAATGGTTTTGTATTCTCTCTCTTTCTCTCTCTCTCTCTCGTTTATGTTTTCTTCCTCGATCCTTCCAATTGGTAGCCTAGGGTTTCCAAGATGACCTGCTCAGGTCGAATCCTAGCTCTTTCCTTCTCTCCAACGCCTCTTATTCCTCACAAAACCCCAGTCACAGATGCCAGATTTCCCCGAAGAGGACCTAAATCCACCCCCAGATGGCGATCGATGGCGGTCGGACCAGATTCGTCTTCCTTTGCCACCTCTACCGATACCAGTTCCGTCGACAGAAACAACGCCGCCGGGTACTCTCATCTTCCAATTCCTCTTTATCTTCTAATCCTCAGTGCGCTTTTTAAATGATAGATGTGATGATGTCGGCCTCCTTCCTCTTCTTCATTACGAATCCAGGATCATAACTTGGAGGGAACAATCAAGGAAGGATTTTCTGTTGAATATGCTAATCATCTGTTTGATGGATTGATTTTAGTTCTGTGCTCTTATGGGATAGAGCTGGGATTGATTATTTACTGTTGCAGTGGAGTGGGTTTAGCGTGGAAAAGAGATTGTGTGCGTACATGTTGCACAGTATGTCGAGTTTGGGTCCGCCTTGACCAATCTGTAGTCTTAATCATCTCTACGCTTTATCCGTTCAATCTGGGGTTAGCTTAAAAAGTTTTAGTTTGAACTGAAAAAACTAAAGGGGCATTTGGAAACTCTAGTCTAATCAATAAGACCTAATTAGATTAAGATCTAAAATAAAAGATTTGATTTTTATGTTCTAATTTACAATTAGTCAGTTTGGTAAATTATAGAAAAGCTCTTATTTCATGAGGTAACAGTAGATGCAAAACATTGTCTAAAGACAATGTTCATAGGACATGTTTCGTCTACATATGGATTTAGCTTCTTCCTCCTATATCTACTTTCAGTATTTTTTTATATTTTCACTTACTTTTTTCAATTATTTTTCCAACGGGTTCAACAGTTTACAGTACCTTTACAATTGGGTGGACAAAGATAATATAAACAATATGGTGAAATTAACTTGAGTGTTCATAAGAATGGTGAAGATGTGTTCCACTTGCTTGAGTTGCTGATGTGATTTTTTTTTTCTTTTTTGAACTCAAATACAGATTTTGTATCATAGAAGGACCTGAAACAGTGCAAGACTTTGCTCAAATGCAGTTGCAAGAGATTCAAGACAATATTCGAAGTCGAAGAAATAAAATTTTCCTACACATGGAGGAGGTGAACTTTCGTTGATGCTAATTTGTACTCTAGAACTTTGGAAAATAACAATATGATGCTATTTCTTCTTTTTATATTATGTTTTCAGGAAAATGTAGCTTGATATTCTACTGCATAACTGCATAATGCAAGATTAAATGATGAGTTATGAGCTTGATAAGTGGATCATCACCATCATCATTGGCATCACTATATATTTTAGACCTGAAATTTTTTTATTGGGAGTTTAGACCTGAAAGACGATGCCTTTCAGTCAGCACTTCATAACTCTAAAAACATTGACTAAGCATGTTTGAGTTCTGGCAAAGATTCAAACTAGTCGCATTGGCTACTGTTTTTGTGTGGATGATAGTTAAGAATCAATGGAAAGTAGAAGAATGTGTGGAACTTTGGTATATCATTCAACATTAGTGCCAGTCTCTGAGTAACTGACTGAGCTTTGTGAGTTCCAAGCACCTGCCAATCACTTTCTATGAACAACTTGTCTTTCTGTTTAGCCGTCTGCTTGTCTGTTGGTGGCTGCATGCCGTGTGCATTCTTAAAGTTGGGGAGGGATGGCATAGGTCAAAGCCTATTAATCCTTTTTTTTTTTTATAAATAATTTAGCCTAATAATTTATTGTGCATTTTATTGGTAATTATTGTACAGTTTACATGTGAAAAATTAACAAGGATGGATAGGTTTCAACTTTGACTTGTACTATTATAATTCTAGTGCAAATTCCCGATATGATACTGAATGCTATGTAATTCTCAAAGCCATATGCTTCTCATTAGTCTTTTTTCTTTTAAAGAAAATCATCGCTTCATTGTAGGTTCGCAGATTAAGGATACAACAGAGGATTAAGAACGCTGAGCTTGGCATCTTAAATGAAAAACAAGAAAATGAACTTCCTGATTTTCCATCATTCATACCATTTTTGCCACCGCTGGTAAGCTTTTTAGTTTTTAATTAATAGTCTTGCAAGGAAAAACAAAATTTAGTTTCTGTATTCATTTACTTATGCGTCCATTTTGCTACTTTTCTCAACATGAAAGTGATGCTCTCTTTATTTACCTGTGTATTGCAAGCAGAACCCGGCAAATTTTAAGCAGTATTATGCTTCATGTTTCTCACTTATTGCTGGAATCATCATCTTTGGTGGCCTTCTTGCTCCAACTGTAAGTGTTTTCAGCATCCATGAATTATCTGCTAGATGCTGTAAGGCAAGCACACAACTTTTCATTGGATAATCATTTTTTTTTTCTAGTGGAATCAGCATCCATTAATTATCTGCTAGATGCTGTAAGCACACAACTTTTCATTGGATCGTCATTTTTTCCTTCTTTTGTCTCTTTTGCTTTATGTAATTTTTTAAATATTTTTGTCCATAAATCTGTTGCATCAACTACCACTTCCGAACCCGCTGTAACTTGCTAGGGTTTTATGCTTGAAAATCTTCCTTATATATTGTATTGCATTGGCTCAATGATTTGGTTGAGAATTCCATCTACTTTCTAAAAAAACTGTGAATGCATGCTTTCATAGCTTTACATTCTACTGGAAGCTGAATGCCCTTCTCATCTTTTTCTCCTCCAGGGAGGCATTCCTACTATTATTTCTTGCACTTTTTGTCCAACTGTAACAGTTTCTTGCACTTTTAATCTGTATGATGTAATAAATTACTCACAAGAATGTAGAGTAGTAATTTTGTCTATTCAGTTGAACCCTCCTTTTTTATTTACTTCTTGTTGTCTTTTCAGTTGGAGCTTAAGTTGGGATTAGGTGGCACTTCATATGAAGATTTCATTCATAGTATGCATTTGCCCATGCAACTGAGGTACACCCTATAATAGGCTTTATATTAATGACAACTTGCAGTACTATCCACAATATTGGTTACCCATATGGTCATGCAATCATGCATACATTTATTTGTTGTACATATATTTATCATAATTGCTTTATATGTTTCAGAAATAATTGTATTGGACCTGGTAGAAAAAAAAAATCTCCATTTGCTTCTAGTGTCCTTAGCTGTTCCTCAGCCTGAGCTTCTAAGACTAGCTCACACATGATAAGCAAAATTTACTTTTCACTCAATTGTGTATATCTGTCCGGTAACAGAAAATTATTTTCTTGTCTGCCTTCATTATTGTCGTAGTTCTGCTCGGTTCTAAGGTCTTTGACCCAATTCTTGGCCTCAAGAGAGTCGAGCCACTTGTAATGTAAACAATTTTGTGATACTATTCTACCTTCTGATATCTCCAGTTCTTGCTAAGTGCAGTCAGGTTGATCCTATAGTAGCATCATTCTCAGGAGGAGCAGTTGGTGTGATTTCTGCTTTGATGGTGGTTGAGGTCAACAACGTTAAGCAGCAGGAACATAAGCGATGCAAGTATTGTCTTGGAACTGGTAATTTCATTCCTTGCTAATCTATAAACAAGAATTGAAGATGAATACATTTTGTGTTGGGAAGGGTCAGAAATTGTTTCTATCCTTACTACTTGTATGGTTCTACGTTCTCTCGGTCTAGCCCTTTTCCTTGAAGGGCCATCAACCTACGTAAAAAAACTTTTCCTCGCCGGTGCCACCGCTGGCCCGCGTAAACATGTTGAAACCATCACAAACGAGTTTTTCTTAATTTATCATCTGTTAATGCTGCTCCAAAATGTTCCCAAATGTGCCAATTTTTTATTCTTTCCTATTTTTACCACTCTCATCCTTCTCAACATTATCATCTCTTGACAATCATTTTTCGCATGTTTTTTTTCCTAAGGAGCCAACATCTCCATAGGCAATAGTTGGTCTAATCGGTATCTTGTAAAATTTTTTCCTTCAATCTTATTGGTATGCGCCACTTACGAATGACTTTAGAGGTAAGTTTCCACTTCAACCATCAAGCTCTCATCAAGCTCTCATCCGATTTTTGACACCCTCCTCAATCTCTCCATCCTTACTTATCATAGAGCTAAGGAATAAGAAGGAATCTCTTTGTAGCATCTCTTGAGCTTCAATTCTCATTGGAGTTGTGTCTCGTTGCCTATCCTTACTGAAGTTGTAACGTATATATTCCATCTTTGTACGATTTATTTTAAAGCCTTTATATTTTTAAGTTTCTCCCTATCTCTCAAATTTTAGATTCATGTTCTCTCTCAATTCATCCATCAACACTATATCATTTAAGAACAACATGCACCAAGGTACCTCCTCTCGAATATGACCAGTTAATTATCTCTCCACAGGCAGTTTTTACACTAGTTATTGCTCCATCGTACATGTATTTAATGATGACAATATAACCTCTTGGGAAATTTCTTTTATTCAAAACTCACCAATTAAAAAAATCTCAGTGTACCCTATCATAGGCTCTCTCTAGATTCTTTTTGTTAGGACAGTCCGTGGAAAATATATTTACTATTACTAGAACAACAAATGATAATACAGATCTCATGATTCAGTCACTTAAGGGACTCTAGGTTGAAAGTTTGCAATCTATTCCATGAATGAAAGACCTGGGCTTGTGTGCCAAATGTTGGACATGGATGTGAGGCGTCTGACACTGTGGATTCAATTTATTATTAGGAATACTGAAGCTAGTTTCCTTATGCAAAGATCCCAAAATAGAATGAAGGGACGAGTTACTCAAAACATTTCAGCAGAAAAACCAAAGTTGACATGTCGAAATTTACACTAAAAATGCCATTTGGCAAGTCTCCTTTATGGGTATATTTGACTTAAAACTGCGTGGAGATAAGTTTGCCCATATCACTTTTATTGTACGACAAGTTTACTTGTACTATTCAAGTTTGTCCTCATAACTTCTACTATATGTTGACAAACTTCACGACAGAACAATGAACTGCAATTGTATTATTATTGCTCTCCCTCCTTTGGAGATTGAATGTCAATATATAGGTATTACAATGCCTTAATTAAGGCTCCCAGTTAAGAAACTAATTAATTACAATCAATTTCTATTCTAAGTTAGGAAACCAAATTCTTAATAGAATATGTACAGCTGAATGATATATTGACTAAATCCAACCACGTGTGATATGTATTTGACTGGGTCCTGTTGGGCCTTGGGCCTGTTTAACACCCCCCCTCAAATTGATGTGGGTGAATCAACAAGCATCAATTTGTCAACCAAGAATTGATGTCGTGGTCGGGGAAGACCTTTAGTAAGAATATCAGCAATTTGAAGCTCAGTGGAGACATGCGGAAGGCTGATGACATGACGATTAAGTTCATCTCGTATGAAGTGACAATCAACCTCGATGTGTTTAGTGCGTTCATGAAAAATTGGATTTTCAGTAATCCGAATTGCACTGGTATTATCTGCATAGAGAGGAGTAGCTCCTTCTGCGGGAAATCCAATATCAGAGAGCAGACCACGGAGCCAAAGAATTTCGGAGCACGCAGCAGACATAGCCCGGTACTCAGCCTCGGTAGAAGATTTGGAAACTTTGTCATGTTTCTTGCATTTCCAGGAAATCAGACTATTACCCAAAAACATGCACCATCCTGTCGTCGATCGACGAGTATCTGGACAACCAGCCCAATCAGCATCTGAATAAGCTTGAAGAGATAGAGGATTGTTGGATGGAAAAAACAACCCGCGAGTCGATGTGCGAATAAGGTATCGAATGATGCGGCGAACAGCAGCCATATGAAGATGACGAGGAGCAGTCATGAACTGACTCATGAGGTTGACCGCAAAGGAGATATCAGGACGGGTGATGGTGAGGTAAATCAAGCTACCCACTAACTGGCGATAAGCGGTAGGATCAGGAAGAAGGTCACCCTCCTCTTTACGGAGCTTGATATTTAGTTCGATCGGCGTATCGACTGGAGCAGAAGAAGCAAGGCCAGCCAAGTCAATAAGATCAACCGTGTATTTGTACTGATTGAGAACTATACCTTTAGGCGATTGATGAACTTCAAGACCAAGGAAATAGTGTAAGGGGCCTAGATCCTTCATTTGAAATGTCTGATGAAGAGAAGCTTGGAGTGCCTGAATCATCTGTGCATTGGGACCAGTAATGACAATATCATCCACGTAGACTAGTAGCACAGTAATCCCGGACGGATCATGATGTAAAAACATGGAAGGATCATACTGGCTAGGATGAAAATCCAAACGGAGAAGGGCATCTTGAAATTTCTCAAACCATGCGCGAGGAGCTTGCTTCAGACCATAGAGAGAGCGACGGAGCTTAGCAACCATACCCTTCCCAGAGGAAACGCATATAAACATCTTCTTTGAGATCACCATGAAGAAACGCATTTTTGACATCCATTTGATAGAGAGGCCAGGACTGAGATGCAGCAACAGCAAGGATGATGCGGACGGTGGTCATCTTGGCGACGGGAGCAAAGGTTTCATCATAATCAATGCCATATTCCTGCCGATTCCCGAGAGCAACAAGGCGCGCCTTATACCGATCTAGAGTGCCATCTGATTTTAACTTAAGAGAAAAGATCCACTTGCAGCCAATAGGTTTGATACCTACAGGAGAGGGGACAATATCCCACGTATGATTTTTCTCTAAAGCAGCCAATTCATCTTGCATAGCCTTGGTCCAACATGTGTCCTGCACAGCCTGAGAATAGGATTGGGGAATGGAAGAAGAGGACAAAGTAGCCATTAAGGAAGTATGGGAGAACCCATAGCGGTCGGGTGGTACCGAAATGCGAGTGGAGCGACGCAATGTAGGAAGGCCAGATGGACCAAATGCCGGAGGGGAACCGGATGCGGGAGGAAGATCTGGAGGGGAATCCCTGGGAGGCGCGTCTGTGTGCCGTCTGTGATACACAAAATTAGGATTAAATCGAACAATAGATGTGTCGTCAGAAAAACCAGGTAAGGAAACTGATGAGGAGTCGTCCGGAGGATCAAGATGTTTTTGAAAAAAATACTCATTTTTAAAAAACACGACATTCCTAGAGGTACGGATGCGACGAATGTGTGGATCATAGCAAAGGAACCCTTTCTGGAAAGGTGCATATCCTAAAAAAACACACTGAGCAGATTGAGCTGTAAGTTTGGTCCGTTCAGAAGGAGGCAAATGCACAAAGCAAACGGAACCAAAAACATGAAGATCATCATAAGATGGAGATGTCTTGTAGAGACGATAATATGGGCTTTGATTTTCAAGCGAAGAGGATGGCATGCGATTAATAAGATGAGCTGCAGTAGCCAAAGCCTCAACCCAAAAACGGGTAGGAACTGATGATTCAAGGAGAAGAGAACGAGTGACATCAAGGAGATGTCTATTTTTCCTTTCAGCGACTCCATTCTGCTGTGGAGTGTAAGGACAAGTCCGTTGAGAAATAATACCTTTGGTTTGCAAAAACTGTTGAAAATCAGAGGACATATATTCCCCGCCTGAATCAGATCGTAAGATTTTAATACAGGTGGAAAATTGAATTTCAACATAAGCCAGAAAAATTTTAAAAGCATGAAAAACATCAGATTTGGAATGCAGAAAGTAAACCCATGTGAATCGACTAAAATCATCAATAAAAGTCACAAAGTATTTATAGCGAGCATGAGAAAGAGCTGGAGCAATTCCCCATACATCGCTATGAACCAAATCAAAACACTGAGTGCTGTGTGAAGTGGAAATAGGAAAAGGAAGGGTTTTGCTTTTTCCCATTTTGCAAGTAGCACAATCAAAAAGCACACAAGAAGAGAGACCAGTAGTTTTATTTAATAAACCAGAATTGAACATAAGGGACAAAGCCTTTGAATTAGGATGTCCAAGTCTTTTATGCCACAATTGGCAGTTATCTCTAATGGAAAAACAAAACACATCATTGGCAATTTTATTCCTAAAAGTCTTTGAAAAATCCAGCGGAAACAAGCGTCCACACTTAGGCCCCCTCGCGATCTCCTTCCCGGACATCTGGTTCTGCACAACACAACCAGAAGAAGAAAAAGAGATATCACAATTATTTTCAACAAGCTGCCCGACTGACAAAAGGTTGGAAGTTAAAGTTGGACACAGATAAACATTTTTCAATAGAATGGGACCAGGGATGTCACCGACAGCAGTAATGGGAATATGGCTCCCGTTAGCAGTTTGGATTTGAAGAGGGCCATTGTAGCTTTGCACGTTGGAGAGTGGTGCACAGGAAGACGTCATATGATTAGACGCCCCGGAATCAAGGAACCAAGTAGAAGATGGAGGGGATGTACCTGAGAGACCAAAAGCAGAGAGGGCATTGACAATCATCTGTTGAACCAATTCAGGAGTGAGAGAGGATGAGGGCCCAGGCTGTGAGGGTGCAGATGTAGGAGCAGGCAGAACCGAAGAAGCAACATACGCATGCGGAGGCTGATACTGTGGAGTCTGAGGCTGTGGTGATGGACGTTGGGGGCGGCGACGACATTCAGAGATGATATGTCCCGACTTTTTACAGTAACTGCAGACCTTTTGTTTGCATTGAGTTGCAATGTGCCCAAATTTTTGACAACTGTAATATTGCATTTTGCTAAAGTCGCGCAGCGGAGGCTGAGAAGTTTTATTAGCCGAGAACGCAACTGAATAAGTCTCAGTCGTTTGTTGCGCTATATGAGCCGAGGTCGCAATGCGCTGTTCTTCGTGTAGGAGTTCATTGAAGCAAACATCCAAGGAAGGTAATGGTGTCCGATTCATCAGGGCAGATCGGACACTTTCATATTCATTTCGCAGTTTCATTAAAAACTGATCCCTTTGACTAGAGGCCTGAAGATCTCGAATCACGATCAGAACATCGGCAGCCACATCTGCATACTTAATACTATCGTATTCCGACCAGAGGGTTCGGAATCCTGAATAGTAGTCTTGGATTGACAATGTCCCTTGTGCATATTCAGCAATCGCACATTCAAGATGAAATTGACGTGCTGAGTTATCTTGATGGTACACTTGCTTCAAATATCCCCACATGGCTGTAGCTGTGGGATAAGGTTTGAGGTTCATTATCAGATGTGGTTCGACGGAACCCAGTATCCATGTTTTTATTTTTGCATCTTTAGTAAGCTAGGCGGTTATCTTCTTCTCATCTTCCGTAGGTTTAGGGTCAGATCCAGAAATATAACCCCACAATTCCTTAGCCTCAAGATAAATCTGGAACTGAAACGACCAGGCGGGATAATTTTTACTCGTGAATCGGATCAAGGTAACCTCAGATTTTTCTATCTCAAAATCAGATTGGAACAAATTTGATTAAAACAGTGATAAAGACAGTAAACAGTCCAGCAACAGTGACAAGAGGAAGTCTAAAAGTGTAGAATAACTTTGCTGTGTATAGAAGGCAAGATCTAGCCAAACAGTGAAGAGAAATAATCAATCACAGAACAGAAATAGTGCCAAAACAGCCCAGACGACCTTGGTTGTGACTAGATAACCTTCACATGGGCCCCACTGACGATGCTGGACAAAGATCAGATCACAGACCTAAGGAAGCACAATAATCTGGCTTCTAATGGAAGAAGAATGATCCAAATCTACTCAGTATCCAAGATTTTGGACGGGCCAGATGAAAACAATATTAAAAAACTGGAAAATCTCGAGAATGAGAAGGATCCAACCTGGAAGTGCAGAAAAATTCTGAAAAAATCTCCAAAAACCTTAGAAATTCCAGGCGACCAAAGACTATCAAAGTCTCTGAAGTTGCTGTGATGATCTGAGATGGGCCACCAGCCACTAAGAAAAAAAAACGGCTCCAATGTCGTCTGGATGTGTCTGGACTTTCGAAACAGATCCCTGATCTGTTGGTCTTCAAGAAGATATTGATATCTCTCTACTCAGATTTCCTTGATACTATGTAAGATCAAAAACAAGGTTTTCTTGAACACTCGCTCTGATACCATGACAAACTTCACGACAGAACAATGAACTGCAATTGTATTATTATTGCTCTCCCTCCTTTGGAGATTGAATGTCAATATATAGGTATTACAATGCCTTAATTAAGGCTCCCAGTTAAGAAACTAACTAATTACAATCAATTTCTATTCTAAGTTAGGAAACCAAATTCTTAATAGAATATGTACAGCTGAATGATATATTGACTAAATCCAACCACGTGTGATATGTATTTGACTGGGTCCTGTTGGGCCTTGGGCCTGTTTAACATATGTCAGGTTTTCTTCTTCTGTTTTTCTTTATTGAATCAGGTATTTTAAATGGTCTATTTGTAAAAGGTCTAATTGAAAATGCTTTATTTTTGCTTTCAAAAAAAAAAAAAGCTTTCTTTCAAAGCAACCTAACTGAATCAGCTCTATTTCAAATAGACCAGATTTGCCAAACAAGCTATAATTTCCTCATCTGCTACATAAATGTCTGATCAATATATTGACATATTGATGCAGGGTATCTTGCTTGTGCTCGCTGCTCGAGTACGGGAGCACTCGTCCTAACTGAGCCCATGGCCACAGTCAGCGGTGGTGATCAACCTCTACCACTGCCTAGAACAGAAAGATGTTCAAACTGCTCAGGGGCTGGAAAGGTAAAACAATGGCAATACATTTCTGTTTTGACTATTATCTCGTCTTAACTTTGTCTATCTTTTGATTGGTTGTCCACTACTTTTTTTTTTTTGAAACCATAACAATTTTATTGCCAACGAAAACAGTGCAAGGGAAAATAACAAGAAGCAGCCTACCTTTTCTCTGTAATTAATTGTTGGATTTTTCATTTTGCATGATTTGATTATGAACAGTATGGGACCAATTGAATTGCTGGGTGACAATACTTTGTGTCTTCAACCTTGATATCTGCTAATATATTTAGTACTTGGAACCTTTTGATGAATCTGTTAAGAAAAAAGATGGAAGAAGTATCTTATCCCCCACTATATATATGTATGCATGCCAAGCTTTCAAGATCGGTCAGACCGTTCCTAGTTTGGAGATGCTTCATCCTACGGGGCCCACCTACTCCTTCCTATGAGCAGTCTAAGCCCTTCACGTTCATTAAACCCCCATGCATTGAACTAACCCACATTTGTCACTCATCCAAGTTGTATAGGCCCACCAATTGATCTTACAAATCTTGGGACCCATCCCTTTTTATCTATGGATATGATTTTGACATCTTTGAATCCCTTAAAAGTGCACTTGCCTCAATCGAATGGCTCCTTTTTTTGCCCTTCACATTCATTAAACCCCCATGCATTGCACTAACCCAAATTTGGCACTCATCCAAGTTGTAGGCCCACCAATTTATCTCGCAAATCTTGGAACCCATCCTTCTTTATCTATGGTTATGATGTTGACTTCTTTGAAGCCCTTAAAAGAGCACCTGCCTCAATCGAATGGTTCCTTTTTTGCACACAGGTAGGTCATAGGTAGAACTGTCAAACCTTTAAAACTCCCATGATTTTCTTGTTTCCAGATGGGCCCCATTGGATTGACTTTTCCTAAGCTACACACCAGAGAGAGAGAGAGAGAGAGAGAGAGAGAGAGAGAGAGAGAGAGAGAGGTTTTGTTCTGGTGAGAACCATCCACACATGGTATAGTGCATATATTAATGTAGGACTGGGGACCACCATATGTGTAAAGATATGATTGTAATCTATTGTGTAAAATCCATAGGATAAGACCCCTAATTCAGGGGATACAATTATTGGATACTTGCTGTAATTAGTTTGTCCTAGTACTATAAGAAAGGGTGATCGATCACATTGATGGTCATCAATTCAGATGCAAGTTTTCTTCTTCTTCTTTTCTCCTTAGCTTGTTAGCGTACTCATTTGTGGGGTCTACCTGAGGCCATGCCAATTATGGGAAAGGTGGGGGGATGGAAATATCTAAGTGAGATCTATGGTTATGCAAAATATCAACCTCGGTTGATCATCTTAACCCCTTTATCTATGTATGACCAAGTTATGTAGTTTTAGAAGGCATTAGAATCGTGGTTGGACGAGTGCCAAATTTGGGCTTGTGGAAATTCATGGTTGGGGGGTTGAGGTGGGTGGGTGGGTTTGTTCGTGAGGGGTGACTTGATCATAGTTTGGTCTAATGGCTCCAAAAAGTAGGGTGGACCACATGTAAGAATCATACAGGGAGTTTTTACCTGATAATTTTTGTTTACACAATACACACACTCTTCCAAGTGAGAACCGACCACATGGTTCTTATGCACGGTGCACTCTATTTTCGGGGCCAAAGGGCCCACCTATGATCAAGTTGCCTCTCATGAATTGCCCGAAGTCAAATTTGACAACCAATATCGGGATTGAAGCCTAAGAAATGATGTCTTCTAAAACAATTTTACTTGAGGGTCATTGATCAAGAGGTTAGATGATCTAATGGGGTTGATATTTTTGCAAAACCATGTCTCATTGCGATCATTCCATCCCCTACCTCCGCTATAATTGTCGTGGTCACTGGTGGGCCCCCACGAAAAGTTCGCACCTACTAAGTGTTAACAGCGCTCTCTCTCTCTCTCTCTATTATAATATATATGGACAATATTCAGGTGCTGATGCCTTGCGCTCGCACTGTGCGAGACATCCTGTGGGGCCCACCTTGGACACCCCCACCCAAAAAAAAAAGAAAAAAACCCACCCACCCACACACAAACCCCCAATCTCGTGACACGGATCAAGGTAGACTTGAAACTTTGCACATAGGTGGGTCACACCCATATCTTGTGATCCCCCACATCCCCCGTATCGTTGGAGCCCCATAGGTTAGTCCACACTGTATTCCGTGTGAGACATCCGCACCTGATTCGGACCCTAGATATGTATATATGTATATGTATATTCATATGCGATTCTTTTCTGCTAAGTGGTACCTCTCAAGGCTTGCATTAGTTAACTAATAACTTGTTTACCACCACATGGGACCTTTCCCATGATCCATCCAACCCCCTCGTGCTAGCTAATCCCTCAAGTTTGCACTCATCCTAATTTGACACCAACTTGAGTTATACTCACCATTGTATTAGATTTCATAAAAATTGTAACTTAAGAAACCATAAAATTTTAATCCCCTTCCCTTAAGTAAATGATTGTGATGATCTGATTGAGAATTTTTGCCCAAAATCATATCTACAATGACACCTTTCTATCATTCTATTTCCCATGATTGACATGCAACCAAGTAAGTTCCACAGGGGACTTAGATTTTTACTTCTCATGGAAGTCATGAGAAGTACCTTGTTGTAGAATGTAACCTGTGCATGTTGTATTGGAATTCTACAAATAACCATATGAAAAAGATTTGTTTTAGCCCCTTTGCCACTTTCTGTGATGCACGTATTAGCAAACTAATATCTATATTAAGTTTTTTTTTTTAGAAATCAGATTTATGGCTACCTATTAAAAATCTAAATTGCTAAAAATAAATACCTGCACTGTATATGGGCCTAGGCAAATTTAACTCTAATTGGGGATTGGCCTCCCATTGGATTGATAATGCATAAAACACGTTATTCTTTATAGTATTTTTATTCATGTGTAGTATACATGACCAATCTAACAGTGAGACCAAAACATATTAAAGTGAAGTCTTGCCATATCTTATACAAAACAAAGAGGTATTTATTTTGAGCAGTTTAGATTTTAAATTGGTGGGCCACACTTTAGACCCAACCATTTCCTAAATCTCCTTAATGTCTCTTTTGCAATAAATCACAATAGATAAGTGGATACTTCTTTTTGGCTGAAAAGGGACCTTTTCTTAAAAAAAAACCCTTGGGCATTTTCAATTCAAGCACATGCGAGCCCGCGCACACAAGGCACGTTACAAAAAGTGCCCCTTCATGATCTAAGAATGAGAATAGGAGTTGTTCTTGTAGGTTGCTGATGTGGAGTTATCCTATCCTAGTTTTCGGAAAAGGAACTCAAAACAATCCCTACCTTTTTCTCCTTTAAAAGAAATACTTGAACATTAAAACTCCATAGGTGGGGCCCTCATAAATCTTGTGGTGGGTTGAAGTGTGTGATTGAGGTGAAGCTTGAGCCACTGCTATTTGGATTTATAAGTGGTCCCGCTGATGAGTTTTTTAGTCTATAATAGAAATTTTTATAGCACGAAAGACAAATCCAACCAAAAGGAAGAAGCAAACTTCTTGTAGAAACTCCATGGGTGGGTCCTACAGAAAACATAGTGGGGGATCTAAGTTTGATTGAAGTAAAACTTGGATCAATATTAATTCACATAAAAAGTAATTGTGAATGGATCAGTTTTTGTAAGTGGGCTCGGTGATGGATTCATGGACATGGCAATGCTTCAAATTCATCTATAGGGCCCTCTTATGTTTGTGATCGAATCCAACGGCAATTAATGTTCAAATTGGTGTCAAAGTGGAAACATCCCATTTCATGGGTTCAAAAAGCCAAAAGACAAATCCAACCACAAGAAGGAAAGAAAACTGTAGAAACTCCAGGGTCGGGGCCTGCATGGAAAATGTGGCGGTGAACCTAAGTTTGATTGAAGTGAAACTTAGGTTGATGCTGATTCACATAAAGATCGTAAATTTGAACGGTTTTAGATTTTATAAGTGGGGCTCGCTGATGGATTTATCGATTGCTTTCATAGCAACTTAAAAAATCCATCAGTGGGGCACTCTTATTTTTGTGATTGAACTCAACAACTGTTTATGGTTGAGTTCAAGTCAAATTGGGAATAATGCCAATTTATAGGAGCAGGTGAGTGTGAAGCACTTGGATTGATCTAAAGGTATACAAATAAAGAAGAAGGGCAAAAGTGATGTAAATAAAGAACGACAGTTTTTATTACTTCTCCTATTTTCTCCTCAATCATGTTTAAAAGAATCTCCTAGTATGGGGAATAAATAAAAGAAAGGTTGAATAGCTCTTTTTCTTGCATTTATGATAGCTAGACGACTACTTTTTATTGTATCTTAGGTAGGGGTAAAAACACCCCTTTTTGAAAGGGGCAGTTTGTAGAATTCCTCTGCTTGACTACAAATGCCTGTTCTATTTTGGTAGTAAAATGCCAATAAAAGCATCCTCATTTTTTATGTAATTGAATGCAAGGGGGCATTAAATAGATTTGGAAAAAAACTGGGGGCATTTTGAAAAACAAAACTCCTTTCCCACCCCCACTCTGACAATATTGCGTCTTTCTTCATTTGTTCCGTTTCTTTTGCTAAGTGCTTTTTTCGGTACAGTTGTCCGTTAGATACTATACAAATTTATAAGGCTCTACAATATGGCCCACTAATTTAAAACTTGAACCATAAATACCTCTTTCTTATATGGGATATGGCGAATTTTCACTTTAATACGTTTTAAGCCCATTATAGGATTGATCATGTATTATACACTCAAATAAAAATACGACAAATTTGTGTTTTATGTATGATCAATTTGATGGTGGAACCATCTTCTGTTAAAGTGCAATTTGGCGTGGGCTAATGCAAGGGCCGTGCACTTATTTTAAGTGTTATAGATTTGTATGGATTGATCATGTATTATACACAAATAAAAATATGACAAATTTGTGTTTTATGTATGATCAATTTGATGGTGGACCCATCTTCTATTAAAGTGCAATTTGGCGAGGGATAATGCAAGGGGCGTGCACTTATTTTAAGTGGTATAGATTTTTATGGGTGGGCCGAATCTGACTTCTACAACAAACATATCTTAACGATTCCTTTGCTAATATATGCATCATGGAAAGTGGAAGAGGGGCTAAAAACGACCCTTTTCAATGGGCTCTTCTTAGGCAAAGAGGGAGAGAATTGCCCGCACATAATGATGGTGTGGTGGGGCCATGCCAATGATTTTGTGTTGGGCGGGGTGTTGTGTAGATCAGGAACAAAAGTTGTAGAATTTGGAATTGGGGATTCTAAATTGCAGTCTTCCAGATGGCTATCCAAATCTACTCTATCCCTGTTAGTGAAAAAGCAGGTTCTACTATTTTAGGGATTCCCTATCATGGCCTCAATTAAAGGGGCGCTGCTATCATAAATTAGGAGTCATTGTTTTATAGCTAATAAGAGTTTATACACTTTGTATGAAACGAGCTGTAACCCAGTTTCAATCTTGATATCTTCATTTGTTACAGGTCATGTGTCCTACTTGCCTCTGCACAGGGATGGCTATGGCAAGTGAGCACGATCCCCGGATTGATCCTTTTGACTAAAGGTGCTTGACATCATTTGGATATAAGATCAACCTGGATGTTCCTTTCAACCAGACGTGCTCTATGACATTTAGAACCGAACCAACAGGAATGTGAAACTTCGGAGTATTTGAACTGGGATGAGCCTGGATGGGTTTGCTGAATTTTCTTTTCCATAATGTAGAAATTAGTGACTTAGATATCCATCATCATCATCATTATAATCATCAGCATCATCCAGCCTTATCCGATCAATCATGGGGTGGCAAAAGAATTCAACTATTAATATGTTTTGTTTAAAGTGTGTTGTAAATAACTGTTTCAGAGAATCATTTGTATTGTAAATTTACACCGAACTATAATTAGTGCAGAACTTGTGATGAGCCTGAAAATGTTCTCAGCACCGTCTCCATTCATGCAGAGATCCATGCTACCTAGATTTTCCTCTCATGTTTAAGCATAGAAAGTCACTAATTAGAAAGGCTTCATGACTGTCATGGAATCTAAATAAATCCTTCATATTGAAAATGCTTCTGTCAATAGGAATATTTATTATCTGATATAATTTGACGATTGCCTATACTGGTTGAAAGCAGGTGCTTGAAAGAATCTGCTAAGTTTTTTGCATCCATTGCGTTGTTTTCTGGGTCTTGCAGATATTTTTTAATTGATAAATTGAGAATTTGATGACTGTCACAACCAAAATATGGGTGTCTCGAATTTCGTGTATTGACAAAATGGTACCAGAGAGCCGATGGGCGATGACTGCTCCCTTTCAGGTAAGGGGAGAGTGAGATCCCATGAGCCAAGGCGGACAATATCATGTAGTTGGTAGGCTCTGGTTGTCACAATGACTGACTTAAATGTTTTCAATTTGTATCCGCTTTTAGCAAGGATACAGGAATCTGTATAATATATTACCATCTGAGTCCGACCATTCTATAAAACTATTACCTAAAATGGGTACATTTGGTCTCACGAGTCCTCTCTCTCTCCTATTCGAATCCGGTCTACCTTCTTCCTTGCAGTGTCTTATAGTTATTGCCCCAAAATTGATGTCCTCAGGGGGGGTGGTTTCTATGTGATTTATTAAGTATCGAGTAACAAATCGAAAATATAGCAGAATTATTAAATTACAACTTTTATTTGAATATTATTATGCTTTCGAAATGGATATTCATGTATTAATTTCTGATTCAATACCCGAATTTGGTTTAGGGCATTGATTGGGAGTTTAAATATAGGTTTTCGATTTTTTTTTTTTTTTTTTTTTTAAATCTCAAGTCAGAATATATTTCGCTGAATTGGGTCGATCAGGTAGGTCGGGCTCGTTAAAGGGCTAATTCTGAGACTTGGTTGAGCTGAGGTTAGGTGTTAAGTCTTGGTTCAGGTTGTGGGTCGCAGGGAGAGATATGATTGAACAAAAAGTCTAAACAGCCCGGGAATTTTGTCCCGGGCTGTGGCACGGCCCCCATCGGAGCCTGGGATCCAACGGCTCCCATGAGTAGCCGTGCCACAGCCCAGGACAAAATCCGGGCTGTGCAGCACGGCTCATGATTGAATCCAACCTGATCCAGGATGCAGCTAAAACCTTTTGACATTCGAGGTTTATTCATTGCTAGTACTTGTAGAAAACCACTAATTTGAGCTTCATAAATTCTTGGACGAAGGATCGGCTAGGGCTTCAAGGCCATAATATGGAGGCATCACTAAAGTTGAATATTTCCAATGAAAATAGTTGGCCTAACTTATAGGAAAAATTGTTGTGCTCGAGTCTTCCAAAAAAATGTAATTGTTGAGAAATCATGTTAATACAATTAACCACGTACCTCTATATCACTGCCTAAACTCACTAACCCATCTTAGGGTTGGTTTGTGTAATGCTGCCTGTACAAGTGGAAATCCATTTTTTTTTTTTTTTTTTTCAACTTTGCTTCAAGAAAAGCTCAACTTGTTTTTAGTGAAAAAGAGTGATCTGCTTTCAAAGGAATTAGGCTGCACAAAGGCACCCTAGTTCGATAATTTTACTAGTAAAGTGAAGTGATGTGGATGATCAAATTAAAAAACAAGAAAAGAAGATGGGTCAAATAAAAACATGATGACCTTTTGTCATTTAGTGAAATAAGAATGTAACTTTTTTGCTATTTTTTTAATGATGTTTTTTTTTTTCATTTTTTGTTGTAGAAAAGAAACTTTTTGAATTTTTTTTTAGTAAAAAGTAGGGGTGTTTTTTGAAATATGAGATTCTTGATTGACCCTTTTCTTCTATTGTATGTTAAAACGATCATTCACCTCACTTCACTAATAAAGTAAATTTATCATATTAGCCGGAGCTTATTTTTATATAGATGGAAATGCAAGTCCTATCCTTCCAAAAAAAAAAAAAAGTAGGTTATTTTGGTAAACTTTCATTGCGGATTCCACATTGCACCTAACATTAGGAAAAAAAAAAAAAAGTCAAGCATAGGTTACAAATATGAGGGATTAATGGTTTAGCCAATTAGATCCAGCTGAATTTAACAAAAAGGTTAGAGATCATCTGCACATTTCAAAACTCTCAACCCCCAAATAATAATTAAGGGAAAGTAGAGGGATAAAATAAAAATAACAAAGGGAAAGTATAGGCCTAAAATAACAATGACAATAATTAAGAGAATGTACAGGGGCTAAATAACAAATCTCAATAACCTTAAAAGCAGTCCCCTCCTTTATAAATTGCTTTCCCGGACCAAACCTAAAACTAATCGAACTCAGTTACTGAGTGACATCACTACCCCACCAAAAATCCCCCCCCCCCCCCCCCCCTCTCTCTCTCTCTCGCTCTCTCTCTCTCTACCTTCTCTTCTTCTTTTCCACGGATGGCCACCACTGCCACCCCCAACCCCTCTAATAACGGCACCACGACGGTGACGGAATCTGACACGATATCTGCTACCGGCACTGGCACAGCAACCGATTCGGCATCTGAGCCGTCGCAACCTCAGGATTCAGCGGCTACGGCTCCGGCAGCCGCCTCTAAGGACAGCCACAGATGGCCTGGGTGGCCCGGCGACAGTGTATTCCGCCTCATCGTCCCCGTCCTCAAAGTGGGAACCATCATTGGCCGCAAGGGCGAGCTCATCAAGAAGATGTGCGAGGAATCCCGCGCCCGCATTCGCATTCTCGAAGGCGCCCTCGGCACTTCTGATCGCATTGTGAGTAATAAATCTATCAGTTTCTTGTTTTATAGATTAGGGCTTGGAGCTTAGGTTTTGCTTTTGGAAGATTTTGAGTATGTGCTGATTTATTATCTAATTGATTGTATTTAACTTGGACTGCATGTAAAGTAATTCCAATTATATGCTTCAAGGTTGTAACATGCAAACTACTTTTACTTTTACCTTGTGGTGTTTTATGATAGATGCCAAGGTGATGACTAGTGGGAACTGGTGGAATTGCTAGCCAATTTCACTGGCCATGGGTAGCTCACATGTTTTGGGGCCATCAATGCATGCACAGAAAGAAGGTTCCCTAATGCCGACTTACTAAATACTAGGGGTGTTTCATTGTATCAATTGTGACTTGCTAACTGGATTCAGGGAGAAAGTGATATCTTCTAAAAGTCTAATATTCCTTCAGTCCCAGTCTAACTTAATCTATTCATGGTGCAGATGGTTTAAGGAAGTAATTCTTATTTCTTGTAATTTCAAGTGTTGTTCTGTCTTTTATATTTCAATCTAATCAGTTACCGTTTGAGTAGCAAAATAACAGATAATTAAATAAATGAATAGGGGAACATATTTGGAGGTTTTTCTTCTTTGCTTGTGAGATGTATAATTTTGGGATTATTTATCTGTTGTTTCCATTGATGTGTGTTACCCAAACATTTTATTGTTGCTGAATTCTAAATTTTTTTTCCTCGTAATTGTAATTTGGATGGTCCCAAGAGTCCCCTTTTTATAATAAACCCAGTGATTATTTTGAGAAATTGGATATTTGAAGTGACTTGATAACTCATCGCATTGTGTTTTGTGATTTTTTTTTTTCCAGGTTCTTATATCTGGAAAAGAAGAACCAGATGCAGAAATTCCCCCCGCAATGGATGCTGTATTGAGAGTGTTCAAACGCATCAATGGAATGTCTGAGGGTGAAGGTGATGGTGCAGCTTCAGCATCCACAGGAATGTGCTCAGTCCGGTTGTTGGTGGCATCACCACAAGCAATTAATTTAATTGGAAAACAAGGCTCTCTAATTAAGTCAATTCAAGAGAATACTGGTGCTTCAATGCGGGTGCTAACTGGTGGTATGTGTCGAGTATTTCTTTTGAATGCTTACTTGTGGTCTGACATGCCAGTTGTTTGTCTAGTGATAAATTTACTTTTTATGCTATGATTACATTCATAGACACCTTATTGATAAGAAGTCCTGGATCAAGAGAAGACTTCCTTTTAACAGTCTTTTATCACAAACACATCGAAATTGATGTAGATGAGAATGAGATCAAAAGTGTAGCTGGGGATATGATTTCAAAGTTAATGTAAAACATGTGGTGATGGATTATAATATCACAAACAAGGGTAGAAGAGCTGTCATTCAAATGGGTCTTCTTGTAGTGAGGCACCATCTAGGTTTTAAGGCCTCTATTGAATTTTTTTTGGATTAGATTGTTTGGCTTCCCTTTGCATCCCTAGACCAGGGAAATGCCATAATTCTTATTAGCTTTGAGGATTGGTCTCAATGAAGCCGTTCATTTTAATCTTTGTGGTTTATTAGTGGTCAAGGAGGACGTGGATGGAAGTACTAACGATAGGGCTGAAGAAGTTCAATGTATCCTGGGATTTGGCTCGATATAGATCAACATAGATAAACAGAATCCATGCAACCGACCCCAACATGGGTGGGACAATGCTTTGATGATGACATGTAGTTTATTGATGGCTGAAATTTTCAATCTAGAGTCAACTGAAATGGGGTCTGAAATTAATTGACAACTATGGCTGATTGCCCAATCAGCATGCTGAAATAAGCATGAGCAATAACCTTGAGAAGGCAATTGCCCTTGTGCAGACGAGTTAGGATAATTTGAGCAAAAATTGATGGAAATTTGTGTTAACGGGGACAAAGTTATTCAAAGGGCGTTGCAGTATGAGCTTTTTAATAATTTTTCAGTAATCATTCAAAAATAAATAAATAAATAAACAAAGAAGATGATTTTACCCAAAAAAACCAATTTAGATGGCCACTAGACCAAAAAGAGCACTTTAGGGTACTTCGCACCGAAGAGGCCTTCCTTCCCAAAAACCCTTATTTTTTCACCATTTTTTTCGAGGGTCGACGTCAACCCTCATTTTCATTGTTGAAGGTCGACGTCAACCCTCATGTCTCTCTTACTTAATGCAAGTCCCTTCTTCCCCATCGTGCTTAGCCTTCCCAAACCGCCTGCCACTCTCTTTATCATATAACTTGGAATCTGATCCAGGGTTCTTCTCTCCTTTGATTTCCTTCACTACTGAGTCTAGGTTGTTGATGAGCTCTTCCTCTGATAGTTTTTGTTGTTGTTCTTGTGGCTGGTTTTTGTGGATGGCGAGGAGAGGTGCATCTTTCCAGGTGGTGCTGCTACCAGGGTAGACGAGGGTGCCTTCCTTTCTAACGTGAGCAGCTATACATGGAAAATGGAAAGAATGGGTGCACTCAGCCGTGAAAATGGCAGTCCCACACCCCTGTCTTGATGCTCTGCAAACGTATCCCGCAGCTGCTCTGTAAAAATAACAAAAGACCGTCCCAAGAAAGTCAAATTTCATGCATCTTTCATCATTTCTCCAATTGAACCCCCTCGTAATTGCGTACAATGAAGAAAGGGGGTAATAGAAAAAAAAAACGAGAAAAAAAGACCTTTTTTAAAATCGTACTCTGGAGAAGCGCAAGCTGGTTTTGAAGAGGGCGAGGGCAAATCTGGAAGGGGATTTTGGGGAAGATGGGTTGGAGGTCTAAAACAGCCTCGGGCCCTTGGTGGTCTTGCATTGAAGCCTGGGGCTAACCTCCGCTGGAGGTGGAGGATTCATGGCTTCCATCTGGCATCGGAACCTTGGGGTCGACTGATTACTCCTGCTGGAGAAAAGCCCCAAGCTTGAGCAACTCCTTGGGCTTGCCAGGGTCGATAGTGACACGGGTATTGACATTCTGCCTTGGTAGAATGTGAAGGCTAGGGTCAACGTTGACCTTAGTGCATTATAGCAAGGGTCGATGTCTTTAGAGAGTGTCGAAGTTGACCCTTGAAAAAACAGGTAAAAAAAAAAAGGAATTTCAGGCAAGAAAGCTGGTTTGGTGCCAAGTCCCCTAAAGTGACCTTTTTGGTCCACTGGCTACCCAAAGTGTTTTGTCTGGTAAAATCCCCAATAAAGAAATGAAAGAGTGTTGCAGTATTTCAAAGAAGCTGATTCATAAGTAATTGCAGTTAATTTTTTCAATGTGTTAAAGAAGATGAAGATGGGATGAGGACTTGTGCTGATTGATTTAGTGATGAAGGGAGATAATTCTAATAAGAGCTGTTGTGTGTTGCGGACAACACACATGATGAAGGTCTGGAAAAGTATATTCTAAAAGTAGGTAAAGCAATATTTGTGTCATATGGTAAAATTGATGTTGATTTGCATATGTTTATTGAGGGAGTTTTGAGCAAGGATCAAAATCTGAATGGGCGTCTGCAGGGAAAGAAAATCACAAGCTCAAATTTCTCTGATGTTTGACAATTACGATCATCCAGGGGATAATAGGGTGGAGGGAACCTTGGTAATGATCTAGTTTAATTTTAATCGTTGTCAGTCCGGTTGGGGTTTTGGGTGTTGTTTCTGGATTTTGTTTGGGGACTCTTGTTTTTTATTGCTTCTGGTAATTCTTTTTTTCATCTTTTGTTATTTTGGTGTACCATTAAAAAAATGAAAAAAGGAAAAATATTCCTCTCTTATTTGAAAACCCCTAGATTTAACAAAAAAAAGATGGGCCTAACCTGTTGAAGGGTCTCCACATGACGTACTAATGTACTAGAAATGGGAACCAACCGATCAAATGAGGTACTCTTTAGAGGGCCTCAAAGTCGTCCAATTCTTAGCTGTTAGATCAAGCTGGATGGATCTAAAATTTTGCACAATCACTTGGAGGACCTAAGAAATCATATGATTGTCACATCTTCACTCAGCCACCTTATTTATCCTCAGCTTCTTTGTTTGGATCTGTCCTGGATTCTTTTCTTCAACATGTGCATCTTTCTAATTGCTTCATCTTAGATTTCTTTTGTTTTATTTTGTTTGTGATAATTGCATAAAGTCCTTCCAGTTGCAGTCAATGAAGCAGGCAGTCTAAGAAATTAAGGTTGATGCAAAATCCCAATAGCACATGGTTCACCCACCTTTATTCCATCAGCCATACTAAGTAGTCGAGGTCCCATCTTCACTTCTCAGTCCTCACTCCTTCTGTACCCTCAGCTTCTTTTTTTTTTTGAATCTGTCCCTGGATTCTTTTTCTTGAACATGTGCATCTTAGTAAATTGTAATTGTTTCATTATAGATTTCCGTTTGTTTTATTGTCTTTGGTAAATACATAAAGTCCTTCCAGATTGCAGTCACTGAAGCAGGCAGTCTAAGAAATTAAGTTGATGCAAATCCCAGTAGCCCATGATTCACCCACCTTTGTTCCAGTACCATACTATAAGTCTCTATATCGGCTCTATTATGTATTTAAAAGAAAAGAAATCTCTAGATTTTCAATGTGCAATATGCACACGCGCGCACGCGCACACACAAGTTTCTGATATCTGTGGCCTTTTCTTTATTATCAATATATGTATGTGTGGATATATACATATAGTTATAATTATATAAAATTATTCCATGGAATCTACTACTAATGGCATTCCAAATGACATGGCATATGATACGTTGATTTCTTGTGCTAGATGAATTGCCATTCTATGCAACCTCAGATGAAAGAATAGTAGAGATACAAGGTGAGCACTTGAAGGTTCTCAAAGCACTACAAGCATCTGTTGGACATCTACGCAAATTTTTGGTTGATCATAGTGTTATTCCTTTATTTGAAAAAGCTGTAAGTTTGCCATCTTCTGGTCTAAATTCAATGATTTTTTTTTTTGTTTTTTTTTGTTTTTTGTAACTTACTAGTGTGCATCATTGTCCAATTTGCAGTATAGTTCAGCGATCTCTCAAGATCGTTCAACAGAGACGTGGGCTGATAAACCAGAGTCCAGGATCCCAACATCCTCACAAACCGGGATAAGCAGTGATTATCCTCTTTCATTTAAAAGGAATCATTTATTTCTTGATCATGAAACTCAACTTGAGCCTCCAATTCAACATTCTGCACTGTCACTTTATGGATTAGATTCAGCTACTGTTGGATTACGTACTTCGGGGATCGGGCGTGCTGCTGCTGCAGCTTTAGTTACTCAGGTAGTATTTTTCTTTCTTTGATAGTTCTTGTGATTCCTCTCGATTGATCTTTTCTCATGTTAAATGATGTCACCAATAAACATAGCTATATATATATATTTCCTTTCGTTGTCACTCATGGTTGAAACAAACATAGTTTTCTAGTTTTCTTGATTTGAATTCTGATAATCTCGTGAGTTTTGCTAAAAGTCTAATGCATTGTCTGGTGTAAGCTCTATTTGAAGTGTTAACCTCTTGACCTGCATTTCTCAGTTATTAGAGAACTTCCTTTTTCGGTTTCCAAAAGGGAGTGCTGTTTTTGCTTATAATATAACCAGTGATCTAATACTAAACAAATCTATATGATTGCAATCACAATTAAATGCTTATTGACTTTAACAGAACATATTGTCATCCTCATCATTGTTGTTGTAAGTTGGGATGTAGACATGTAATCGATGCCCCATGGTTGTGGCAAACATCATTGTTGAACTATTTAGAGGCTCAACCCTGTCATATATTGTGTTTGCTTGAATCGGAATGAAATATTATAATTTCGTATTTACAATGGTGGTTCCATGATTTACCTCACCTATTTGTGTTTGATTTGGTGAACTCTACTTTCCCTCTCATCGCTGTTGTTAGAATCCGAGGATTCAATATGTATCCCGAATACGGATCCTACAATTCATATCAAATCCTAGGGAAAAATATTTGTATCTATTCGGGAAAAAAATTCATTTACAGGTAAATCTTATTATTGAGGTTCAAACTTGCTTTATTGAATCTCACGATCTGCAATTCGTCTGGGAGGGAACAGCTACAACAGAATGATTAATATTAGAAATTTTTTACTTTTCTTATCCTTTAAGATATCTATTTTTAAGAGATAATATTGTGATTAACAAACTCTTATGAATTTTTGGGATTTTTTTTTGGAAGTTTTAGAGATAATTAGGGAATAGGCATGACTACAATGCTTTCTTTAGCCATTGTTCTTATGTCTAACATTCTATCTTATTGCTGTTCTTGGTCCAGGTTACACAGACAATGCAAATCCCCCTTTCCTATGCGGAAGACATTATTGGTGTTGGAGGGGCAAACATTGCTTACATACGCCGCACAAGTGGAGCATTCCTTACTGTTCAGGAGAGTAGGGGCTTGCCTGATGAAATCACAGTAGAGATTAAGGGCACTTCAACACGGGTTCAGACTGCTCAACAACTTATTCAGGTAAGAAAGAGAAAGATCATTGCTAAGGAATATCAACTTCTTTAATACTAGTAATTGGGGAATAATCTCCTTCTTGAGAACCATCCCAACAATCTGATGCAATGGGGAAGAGGTGTAGCAATGGGTTATACGATACCCGGTTGAGAGGGATGCCCTATGTTTTTTCCCTAACAAGAAAATATAAGCCCTAACCTCTGATAATGATAGCTGTTCATCTGGTGGGAGTTTGTCATAAGATCGGTGATGATCTTGATCTCAATTGGTTGTATGAGAACAAAAGTTTGTTCCATAGCAATCCTAAAAGAAGGGGATTGTTGGGGCCATCATCCACATGTAACTGATGGCTGAGCAAAATGTTTTGATTGAACAATGAAGAAAATTATGTATTTCCTCAGGCACGTCTCCAGCTCTTTGGTTCATAAAATGGGATTATGGTCTTATTGCTTTGAACTTTTCTCTGCAGGATTTCATAGCTGGGCACAGAGAACCTATTACTAGTACCTACAGCAAACTTGATACTGGCTTGAGGTCTTACCCTCAGTTGACAAATACCTCTTATCCATCGTCGTCATTGGCAACACAATCACTTGGAGGATATGGGTCCTCTGGAATTGGAGGGGGATATGGAAGCTACCGTCACTGAATGGTGACATACAGCTTGCTAGTTAATCTGCTTGCACTGCTAGACAAGCTGTGTTATGTTGGTATCTCTCCTTAGGAGAAGAATGCGATGGTGTAGTCCTGTAAAGCACTAGAGACGGGCCTAACAAGATACAATGAATATCATAATTTGTCGGCCAATTCACATGATATTGCTCTTGCTTTTCTGTGGTTAGGAAGATGTATGGGATGTTGCACATTTTGTTTACTGTACATGAATATATGCTCCTGATTTTGTTTTGTGTGCACTGTAGGGCTTGTGATCTCTTTGTGCTTGTTGTCTTTCGTTTCTTCTCCTCATTGCTGCCATTCCAAGCACATGCATTCCGTTCTTCGGTAGTAGTCATGAATGCAAGGTTGATTTCTTTTATTTGAAAGTTTGTCAAAGATTTGGCCCTGTTTGCATCTTGGTAAATCATCAAGTGCTGGTAACTTTGTGCATACATGATGGTTGATGTTTTTTCTATAACCTGAGCTGGACATTTAAGTAAAACGTTCATTGGAGTGACCAATTACATGCAATGAAAGTTACAGGTCGTTAGTGACATAACAGAGTTCCAAGGATCAAAAGGTCTACCTAGTCCTAACTCTTGTAGTAAGAGTTTGATCTGGACTGTTGATTTCATGGGTGATGGGCACTTCACGATGATGATGATGATTGGAAGAAAGGATGTTGATAGGCATCGAGAGAGGAGTATAAAAATTATTACCGATTTGAATCCATGAGGAAAAATATATAGGATATTTCATATCTGGATTTAGATGTTTGAGATCGGCATGATTAAAGCTATTTTGTGGTAACAAATGAGGTCCTGCAAGCTACAGAGTGCAGGCATGAGCATCATTAGGAATAGAATAGAAACAAGAAAAGCTGAGATGCAGGCCCATGCTCAAGGAACCTCTGCACCTCACTGTCCAAAGATCTTAAACAAAAATGCTTGATATTATACACTGGAAGTCTTTTGTCCACATAGAGTGCAAAGGGGCTGCGTAGAGAGTCAAGGGGATGCGTCCAAACTTCAAAAGGCTCTCTGTACACATCCTTGCCTTGTTGACTCACAAGACCCCCACTAAAATAAATTCACATACGAGGAGATGAGAATACTTGCCTAACCCACCACACTCTTCATACTTTATATCAAAGATGTTCATCATTGCTCCTCACCTCAAAATCCCTCTTGCTGTTTCAAAATGGATTGGTTATATCCAAACCTACTCGTTTTCAAAGGTGAGTAGAAAATCACTAATGCCTGAAAAAGTGTACTCATTGCTATCTTTAAAATATTTGAAAATGCCAATACTTTGTACACTTACAGGGAACGTGGATGCATGGGGCCCATGCACCTTAAGTACTCCATCATCCAGATGTCATTGATGATGGCATTAATAACAGAGATTCTGGTCATTTGTTTAACGAGCAGCACAATCAGTGAAAAAGGAATGTGGTGTAATGTCGGTAACTAACAATATCATTTCCTCATGATGCTTTTGTTATGATATGAGTGGCAGTTTCTCTTTAAAGCTGAATAGTGGTTAGAAAGCAGTTACACGAAAAAAAAATAAGAGTTCAAATCTCTATTTCCTAGAGCCACGTCAGTAATGGGGCCCCATTCATTATTTTAAAAGACATGCCCTTTCATTAATAACAGAGATTCTGGTCATTTTTTTAATGAGCAGCACAATCAGTGAAAAAGGAATGCGGTGTTATGTCGGTAACTAACAATATCATTTCCTCGTGATGCTTTTGTTATGATATTAGTGGCAGACCGTTCTTTCTCTTTAAAGCTGAATAGTAGTTAGAAAGCTGTTACACGAAAAAAAAAAAGTTCAAATCTCTATTTCCTAGAGCCACATCAATAATTGGGCCCCATTCATTACTTCAAAAGACATACCCAAAGGACATGCCAACTTTTATCTCTCTTTGAATCAGTGAGGCATCTCTTGAAAAAAGGAAACACTCATTTCATATATGTAAACCATTTCTCCCTTAAAACTCTCCATCAAACCACTCACCTCACTCTGTTTCCTTTTATTCTAATTCAAAGATGGGTAAAACCTAGATGAGGCAAACACATTGTAAAATCTATACAAGGCACGGGATCATAATATGTTTACAAGAAGACAACAAAGGTGAGAAAGATGCAACTTTGTTTTATGCATTCCATATAAATGGATTTTTATGAAAGAAATATTCATTTTCATATATTATATATTTAGGTTACATTATGCATCACACAGGCCCTTCATGCTAGTTTAAGTGAAGCCAAGTGGGCATCAGATCCGCTAGTTGCATGCATCCATGCGAAGTGTATAGTGTGACCTGCACTCAAAAGAGTTCAACTTATATTTTTATCCCACGTAGCACAATCTATTAGCCTTTGACCATGATCCCGAAGGGCACTCGATTTTAAATATCCAAGAACTAATCCTTACGGGCACATCTACCGAGTAAAACTATAAAAGGTGGTCAACTTTATTTATTTTATTTATATTATCATGACTTGGGGAAGACTCACTCACAACTCAAAACAGAAATTATTGAAACTTAATAGCAACTTCCCTCTTCTTCCCAAGAGGACGACACATATTCTATCCATTGCCTGAATACAGAATATACTAGACTAGACTAGAAGAGATCTAAATCTTACGATCTAGGGTATTTCTAGGGCAGTACCCCATCCAACTGGGCCCCATCAAGATGATTAGTGGAATCGGGCTGTGGGCTCCATCCATGCACAAAGCTGGAAAGCGAGTCCAGCAACTACATCACATACATAAACCACTGAAGAATGAATTATCTTGGACCCAAATTGCTACTACTAGTTGTATCTACCAATATCCTTATCCCTCTATCAATGATGGATAAGAATTAAGAATTCCCATCCAAACCCCACCAATTCCAATCCAACAGGAGCCTCTTGCCACTTGTATTTGTGAGTTTTCACACCCAACTCTTTGAACAAGAAGCCAATGCCTATTGGCCATAGCCTGGAAATTAAAGAAACAGCTGAGAAATGAGTGTGAGTCATGTGGGTAAGGCTAAAGGCTGCTTTTCACTTGTTTTTCTTTAGTATAGTCATGTGGGTCAATATGGATGCCTCTCTAGTTTAAACTTGACTCGTAACAGGAAAAAGTGGTGTCCGTCACTCTTACAGTCTCACTACCTTCAACTATAAATATGAGATGGTTTTATATATCTTGCACCATCAAAACAAGCTTCTTCTTTCCTTTGCGTTCTTATTGCAAGGTGAAGATATTTCTCAATAGTTATGGGTCTCTCTCTCAGCTTCTCCTGTCTCTTCTCTCTTCTAGTCCTCCTGCCTGTTTTGTGCAGCTCGCAGGACCCCTTTGTCAGCTCTAGGGCCGCTTACTACGGCAGCCCAGAATGTTTCGGGACTCCAAGTACGTTTCCTCTCTCTCAATAAATACATGTGTTGATGTCAACGTCCATCCTCGCTCCTGGACAGTCATAATTGTGGTCGAGCCTTCACCCTCACCATAAAACCATTATTGTGTCATTTCCCATCATTAATTGATTTTGGAATAAGTGGTAGCTCAATGGGGTGTAAGATCCTACAACATGTATTTATGTAAATATATACATGATACAATGACTAAGATTATTTAAGTGGAGAGTAATAGAGAATGATACCGCACTTTTGCGCACCTTTGTCTGTGACTTTGCTAATTAGCTGACGTAGAACTCTTCAAAGTTTATTATTAGAACTCTTTAAACCAACCTTAGGGTAATGCTAAAATGATGATTGATTGATTGATTGATTGGGTTGTACTTTAATCAGCTGGGGCATGTGGATTTGGCGAATTCGGAAGGAACATCAACGGTGGAGATGTAGGGGCAGTTGCGAAGCTGTACAGGAATGGTGCTGGATGTGGTGCGTGCTACCAAGTCAGTTGCACCAACCCAAAGCTCTGCTTGGAAGACGGGTTGAAGATCGTCGTCACTGACCACGGTGAAGGTGACAACACTGACTTCATCCTAAGCGCTAGTGGGTTCGCAAAATTGGCCCGGCCTGGCATGGATAAAGAACTGATCGCCCGTGGGGTGGTGGACATCGAATACCGAAGGTGGTGATGATATTCCACATGTTATAGTCAACATGAAATGGCACAAATTTAAGATTAGCAGCTTATCAGTCTTATATATATATATGTATGTAATATGTTATGCCTTTACCTTGTGTTTTATAGGATTTCATGCCGGTATCCAGGACACAACCTCATGTTCAAGGTCCATGAGCACAGCAAGTTTCCAGACTACATAGCCATCATCATCTTGTACCAGTCTGGCAAAAAGGACGTCACAGCCATGGAACTGTGGCAGGTATTGGATTCACTAGTCCTCTTTTTCCTTTTTTAACAGGGCCTAATGAACCTAACCAGTTACTTCTATCTCTGTTTTTCATGAGAAAAAAAGAATTGTCAGTGTTTGGAACAGAGTTTTGTATGGATCATTAATGTGTTGGTATGTTTGGAGTGCAGGAAGATAGCCAGCAGTGGAAGGGAATGCGCCGAGCCTATGGAGGGGTGTGGGACATGGTTAGCCCACCAAAGGGGGCCCTTACAGTGAGAGTCTTAGCTAGCGACAACGATGGCCAGAAGTGGTTCCAAATGAGGAATGTGATACCGGGTGACTGGAAGGCAGGGGTGCCCTATGACTCAACCCTTCAGCTCTTCTAAATCCGGCATTTTGAATTCAAATAAGACCCAGAACCAACTTGTTTTATTTGCTTTAATTGCTTTCTACTTAATTAAGGTTTCTATACTACGTAGTGTCTCTACACCATGTTTATAGGCAAATAGTGTCCTTGCTTTGCAAGAACAACAAAAATAAAAATGCTTGTTTGAATGCTCAATGCTTAGTCTAGGGGAGATGAATGGATAAAGTGCCTTTGTTTTTTCATATAATATTATCCTGCAGTTTTTGCATATGATATGATCTTGCCTCTTTTTCATTCTCTCTCTCTCTCTCTCTATTTCTGCCAATAGGCGAGGCTTCCATTTAAGAACATGAAATATGAATGAATGAACATGGAATGTGAAAGTTATTAAAATGGGATGAGTAAGCTAGTCTAATAATTAACGCAGCGGATGTAACCAAATAAACAAGATAGAACTAGCAATAACTATTTACCAAGCAATTACAATAAGAAGAAAGACACAGATTTTCAAAGCTAAGCAATAACCTCTACACTATGTTTTTCAAAACTAAGCAATAACCTCTTGGGTTTTATGGTTAATCCCTAACCTTACACTTATGCTTTTTTAAAGCTAAGCAATAACCTATACAAGAAGATTGGATGTCTCAAAGAAGTGTCTACACAAATACTTCAAGAGATACAATTTAAGTTCAAATTACAATGCCTCTTAATTAGGCGGATATAAAAATGTAAATCTAAACTCTCTCTCTCTCTCTCTCTCTCTCTCTCTCTCTCACACACACACACACACACACACACACACACACACACACACACTATATGAACACAAAGATGAATGCTCAATGTGTATGTATGAAAACTTTAATCAAGTTTAAAAAGAAAGCTCAAAGATTTATGCTTAAAGCATTTCAAAGTTTAAAACACAGAGATAGATTTGATTGAAGTGAAATACAAATCACATATATAAAATTAATGGTTAATGACATGACTATCAAAGACTCACAAGTTGTATGAAACTTTTAAGATTAAACATGTGATGTATGAGCATAGTTGTTTTTCAAAACAAATTAGTTTGCTTATGTGTTCATCGAATGAAAACAAATAGTTAGGGATTCAACCAAGTATGAGATTCATGCTATGAGAGAAATCAAAGTTTTAATCATGTTCAAAGCATGTTGTGAGGGTTTGAAGCATGTTCGGTTAACCGAACCTTGACCGACAACCTAACCGACAACAAACTGCACATTTTGGAATTGGAACCAAAGATGGTTCGGTGAAGGTCGGTTCACAAATCGATTAGTCGAACCCTGACCGACAGGTCACCGACATGAACAAACATAGTTTTTTTTGAAGACCTGAAGAACTGACTTAAAATCCCTAAAAAGCTGATCTTGTAAAATTGTTCTAAAGATGGGATTGTTTAGTCAAATGAAGCAAATTTGAAAACATAATAAAATCAACTAAAAGTTGTTTTGTCAAAACATGATTTTTAAGATAATGATGCATCTGAGAATCTTCAAGATATAATTAAAATAAATGCATATGCTAACATCAATTTGCAAACTACATAGATCTAACACTAAGGACTATAGTTGTTACACAACTCCTCGCTGTCACTACTACTCGGCACGCACCGCTCCCTGTGCTTGATCCTCCTTCAACACTTCGAGACCAAAATGCACAATCTTCTACAAAAAAGTAAAAGCTTTAAATCTTGTAGAACAACATTTACCCAATATATAGTCCCAAATCCGTGCACAAGACTTCTAAATAAAATAGAATCAGAATACTAAGTCTGCACAAACTGCAACATAGAGTTCGGCCGGAACTGGGCTTTCTCACCTTAGGAGGATCCTCTCAGGAAATTGGCTCAAAAGAAGGTCAAATGCCAAACGACTTACAGATCAGTAAAAAGGCACCGTAGCATCATGACACATGCAAAATCATATTGGCATGAGTTTCATTCACTGATATGCCTGTGGGCCCTGGTGATGAGTCAAGGGCCAACGACCATTGCACTTGCAAATCATGTTGGCATGATTCATGACATGAGATGAAAGAGTGCGTCGGCTCCTTCCATTCAATTATAGTTGTGCGACCATCAGAGGCTTAGAGCAATGGATTTCTTCCATTAACCCCGAAAGTACAACACCACAGACATCTCTTCCATCTGAGTGGACCCAAGGCCAAACAAATTGTACCAACTTTTCAAACAAGTAGCTTGAGTGCTTCCAAATGGATGCATGAGCAGAGGGTACTGCACTTAGATGCATCTAATCACAGAGACAAAAGGTTGAATGGTTATAAAATAGACAAAAGGGTGCACTTAATGCACTCAGGTGATGTGGACTGTCTCTCCCTCAGCCACAAAACTTCTCTTCCTTCCCTGCAAACCATATTATTTTATTTCCCTCTGAAGACTCAACTCCTTCCTCTGTATAATACCCATTCTTTTCTTTTGTTGAGTACTTGATTTGTCTGATTAGGATAAGATTTAAAAAATGATTGAATTTGATCGTGATCGCCACTTTGAACCATTAATATATATTATAGACGTAGACATCGATTTCGAAATTGGAGTTCAATTTGCTAATCGATTGCAAAATTAGTCTCTAATCTCAAATCAATTTGAGAAATTAGATCTCAATTCAATTTCAAAAGATAAGCTCTATCAATCAATTCAGAGTCCACTTTTGTTAAGCTTCTTGATGTGAATTCAAATTTTGGATAGGTGATTAAAGAGTCTAGATAAATAAACTATCTTGCTCAATAACTCTATCCAACCAAGTTAAAATGAGTCTTCTTTAGGTGGATTTAGAATTTTAATATATCTATTATTGTTAGAAAAGTGTGTCATTGCTAGTGATTTATACATATAGGCTCCACATACAATAAACTTTTTAAAATGGGCCTCATATTCTAATTCCTAAAGACGGGGTCACATGCAAATTTGCAAATGTTAATTTACATAAGACTTGAAGTTTCATACTCATTTATATAAAAAGTAATATTTACTTTATATAAATATCAGGCTGAAGCCATGCTTCGAACTGTCATAAATGCTATATTTATTTGTGTTATATTTATTTTCATATTTATGTATTTTATATTTATTTTTTCATTAATTAATATCTCATAAAATAACCATAAATTGGACGTGTTTTTAATTTTGGGCCCGAGCTTAGCGCGGGCATGTTTGCTAGTTATTATATATTATAGAGGTAGGCATCGATTTTGAAATTGGAATCCGATTTCATAATTAATTGAAAAATTGTTTCCAATTTTACAATTGATTTTTTCAATTAAAATGCCACGAAACTCTTTATAGTGATACCAAGAATATTTATCTTATTTAAAGTTTTAGAAGATCCGGACTCTTTTCTTTTCCATCTTAACAATATTATTTCCTTCCTATACCCAATTCCCGCCTTCCATCATTATCTTCTCACCCATATCCGTAGCATCAAAAGTTCTCATCAATTCATCATTCCACATGGAGACCATAATACCAATGCCATTTTAGGCTTTCCAACTCACCGGTTTAGGCACGTGAATCGTTGAATGCAATCCCAAAGTGGGAACAATCAGTCACTACAATTCTTACTACTCTTCATGATCTTTAGGTAACTATCCTCCATTTGATGTATCTCTCTTCAATCATCCATCTTCATTCAATATTTATTTGATCTCATTTGAGTTTCCAAGGCTTGGATTTTTTTTTCTTTTATGAGTTTTTATTTATTTATTTTTTTTGTTTCAGATCTTTTGAGCACAGATGATTTGAAGTGGAAGAGGAGGTCCATGCTATTTCTTTTGCCCTTACTCCTACGATGAATATGACATTGCCTCTCTTTTTTCATGATTGGATTTGAGCATTTTTTTTTTCCAATTGAAAGTAATAGTTAGTGTTTAAAAATTTAGTTTTTCTTCTTTGGCTCCTGAAAAATCCAGTATCACTGCAAAACCGAACTGAGATGGTTCGGATTGGTTTTATGTAGATTGGTTCTGTCAACTGTCATTGAAACCACCTTACATCGGTCAGTTATCAGTTTGAACCCACGGTTAACCGCCTAAACCGAATCGATCGTATGTATTAACTAGACTATTGAGTTTTGATTATTTTAACCTTAAGGGAAGCGCTTGTATATTTTACTTGCATATTACATGTTTGATGAAAGTTCTATAAAAAGTGTACATTATTGAGTTTTTAGCGCTGCTGATCGGTTTGATCGCCGATGGGTTTGATCTGACTTGAGAGAAAGTGAACTATGAAGAGACTCATTTCAATTAGTTCAAAATTAGGACTACATTCCACTCGAACCCATGTTGCTTGCAAAAAAAAAAAAAAAAAAGTTCCTTTCGTGTTGAATTCAGAGCAATAGATACGTGCCTGACCATTTTGTTGGTGTATTTTACTAGAAGATTTGAACTACTTCATTCATCCAATGTAGTTTAGTCTAAGTTTTATGCAGAAAAATAGGTACGTGCCACACCATTTTGTTGGCGTATTTTACCAGAAGATTTAAACTGCTTCAGCTCATTGACCTAAAAAGTTGACCGAACCTAAAATGGGCCATTCAATCAAACCACCGGATAATGAATGGAAAGATTTCATCCATCATTTGATGTATGTTTCCTTGGTTGAAACGAATTATAAAATATATTTTAGTGTTCATTGCAGCTTCTCATCACTCCATTTAATGAACCAAGTTTGAACTACGATTTTTTTGTAAAAAAAAAAGACAATCGGTTCGGTCCGGTTTGAACACATGGGCCGTTCGGTTCAGTTTGAAAAAATAAAAAACCAATGAGTTCGGTTTGATAGATGATTTCCCCTCTAAACCGATCCAAACCGCTCATGTGCACCTCTAATCCTTAACATGTTCAAAACATCATTCATTCAAGCATCACGTGACTCTCCGGAACCTCTTAGTCTTGTGCCCAGTACCAGAGATACCCTGTGGCTAGGGCTGGCAGTCCATCAGTGGGGCCCACAACCACATTGATGGGAAACAATTCCATCTAATATGAACCAGATGGCATAGGATACCGCATGGCCTTAATGTGGAAATCTGAAGCCAATGGTTCCCCAGCAATGCCTACTGCAATTGGTAATTGACAGGAAGGATAGCCATGATCAATCCCTAGTTGTAACAAGGGCATCAGCCACCACTCCCTAAAATTAAGATGGGTAGATTGAGAATGGTAGATTAGATATAACAATAATGATGAGAAAAACAAAATCAATGCAATTGCCAACGTATTGAGTGCAGGAGAGTGTGTTCAATCTACCATTAAGTACATTGTCCACCATAAAATCCGTCAGAAGATGAGATTACTACGTTTCCCTCAAACAATGCATTATGGATCCCGTGTATTTAAACATGAGCACAGTGTCTGTCACCAATGAGATCACTTACAAGATCACCAAAAAAATCCATAGGGCCACGGAATTTAAAAGGAATGCAAATTTGTAGAATTTGAGTTATCCTTCAAGGTAAAGATGATACAACTTGGAAGGAAATTTGATTTTTTTCCTTCTACCAAATTGAACAGACAAGCCTCGCACCTTTGAGCATTGTAGCCACCCAATAGAATGTTTTGAAACACCTAGGGCTGCAGAGAACTTGAATCCCTTCAGTAGTATGGTCTGTATCGCATGGGCCGCCTGAATCTAGGAACCTTGCTGTGGGAGAACACCACACAGAACTACTCTCAGTAACATTAAATGCAGCAACAAAATAGAAAATGAGAACTAACTGAAAATATGTAAAATTGGCTCCTAATAGCAATGGGTAAAAGAAAAATAAAACACTAGCAGTCTTCAGCACAGTGTCAGTTATGGAGTTTGTAGACTCCTGCTTCCATAAATGGGAAGACCATCTTGATAAGTGATTGTTTATATGACCCACTATTTCAGCAGTCTTAACACATGGCAGCAGATCTTGAGGGCTAAGGTTTATGTAAACCCAAGCTTCATCTGCGAAAGACTATTTTGAGGTGCAATCATATGTTCCTGTCAAACGGAAGTTAGAAAACACCTTTTCGCTGAACAAATAGAGAGATAATAGTGCAAACTGGAACCCATCACTTCTCATGATGAGAGCCTCTGCCATGGGAACAGCCACCTAGTCTAGGAAGGTCATCCACCAGTCACGTATTTTCAGGGTTTATATGTTCAGCAGAACAATATGCCAGAAACACCTGGAGTGAAATGCTAGGTGCACTGGTTAGGCTGTAATACCCTCCTCCATAGAAGTAGGTACAAAGTTCGACCTCTGCTCTGCTTAGTTTACAAACTAAAGAGCTCAAGACACATCTGCCGCCAGCGTGAAGGCCAACCAAATAAATTGCAGTCTTAAACTCACCCATATCCAAAAGGAGAATAGACAGGAGGCGGCATGAATGGCCTTCGGGATCGAACACCAAGATATGGGTTGGGACGCCTTCCACGGTACTGCTTCATTCCTGGAACGTTGGTTCGTTTAGCTGACACCTGGTTAACAACAGAACTCACCATCATATACAAGCACAGGTAAAAAAAATAAAAAAAATACATGTTCCATTTAAGTACACAATTGAGAACCTTCAATTGACGACCATGCAACTCTGATTCATTTAACAGGAGAGCATTCTGAACAGCATCGATTTCAACAAATTCCACATAAGCAAATCCCTTAGGCTGACCAAATTTGTCAGTCAAAATAGTAACTCTGTTCACTGTTCCACAAGATTGGAAATGCTGCTGAACTTCCTCCGGGGTGCATGCATAGTCAACCTGAGATTTCAATCCAAAGCAAGTGCATGATTAAATGTGCATGTTTCAACATCTGCCACGCACAAAATGTAATAAGTTTAGAGATATATAAACACTAATGTAATTTCTAGTTGTAATGTGGTTAGTTTAACTGATTCAAACATGCCAGAATAATATCCGCTACACAAACATCAAAACAGGACATGATTCTAGACCACCCAAATTGCTTCTAAAGTTCAAACATGAGGTATACTTGCAAATAGGCAGTACAGAGAAGCCATGGACATTTGCATCTGTTGAACATGAATACAAGTTTTGTGAAAAGTACATAAAAATCACTTGTTTATGAAAAGGAATGTCAGGTCTAGCTGCTATGATATTACACAAGCAGATGTAACGTTTATTTACTTCAATTCACATCGAAGAGAGAGAGAGAGAGAGAGAGAGAGAGAGAGAGATCCATATATGTCCGATAAGCAAGACCTGTGATGAATGATTTTCTTAACAAAAATTGCATACTATAATGCTCAGAGAGATATTAAGCTGCACATGTATAATTGGCTACAGCTGCATGTTTAATAAACAAGATCTGCGATGAATGGCTTTCTTTAGAGAAACTGCATAATATGTAAATTTCATCTCAACTTGGTTACTCTGGAAATATAAATGCGCTTGCTCAAATAATGGCCCATGCAAAAGATAATATATAGTTATTTCAATGTGCTTGCTCTAGAAATGGTGTAAAAAACACAACTATAATGCAAATTCAGCTTAATGTGATGATTCTCATTTCAATGTGCTTAGTTTGATTACTTCTTCTGGAGGTCATCATGGAGCCTAACATGCTGCAAGGTGGCGGGAATGCATGGGCCATGGGTGGATAGGGCTTCAAGGAAAAGTCAACCCTGCCCAATCACTGCCATCTTGTGATTGGGGCTTGATGGTGGAAATCGAATGGGGGTGATATTTCAACCACCCCTATCCACTTTGTCTCATTAGGTCCCACCCAATGACCTGGCAAGCTTTCCTATGATTTTCATCTCACCATAATACCATATAATTAAACCAACCATTCACATTAAGAGTCTCAAAAGTATAAACACCTAAAATCATCATGTTACTGTTAGTTTTCAAACTGTCATAGTGTAGCTTAAGATGTGCATAGCAACAAAATGAATTTTCAAGAGTGGGTAATAAAGAAACAAATCAATCCATATGAAAAGAGCAACTAGGAACTCATATGTAAGAAAATACCATACTATAGATGAACCCTTCAAGTATGACATTGCAACTAAACGCAAAGGACAGTAGAACCTCACATTACCAACATAGATTGAGCGAGAATCCACCTCCTCTTTTTCAGCTTGAGTTGCAGAAGAACTAGAAGAATCTATAAACATGATTCATCCGAAATAATGGAGGATCTTCATTAGTAAGTAAAAGAAAACACAACAAAAAAGAAGAAATACATTATTTAGCATATAATTTTGAGTGAAATTAAATTCCAACAGAAAAAAAAAAAGGAGTGTGATAAAATGTAAGACATTGTGTAACTAAAGATGACCTTAGTTCTTACATGTTTAGCATGCTTCAAAATTCATAGGTGATATGTAACGTAAAGACTCATATGGAAAAGAGTTATAACTGAAACGGCATGACTAAGCTTTACCCTTTGGTTGATTAAGGAACACCAACTGTGGAAATCAAGTGATGTGAAACAAAAAGAAACGGGTGTGCCTATAATCAAGTATAAATTGAGAACAAATAAAGTGAGATTAGTGATGCTGGTCTTCTCATATTGTACTCCTTAGAGGCTCAGATGATTGGACTATGATGTGGATCATCTTGTCAGTGAAGAAAGTTACATGGATTGTACTTCTCCATCCACATCTGAAGTTTAGGTTGGATATGGATGTACCCTCGATTCCTCGAATGCACACTTGAATGCACAATAAGCCATAAATGGGGCTGATAATATGTGCAATATATATACATATAGGGAAGCATAGAAAGAGAATGCTTGTTTTCCCACCTTCCCACTCAAAACTGTCAGTGTGGAGTATTAGTGGGTGCTTTTCGACCCCAATAGTAGACGCATAGCAATTACTTTCAGCTGCAAAATAGGATCCCACTAACATGTCATGGCTTCTAGTATTTATCCGAGAATCGTGACAGGATGAGATAAAGGTAGTTTCAGGTGAGCAGTAATCTAGATTTCTCCACTCCATCACATGCCATCACTCCCAACTATATCAAATGCCAATACCAAATGCCAAATTTATGCCCCCACAGTCCTTCAAAACAGATTCCAGCAAGCTCACAGCAGAAACAAAACCCCAACCGAATACTACTAAAGATCCAATCTTTTCTTCTTCCGGAAGAACAAGAACAACCTCACAGTCTGCTACTCAATTTTCCCAAACTCTCCACTCAGCTACAAATCCCAACAACAAAACCCTAAAAACAAAAGACCCAAAGCAGAATACTTAAAATAAAAGAGAGAGAGGGGGGGTTACTCTACCTTGCACGGCGCCCATTTCTTTCTCGACCTTAGCCTGCATCTCACGAAGCGCGCCTGCTTCTTCTTCGATCTCCTTCAACCTCTTCTTCATGTCCTCAAGGTTCTAAAACAACAAGCAAATACAACCCATTCAGATCTCTCTCGATTAAAAAAAAAAAAAAAACTAAGATCTCATAGAAAGAAAGAAAGAAAGAAAGGGGAGGGAAATTAGGGTTAGGGTTAGAGAAATGGAAGAGAGAGACCTCGTTGGATTTGGGATCTTCATCAGCTCCAGTCATTTCGACATCGGCCTCCATCTCTCCTTCATCTGGAATATCTTCACCGTAAGACTCGTGCTCGTGATGATCTTGATCGTCCATCAGCTCGTGCTCTTCCCCTCTTTCTCTAGCTTCCTTTTTTTGAAGCTGAGTGAGTTTGAAGCTGTGACGAAGAAAGGAGGGAGAAGAAAGCGGTAGCCAGAAAAAAAAAAAATCTGAAACCAGCAGTCGTCACTCTCGCCCTAGCTTTTACATATCATAGCTGCTCATGGTTTTGGGCCCCATCTGTTCACGAAACTATTTTTCTTTTTTTAGTGGATCCCTAATCCAATCTTTCTAATGCCATGTCCTATCATTTTACTTCAATATGAATTCACTGTATCGCTCACCGTAAGATTGAGAATATGATTAAAAATATGATTAATGCATAAAATTATATTAATTACTTCATCGAAGATGTGCTCAATTTTAATGTGGGTGCAACTCATATTCAAATCGTATTGGCAATAGGTGAACCCCACGGTGGAGTTCCGCACATTCCATTTAAGAGAAGCATGGGGGAGGGGGAGGGGGTGAGGTTTAAACATACAACACATGTTAATCATCATACTTAAATGGTTGCAAATGTCAACTTTTGTATATATAATACTCAATTGTAACTAAAAGTTTATTGTGGTGGGAGGGGGGAGGGGATTTTAAACATGCACACATGTTAATCATCATACTTAAGTGGTTGCAAATGTCTACTTTTGTATATACTCAATTGTAACTAAAAGCTTATATTCATATGAAGGTAGATGAATCCACTTTGCTTTCTATAGATTATTTTGACAATTACTATAAATTATGACAAAAGGGTTCATTTATTTCTTTGAACCAACCATCTTGTAGGTCTCACTTTTGATGCTTCATATTTTTGTGAAATAAAGAAGTTTGATGGTCTCAAATGTATAATGAATGGCCCTAGAACATCAATTAAAATGGAGTGAGATATATAATTTGTTATCTGCAGTTTTCAACAAATGCACCTACCTTTTGTCAACTGTGCTTACAATTATTTCTATTTTCTGTGAAAACTTTCAGATAGATAGTCCAAGGAAGCCCCAACTATGAGAATGTCTCAATATTATCCTAAGATGATAAATTCCCCAGAACAAGATTTGTAGGCTGAGATTGGTAAGCAGATAGAAGCTGTAAGCCTAAAAGAAAGGGACTGCCAGTAAAGCCTTGACCCAAATCATTATTAAGCATTGGAAACATTTCAATAGTGGATGGATGGAGCATCTCACAGAGACACAGATCTAACAATTCCAACCGTTCAATTGGCAAATGATGAATATATATAGACCATGTGCACCTAAACAATTATCTTTTTTTTCCCTGAAATATCAAAAGCCAACATCTACAGTGTGCTTGATTAAGAGAATCGAGTGCTTTGACCAGCATCCAAACAAAAAATATTAGAAGTAGTGAGGCAGGCAGTCAAGAAAATGATTGAAGAAGACAGAAGGGTTGAATCCAATTCCAGTAAAGTCTAGGACCCGCAACTGGAGATGGAGCATGTAAGTACTATAGAAAATTTAAAGAGGCTACATTTTCAGAAGTCCATTGTAGTTTTATTGGAGGAAATTATCTCAATTTGTCGAAGAAAAAAAAAAAAGAAACTTCAACTATTTACTTCACAATCTCTCTCCTGTCATCTCCAACCATGGTAAGCAAATCAGTGAAAATGGAGAAGAAAAGGCTGAAATGTTAAGAAATAAAAAAAATAATAAAAAAAAAAACACATGTTGCATGTATGATTGCTCTCAACGAATGAACTGAAAATACTACCGACAACACCAAAAGCTTGAGTTGTTAGTGAACGTCATAATAATGTCTATCAACACCCCACCCCCCTACCTGAAGGTTGTTTGAATTCGAAACTCAAAGATGGTGGTAACATGCCTCTTAAGAGGTTCGAACTCATGTTCGAATTTGAAACCCAAATAGACAGATGGTAGTAACATACCTCTTAGGAGGTTCGAACTCATGACATCTGGCTTTAATACCATATTAATAACCAACAACTCCAAAAACTCGAGCTATTAGTGAACATCGTAACAATGTATATCAACAAATACAACATAAATTTGCAGGACAATTCAGCAAAGGCCAAATCACTCTACCCCATCGAATATATGGTACTTCCACATCCTGCTTGACGAACCTTCAAATAAGCACAATCAAGGGTGTCCTCCTTTTTATCAATTCACTGTTGTTTCTGGGTCTTAAACACAATGGTGACTATTACCTTTGATCATTACCAAACCAAAGGATACGAGATGGATAGGATTGCGATAATGCATTTGGCGACCACAACTACTGTGATCCTGATTGTCATACTAGTTATGTTGGATCATGGATGTGAGTTGTGAGCCCAAATATTCCTGACAGTGGCCTTAAACCAGTTTCAAATATTGGCCAATTGGAGATCCATAGTTCTGAACTATGATAGTTCAAGAAAACCATCCAAGCAATTCCTAACTAGGGATCATTGTGTTAGAAAACAGATGAACAGAAGTTGGATCTATCTAGACTTTCATAACCAACACATAAATCATACATGTCGCCATGGAGATGCGCAAGATGGATGGTCTAGATCTCCGATCAGGTGCTCGGACGGCCCGGATGATCTTTAGGAATTTTTCCCTCTATGCCTCCCTTGTAAACCTTTCGATGGTGCTTGGTTTGGTTGATGATGGTGGCTAGAGGAGGGACTGAGGATCTCTTTAAATAATACCTTATGGGAATCTAACCATCATAGTAATTCCCTAATGTTTTGCATTAACTTATCACAGGAAACCATATATAGAAATAAATCCTTTAACCTTATTAATAGGCATCCTTATTGGGTCTAGATACAATGAACCAAGGATTTTGTAATCAGGATAAAACATACAAGTTATTGTAGGGCCACCTCGCAAGATTTGTTAACGTTCTCCCGCTTGGGCCAAAACAACAAACTTATTTTTTAGAAAAAAAAAAAAAATTTTTTATGAAGTTTCTTAGCCATAATGCTTGTAATGTGGCGTCATAGCATGCCGCGAACTCTTCGTGCATGGTGGAGCTTATGACGAGGGACTGTTTTACACTCCTCCATGAGACTGCCCCTCCTTCCAACATAAAGATATAATCAGAAGTAGACTTTTTGTTGTCAAGACAGCTTGCAAAATCAGAGTTTGTATAACCGATTAACTCAAGGTTATCGGTCCGTCTGTATGTGAGCATGAAATCCTTTGTACCCTGCAAATACCTCATGACTTTCTTGGCAGCCTTCCAATGAACCATTCCTGGATCACTTTGATATCTGTCAACCATGCTAACAACAAAACTAATATCTGGACGGGTGCAAGTTTGCGCATAAACTAAACTCCCTACAGCCGAAGCGTAAGGAATACATTTTATCTGATTGCGCTCGAGTTCATTCTGAGGACATCGTTGTTTGCTGAATTTTTCACCTTTGAAGATGGGGGCTGCAGTTGGAGAACTGTCTTGCATTCAGAACCTCTCAAGAACCTTATCTATATATGCACTTTGAGTTAACCCTAAAATTTGTCTTTTTTGGTCTCGATATATCTCAATGCCAATGACAAAAGATGCTTCACCCAAGTCTTTCATTTCAAAGTGTTTAGTCAAGAACCGTTTAGTCTCTCGAAGAAGACCAATGTTATTGCTAGTCAATAAAATGTCATCCATATAAAGCACTAAGAAAATGAAGTTGCTCCCATTAGTCTTCAAGTATATATATTGATCAACAATATTTTCTATAAAACCGAAAGAAGTGATCACTGCATCAAACTTCAAATACCACTGCCGTGAAGCTTGCTTCAAACCATAAATGGACCTCTTTAATCTGCATACCATGTCTGCATTATCTACATTTATGAACCCTTCAGGTTGAGTCATATAAATTTCTTCTAAATCTCTATTAAGAAATGCAGTCTTTACGTCCATCTGGTGAAGTTCTAAGTCAAAGTGTGCCACCAGTGCCATGATGATTCTGAAAGAATCTTTCTTTGAAATAGGTGAGAAGGTTTCCTTATAATCCACTCATTCTCTCTATGTAAAATCCTTTACTACTAGCATTGCCTTGTAGCGTTCTATCTTACCCTTTGAATCTCGTTTTGTCTCGTACACCCATCTACAACTTATTGGCTTGACGCCCTCTGGCAGCGGTACAAGGTCCCAAACGTTGTTTTTCTTCATGGATTCTAGTTCATCAAGCATTGCATTTTGCCATTGTGTTGCATCAACACTCAGTGTGGCTTGTAGAAAAGATGATGGATCTTTCTTAACTTTAATGTTAAAGTCAGACTCTTGAAGATACACTATATAATCATTTGATATGCACTTCTTCTTTTTCTTTGAGACCTCCTGAGTGGCTATGGTGGATCTTGCTCAACGTGCATGGGTTCAGGTACAACATTCTCTATTGGCTCATCATGTATAAGTGTCTATGGACTTATAGGCTCTTGAGTTTGTGGCATGATCACATCTGGATCAACATGTGTAGGCAATTGACGGCTCAGGTTGTCTGTGTCCAATGGAACAGGGATGGAGTCTTGGACTTCTTCAAATACTATATTTCTGTTTCCAGAGCTCCCATTGGTCTCACCGTCCTCTAAGAACTTTGCATGAGAAGTTTCAACAATCTTCAAACGATATGAGGGACAATAAAATCTGTAACCCTTTCATCTTTCTGGATATCCAATGAAGAAACAACTCACAGTCCTTGGATCAAGCTTTTTCTCAGTCGGATTATAAACATTTGCTTCTGCTGCACAACCCCACACGTGCAAATGCTTTAGACTAGGTTTTCTACCAGTCCAAAGTTCAAAAGGAGTCTTAAAAATGGCTTTACTTGGCACTCGATTCAAAATATAGGTTGTCGTTTTCAGGGCTTCACCCCAAAGATTCTCAGGTATTGCGAAGAAACTCATCATGCTTCGCATCATGTCCAGCAATGTATGATTTCTTCTCTCGGCTACACCGTTTTGTGCTGGAGTGCCAGGTTTGGTGTATTGAGGTGTAATACATTCTCTTTCAAGGATCTTAGCAAATGGGCCTGGTACTCTACCAAATCCATCATATCGACCATAATATTCTCCTCTGTGATCTGATCTGACAACCTTGATAGATTTTCTCAACTGTTTTTCTACCTCCTTTTATAAATCTCAAAGATATTAGCAGCCTTGCTCTTTTCTTTCAAGAGATATACATACTCATATCTGCTATAATCATCAATGAATGTTATGAAGTATTTGTGTCCACTGATAGAAGGGTATGCAATCTTTCCACAAATATCTGTGTGGATTATTTCAAGCAATTCAGTACTCCTGGTTGCACCTTTCTTGCTTATTTTAGTAAATTTTCCTTTAATGCAGTCCATACAAGTACCAAAATCTGTAAAATCAAGGGAGTTAAGAATTCCTTCTTTAACCAATCTATACATTCTTTCCTTTGATATATGTCCCAATCTCCTATGCAATAGAGACGCAGAATTTTCATTGATCAAATTGCATTTCTTGCCAACAATATTATTCGCATGTAAGGGAAGCAAAGCCTGAGAGAAAGTAGAATCCAAATTCAATTTGTATAAACCATCAATCAAAGTACCAGAACCAATTATTTTCAAATCCTTAAACAAGCTGAGTTTATTATTTCCAAATTCAAATGCATATCCCAAAACATCCAATCTTGCAATAGAAATAAGATTCCTAAACATAGTAGGAACATAAACAGTATTTTCCAAATCTAAAAAATGTTGGGTTTCCAAAACAAGTCATATTGTCCCAACAGCCTCAATCTTTAGCTCCATTCCATTTCCCAGCACCAGCTTTCTTTCCCCTTTACTTAGTCTCATGTGTGACATCATTCCCTGCAAAGAGTTACAAATATGAATTGTCGCACCGGAGTCTAACCACCACGTATTAATTGGTACATCAATCAAATGGGACTAATAACAAACCAAACATTTATCATTGTCTTTCTTCTCAAGCAACTTCTTGTATTTACGACAATCCTTCTTCATGTGCCCAGCCTTTTTACAAAAGAAACACTTCTTTGTTGACACTGGCATAGAAGCCTTTCTTTCTACATTACTTGATTTCTTAAATTTTTTCTGGAAGCTGCCCTTTTGTCCACCGGGACCACTTCTCTTCTTATCCTTATTCTGAATGGCAAGGTGTGCACTCTCAACTTTATTTTTCTTGTGCATGTTCTCCTCCTCCTCACACATGGCTACCAGCTCATCTATGGTCCACTCATCCTTTCTAGTGATGTAGCTACACTAAAAGGTTTCAAATTGGTCTGGCAAAGTATTTATTGCATAATGGACCAAGAAGGAGTCACCAATGTTTAGTTTCAAATCATTAAGCTTAGTGACCATATGCCTCATCTTAGTGATGTATTCTCTTACACCACCGGTCCCATCATATCGAAGTGAAATGAACTCACATAGCAATGAGCTAATAAGAGCCTTAGAAGACCTCTTAAATTGTTCCTCTATTGCCTTTAAGTAGTCCTCTAATCCTCTCTTGATATCGCAAAATCTAATAATAGGGCCACTTCGGCAGCTACCAAATAATCAGATTTTTTGACTAAAGCAGTAATCTTTATAAGTGGCGTCTAAAACTTTAAATTGTTACAATTATAGAAACTACTGAATAATTGGGTCTAAAATTAGGCCTAGATCTAGCCCAAAAAACCTTAGAAAATATAGTCTGTTGAAATGGACCACCATTGCTAGGCTGGTCCTTTAGGCTTCAGGCAAGATCTAGGTTTTTTTTTCTTCTTTTTTTTTTATTTTTTTTTTTATGATTGGGCCACGCTTAGTTACAGGACCATTCAAATAAAATAAAATAATACTTTTATGGACATGAGGTGGCCCATCCATAACCCCTTCTTTTAGTGGCCAGTGAGCCCATCAACACGTTGGATTCTAATCCTAGCTCAAACTACAGCAGGATTATGTGCATTGGCCCACCCAAAGTGTACACACACTAAACAAGAAGGTGGGCCTTTCGGCTTAGGGTGGACAGTTGTAGTGTGGTAGGGGTGCTGGGATTGGGTTCAACTTATTTAGGGTTGGGAGAATTTGATTTAGAAAAGATATATTAATCTCACACGTCTTAGGAGGATAATAAATAAAAATAATAATAGATCTTATTCATTCTGTGGCAAGCAATATGCAAATACTAGAATAACAAAAAAAAAAAAAAAAAAAAAATGAATTCTTTTATGGACTTTTCACATGCGCCAATTAGCTACAAAAAATGCCATTTAATTGTAAACACATTGAGGATCATAATCAATGTGCCAATCGTTGGCACTGTTGCACCAAATCAGACAATGAAACCGACAGTGACCTGGGCTACTACTACCATTTTGAAAGTAGTCCTTATATCATCTACCATCTCCATATATATGGGTGTGTGTCGTCTTGCCCATATGGTTGCCGGTATCATAGATAAAGCTTGACTGAGTGGTCGCCCAATCTAATACCAAAAGTGCGGTTGGATCACTCATCCAATTTAATTTATTTATTTTGATTATGCAAATCTAAATCATCTGCTCTGATACCAAATGTTAGAAAACAGATGAACAGAAGTTGGACCTATCTAGACTTTCATAACCAACACATATTATACGTCAAACATAAATCATACATGTCGCCATGGAGATGCGCAAGATGGATGGTCTAGATCTCCGATTGGGTGCTCAGACGGCCCAGGTGATCTTTAGGAATTTTCTCCCCTATGCCTCCCTTGTAAACCTTTCGATGGTGCTTGGTTTGGTTGATGATGGTGGCTAGAGGAGGGACCAAGGCTCTCTTTAAATAATACCTTATGAGAATCTAACCATCATAGTAATTTTCTAATTTTATGCATTAACTTATCACATGAAACCATATATAGAAATAAATCATTTGACCTTATTAATAGGAATCCTTATTGGGTCTAAATACAGTGAACCAAGGATTTTATAATAAAAAATAAAACAGACAAGTTGTTGCAGGGCCACCTCGCGAGATTTGTTAACGCATTGTCCATGTTTTGTGACCAGTGCAAATGAGAATACAATCACAAGGGATGCAATTGCATTTGGAAAGTAGACAGACCCTTTTTCGACTAGAAAAAGGGTATGAAAATGAAATGAGACAACACTTGCAACAAAGAATGAAATGAGACGACACTTGCAGCAAAGAAATTCTGGACTTGGACCACGATAGTGCAAGAACGTGAACCAAGAGACAGTAGAAGGCCCCACCTTAGTAGATACTGAAAAGGACTAATGCAATAAAAATTAGCCACATAATAATCCATCTTACATCTAAAAATGAAGAGGCAACAAAATAAATAATTTGACAAACAGAGAAACTTAGAAGAACATGTTAAGGAACACTTCCTTCTTCCTGCTCTTTGACAAAAGCCATACCGGACCTAATTCTTCTCATCCTTAACCTCTCAGCAATTTCAAAAGCCAGTTCTAGAGATTGGGAAGCATTGAGCCTCGGGTCAAACTGGGTGTGATATCTTGTGCACAAGTTGTCGAAGGTCACTGCCTTTGATCCACCAATACACTCTGTAACGTTCTGTCCAGTCATCTCCAAATGGACCCCTCCAGGGTAGCTCCCCTCTTGCTCATGAATTTCAAAGAAAGCTTGCAACTCAGACTGCATGATAAAGTTGGTAGAAATGAAAACTCCAGGTGAGTTCCTACGAATTAGTGCAAACAAAAGGAAAGAAACCAAAAAACCAATTTATGACACAAATCTTACTCTGATTGCATCAAATAGGCTCGTCCTCAAGCCACACGGAGCTTTGAAGCTGTTCCCATGCATCGGGTCAGTGACCCAAGTCACAATGAGTCCTGCCTGGCGCATCGCTCTAATTAGATGAGGAAGTTTAGCACGCAAGTTCTCCGCTCCCATTCGTGTAATTATGGTTAATCTTCCTGGCCTATTGTGAGGGTTCAGAATCTCACAAAGTCTCACAATATCATCGGGTCTATATTGTCACTCACCTACAAGAAGCATGCATGCGAGTTTTATGCCAGAAAGTAACACAAACACTAATCAATGATAAAATTTCCAAAGAATTGATAATGATTCATCGGCACTGGATAATAAAACATGAAACTGATACGATGGACATCTGTGCTGAAAATCCAAATGGTACAAATTCACTTGTAGTTAATGGCAGTTAATGAGATTTAATTAATAAACTGCAACCTGATCACTTTCTTCACTTGCTATTGTTAGACCTTGCATTAATGTATCAATTTGATCACAGTAGTTCAGTTATGTAAATTTTTTTTTATCAGTAATGATAAATTATATTAAAAGAGAAAGCCAGATATAAAAAACCACACGAAAAAATAAAAAGAGCACGACAGTATAAAATAACTATACCACGAAATGGAAAAGCAAAACTTAAAAGATATTTCTTTGTCAGTTATGTAAAATTTCCAATAAGATGTTTGCAAAACTAAAAAGTTTTAGTTGTACAGAAGTGGAACCTTTATGCCGAGAGGATTGGCTATACCTCAGGAGAAATTCAACGTGGGCACTATCCAGCTGTCGTGTCCTTTCACCCACCCAAAGCATGTGAGCTGAACAATCATAATAAAGACCAGATGTTGAGTCCTCCCTCGCTAGCGCCTGCTCATATGGTAGGTGAAGGCATTCGTGGGATGTCCAAAACTCAGTGGTAAGTCATTATGGGGCGTTCACTGGTGAGTCCAGATGCTACCATGAATCCCAAAGCTTCATCCACTCTCTGTGCAAGTTCCATCTATCTGTTTTCAAATAGTCATTACTCTAACTAAAAATCATCCTCTCAATCTATCTGATTATAAATCTTCACTCAATCACCAGATCAGATAAAACTTAAATCAGGTATGTGTTCATTGCACTCAGTATTAAAAATATATAAATAAATCCTATTTTCTTGCAAATAACTTGAATCAACATTACAACTCAACAGAAGTGACAACAAAAGGAATAGAGTTTGGCTATTTTGGTAAGTGCTAATATCACACAGTACTCAGTTCATTCAAACACCAAGTACATTTTGCTGCAGGATATCAAAAATGAAATCCACAGGAGGGTTAAGAGCCCAAGCAAAATCAGATTGGAAACCAATCCCAATTCCCAAACACATGCAATACAAATATATATATATATATATATTTAAAAATAATAATATAAAAAATTTAGAAAAAAAGGTACCTGCCCCCTTGCTCACTACTCTCGGTGAAATCAAGTTTCCAGTGTGAGATTCTTTGCATTGCTGCATAGCCACCAGTAGCAAATGCTCTCAGAAGATTCAAAGTGGCTGCTGATTGGGAATAGGCTCAAATCAGTCTCTGGGGATCGGGTGTTCTAGCTTTTTCATCGAAGACATGACTGTTGATTATGTCTCCCTGGTAAATAGGAAGCTTCACTCCATCACTGGTCTCTAAAGGACCAGATCTAGGCTTTGCAAATTGGCCAGCCATCCTTCCTACCTGTGCATTGTCAGACAGGAGAGGAAGAATCTAAGTCGGAAAGCTCATCGTGATTTAGCGAAAGCACTTACAAAGGCAAAGATCAACTAACAGAGAACAAAATTTTCCAGTGATCATCACACCCAAAACCCACATTATTAGTTGAATAGCCGCATAACCCAAACACCCCAACTAAGTAAATCGAATGAATGACAGAATATGGCCTTATAATCTGATAGATCGAATAAAAAAAAAAAACCTGAGAATCTAAAAGATGGGCGTTACTAGGACTCTTAAGAGAACAAAATTAGAAAGCAGAAGAGAAAAAAAATCCCACCTTGATTATTTTCATCTGCCCTCCGAACGTCAAGACGACTCCCATCTGCAACAACGTCCTAAAGGTATCTCTGATATTCTTTGCATTGAACTCCTTGAAACTCTCCGCGCAATCCCCGCCCTGAAGCAGGAACGCCTTCCCGAAAGCAGCATCTGCAATCCGCTCTTCCAATTTCCTCGCCTCCCCAGCGAAAACGATTGGCCGAAAGCTTTCAATCGTCATAAGAACAGATTCAAGCTCCTCCTTGTTGGGGTACTCTGGAATCTGGAGCACTTTCTTTGATTTCCAGCTATCAACCACCCAATTCGACCACCTGACTTTAATTCCGACCACTTCAGCAGCTGGTTTTCTCGAGGCATTTGCTGCGTGGACTGAGAAAATCTGGGTTTTCGAACAGAGGGTTTTGGAGCTGAGATTTCCTGCACCTGAAAGCACCATTGCAAATCCAATCGAAGTTCGAGAGAGCGAGTGATATGGTGGTGCTCGTGTTGGTACTTGGCGGCAAGGCAGTGCAACGGTTTGTTCCAGGATTTAAAGAGATCGGTGGAAGGTATTTTTAAGGAAGTTACCTAATTGGCCTTGACTGTCTTTAATGTTTATTAAAAGATTTTTTTTAATATACTCCCCTAATGGCCCATTTGGTAATTTAACTTGTAGAGTTAAAAATTTTAAAAGATCGTATCGTTAAAAATTAGTGGTGGTTTGAAAGTAGAGTTGACTTTTTAATTAAATAAAAAAAAGGTGTCATACAAAACCTAGCCGTCTTTCTTACTTTATGTTTTAAAAACTCGTGTTTTATGTATGATATCGTACAAATACAATCAATTATTGCTCAATTTGAGAGTGGGCTCCATTTCTTATTGATAAAAAATTTTAGAATATATCTTTAGAGGGCATGTGATTCATCTTGAACAATTCAAATTATCACTAAATAAGCCCCACGAAGGAGTCCCAGACCAGTTTCCTAACTCTTAACAAGGGTATTATATATGGATGGATTCTAGAGTGACATTGGAGATGCCAAATCTCAAAAATTATCTTCTGAATTCTGTCCAAAATAACTATCGAATCACCAAATTCATTTCATGTTTAGCATTGAATCTCCTTTCTAATGCCAATCTTTAAAAGGAGACTCCTTGCACTTCTAACCACATTCAGCAATTAGTTTCAATCTTTCCATTGTTATTGATTCATGATCTTTGGTTAATTATTTCTATCATAAATTATTTTTATCCTCAATCTAAAGACAAATCCAGTGAGACTTTATTGGTTTTATTTACCCCCGAAGAAATGTAATTAAATGGGATGTGATTGGATGCTAGGACGTGTGCACTTCCTAGCCACGTGAGATATTTGTTGAATGATGGATGTCCAGATTAGATTTGGCAGGAGAATCCTGCAGATTGATAAGTGTATACATGCCCCATTTTGTGGGGGTCCACATATATATAATTATTTATTATAACAAGACTCGTTTTGATATGATATTAACGGTGTTGAGGTCAACATCCACTCTTGCTCCTGAGCGATTATAATTGTGGTCGAGCCCTCGTCCTCACCGTAAAATTATTGTCATGCCTGTCTCACTATGAAACTATTATTTTGGACTGCAAGATCCTACAAACGGTGATATTATGTTTTGACTATCTTTCTCTGTGGATTCAGATCAGGCTGCTAGCAGTATATATACTGATCATCAATCTTGTCATGGACAGTTAGCACTCGAATCTGCCAACACTGTTTGGAGGTCATAATATTTCAGACTTCAGACTTCACAGTTCACAGTAGTGGTCTGTAAAATAAGTTTTGAGGACAAAATACCCATCGTTGGCTTCCCTTTCCTTTGCTGCCAAAGGAAATAAATTTGCAATGGGTCAGTAGGATTTGATATGTCCCATTCCCTGCCATTTCCTGAATCAATGGTAATGGACCATTTCTGGATTTGGTTTGATAAATGATGAACAGTAAATGACAAGGCATGATTTATGAGTCACAGTGCCCATTCCTCGCGCCCTTGGTGTGATATTGAATTCCAAGTCATGCCCAAAGTGAGCCAATCTATTTTTTTCCCCTTCTGCTTAACTGCTTGACAATTTCATAAATAACAAAAGGTGCTAGAGTGATAGATTTGATGGGCATGTCCATATATTTATCACATGCTTTTCATTCAACATCGGACTTATTTGTGTAATGCTGAGGAAGAAAAAAAATAGAGAAGGTGGGAGTGGGGAAGTTGGCCTGGCAAAGAAATAGGACATGAGAAAGTAAGATTTCCACCAAAAGTACAGCTACACCAAAAGAAGAAAAAAAAGGTTTAGATATTTGAATCCCTTTCCGGCTGCTTTTCCACTAATATGGTCAGTGGCGGATTCAGGATTTTTATTTAGGTGGGGCTAAAATTTTGCTAGACTTTATATTTGAAAAAAAAATACATTTTTTCTTGATTTTTGCGCGGCTTTTTTTTATATTACCAAATAGCACTCGTACGTTTTTCTTTAGAAAATGTGTAACTCATGGAACTCAAATAGATGCATCAAGTTAGTGAAGATTGTGCAATGAAGCGGTTGTTAATTAGAAGTACCAAAAAGTATTAGATGGATAAAAAATAATTCTAACCTAATCTCAGATACTCAAACTCACATTATCATGTTTCACTAAATTTATATGTCAAAATCAATGCCCAATGGAGGTCACTGCAAATTCAAGGTGAGTGGGTGTATGAGAAAAACTGAATATAAGAACATTTTGAGGACACCCATCCTTTCCCTTTTCACTTTCTAAAAGCCTCAAATCTTTGGATAATGGGGGTGAAATTCTATCTTTGGATCATAGTGGGGTAAGAAGACATGATAACATAAATGAATTTGGTTATATTTGGATTTTTGTAGATATGCTTAGATTTGGTGGTTTAAGGCTTAGGGTATGGATTAGGATTTTGAGATTCAATTTTTGAAATTAGAATTTGGAGATTAAGTGTTTTGATTTAGGTATAGAGTGATTATGAAGGATTACACCATATATGTTTGGTAGATAAAAATGTAGTAATCTACAAAGTACATAAGGACCGGCGATGAGGAGCTCGATCGATAATTGGCGCGAAGAGGTTTCAAAAGAAGAGGTAGAAGAAGAGGGAGAGCGATGTATTGCCGCAACATGTCTTCTTTTCTTTCTTTCTTTTTTTTTCTCCTTTCTTTTTTTTTTTTTTTACCAACGAAACTTTACATTTGTAGGGCTATCTTTAGACAATATGTGATAAGTTTAAACATGTGGGGCATGCTCCAAGGCCTCATTCAACTCTATGGTGTTTTCAATTTTGACGTGGGGCGACTACCCTAGATCGTGCCCCAAATTACTTGCCCCTTCACCAAAATACCATTGAAATCTATATAGATTTCAATTTTGACCTGGGACGACCGCCCCAGGTCAATATACAGTAGGTCCGCCGGTGGATATGGTGTTACACAAACATGCCTTGAGGTTAATGTAATTTTCCTCTTCAAATTATAGAAAAACAACAGATGTTCATTATAGTTGAGAATGGGGCAGTTCATAGTTGGAGGGTGATGTGAAACACAATGTGGGTGCATGTTTTGGCACATAGTAAGAGACTCACACTAGTATCCTCTCTTATTTTTCGAGTGTACAATAAATGCACATTGAAGATCCTACCTTGTGAAAAACATTTAAAAAGAAATATCTGTTGTAATCTAGGGCCTACGAGAAGAGATCAATCACGCACAATAACACAAGAGATTTATGTGGTTCGGCTTTTGGCCTACGTCCACGAGGAAGGCGGGAGAATTACTATGCAATCGAAATAGAGGTGTACATCCTAGAGACTCTGAGTCTCTAGTTATTATATCAACCCCAAACCCTGTTACACCCAAACCCTACTTCTAATCACAGTACAACTTGGGCAATCCAAGAGCCCGGTTAACCAAGACTTATTAACTTCTATTGAGCCATACAAATTAACAATATCTATAATTGCAAACCTGATTTGGATCCACTGGTATGGCTTCATAGATTTAAATCTGAATTTTAGTTTGATCCATGCAATGGCCACAGGCCAGTCCCAAATTGGAAATGTTTGTATATCCTGGATCCATACCATATGTTTTTCCTTTTGCCGGGTCCTTCAGGTGTTCAATTATATTTAGGACCCTTCAAAAAAAAAATTTCAGGATCCATTCTCATCCCTAAACATCTGTATCTTCCATTCAACATTTTTAATTTGTGCTATATACAATTACTGCTAGTAGACACTAAGAACTGAAATCTCCACTTCTCTCCTTGACAAAAAAGATACACATGAAAAATGTACTACACATTGAAATGAGCATCCAATCACCCTTGCTTCTGTTTTTTTCACCCCATAAGGTCCATTTCAACAGAAATAAGCCTAGTGAAAACTGAAGTATCCTTGATAATAATGTGCGCGGCAAACGACCACTTACCAACATGGCTCGCGTGGGACCTGAGGCACACCATAGGCGATGTGTTCCATTGAAAATTCTTCATTGTGAAGAGATATGTGGACATGAAGCCAAACGCAGCAGGATCATCAAGGCGCCATCACATCATCTGCAGATAGAAATGTATACCACATAGATCAGGGTGGTCCACTGGTTTGAGATTTAAAACAGAGTGGAGTAAGAACTGAACCGTTGAAAACAAAGCATGACAACATAGGCCAGAGGCCAAAAGCAACATTCGCCAAGAACTGCACTGATGTATTTCTATTTTGCTCCATGATAGTGAAAGGAAGAAGTAGATCCCTCCTTTTCCCAGTCTCAATGCTGTACAAATTAGAACATGATTTGTGTTATGATTTCAACATTTTTGTATATATGGTAGTGGTCAACATCTCCTTTTGAGTGAATTTCAACAGAACAAAGCCCGGGTAAAAAGAACCTGACAGTAAGCAGGAAACTAAATTGACACAATGCAAGCGATCAGGTAAATAGCAAAGGAAGAGATCTGATTTTTTAACACAAGCAGTCTGTGTATTTACATTACAATACACTATCCAGAAGTTGATCATACTAAAAATACACTAGTGTATAAGTATAATTATGGCATCACACTCATCATACATATAGTTTCGCGATTGCAATCAAGGCCTTGCTCACACATTTTCCAAGAAATCAGTATCGTTATCTACATCGTCAACATCTCCATCAGTTTCGACGTCATCAGGGTCCTCTGTCCCTTCAGCAGACTGCCCGCCAGCCTTGGCACCTTCTGCTGGTGCCGTTGCCTCTTGTACAATTCGCATTATTTCTTCAACACTCTGATCTGGTTGGGCACTGTCAATGCCCTTGTAGTTTGTTTTCTCTCCTTCCACCAGCTCTCTAGGCATGTTTTTAAGGAACCATGGATGTTTTTTTATCTCTGGGATTGTGATCCTCTTCAATGAGAAGTAAAGACAGTGACCACATCAGTTGATATTACAGAAAATAGAGGGGGTAATCAGTATTGTTCAGCTTACCTTTGATGGGTTGGCAACAAAAATTTGGGAAAGAAGGTGCCTGCAGTCTGCAGATACTCTTACATAATCCGGTATTGTGTACTGAACGCTCATTATTCTCTGTTAAACATCAGATGAACAGAGAATCAACTACAAGATCAAATGTAAAAATGACAATTATTAGAATCAGGGGGTCAGAACAGCCCTTCAGGTTTCAGCTTTAATTAATTTTTGGTAAGATTGACCACAGTTCTAGCTCTGGTGGGTCGGTATCTGGGTGAATGTCACACTATAGGTTCGGGAACTCACTCCAATCGTCTTCCGAAAATTTCTAGGATCTTCAGGATCTTCAAATGGATACGCTCCCACTATCATCACATACAGAGTCACACCACAGGACCATACGTCCGCTATCTGCAGGTTGCAGGTATAATATCAACAATTCAAACTACTGAGCTATCTATATAAATAGGGTGCACAAGCAGAAAATAAAAGAACATCAGAGGAAATGATTTGCATGTATACACAAGATCAGAACAACCTCTATACAGTGTATCAAAGGTTTTCACGTTCAAGGAACAAGAAGGGGGAGACCTGGAGACCTTGAATGATGTAGCGAGGGAAAACATGATAGATTGTGAAGTTAGCTTTAAATAGGTTTGAGAAAAGAAGTAGAATGATTCTGAAATAACATACAAAATCATTGCATTGACCAAAACATCTATAGTACTTCATGGGCCTTGCCTATCTAAGCAACTTCTACTAAATTCCAACTGATGGACTAAATGTTTGCAAAGTCCTACCAAGTCCCTAGAAATTCATAGGAGGGGGCCTTTATCGAAAGGGTATTGAAGACTAGAAAAGTGAAGTTTCAAGGTGGAGATTAAGATATGTTGACAACCACTTACTCTAAATGCATAAGCTGATAAAGAATGGTGTAACAATGTATATCAAGGTCACCACACCGCCTGCACGTGCGAGCTCCTGCTCCTTCACAGAAATTACACCCTCCATGGGAGAATTTAGGGGCTCCGCATGGGAATCACACCCTCCGCGAGAGAATACGAGGCACAACAGCCTCAGGGATTATGACACTCGACCTCCTGCTCTGATACCATATTACCAACCACTTACTCTAAAAGCTTAAGCTAATAGAGAACGGTGTAAAAGGTTACAATAAGATAGACCATCACATGATCTAATTTCATAAGTTGAATGGTGGACAATCACTGCCTATGGAAACAGGATTAATATGATGGTCGGTGTAGATCCACCGCTTTTAGTCCTTCACATTTAGCAGTGTGGTAGAATCCCATTTCTTGAAAAGTCCCACAAGTTCATTACAAACTAGGCGAACAAGGGAAGGTTGGCTTGTTAGGCCAACTTTCAGACACGTTTGCTAATTTCTGCTATGGAAATAAGTTCCAGTTTGCTGTGGTAGTAGAATGAGGAGGTTTTCTTGTTAAGCAAACCACTTAAACACCCCTACACATTTTGTACATCATGTGATCCCCTGATTCATGGCCTGGATTTGTGCTATGGAATATTACCCACTGGATCATGCTTGTTCTGCAGCAGCTTAGATCTTGTACAAGTTGCTTCCTCGTAAAAAGGTGTCAGCAAGATTAACAAACATCAATTTAGAAGTATATAAATATTCTGTGAACTTAATTATCTTTTCTCTTGCACAAGGTCTTCAATTTTGGGCATGTTTCCTACTATGTAGGAATTCAGACTTCAGAGGCCTAGCTGGTTTAGCGCTATCTAGCCTAACTGGAGGGTGTTTACTGCCTGTACAGAGTTCAGCAGACAATGTTTCACAGAAAGCTTAAGAGATAGAGAATTACCTTTCCATCATACTCCTTTCGAGATAGAACCTCAGGCGCAATGTATGCTGGTGTTCCTACTGTTGACTTGGGTATCGAATGCAACAAAGCAGACTGCAATATAACCAAAGTGAGGAACCAATAAAAATGGAGTTATTTATGTGCGGTCAAGCCATCCATTGCACATACCCCTTGATGTGTGTTCCCTGCCCTCCCTGCTAACAAATTCAGTAGTCCCACTCATCCCGTGGTTCAATCATGCATGTAAATAAGGATAACTTAAAAAAGGTTTTTGATGGTCCACATTAGATCTTCATATAGCATTCCACATGAACAGTGGATCCACCTGATTTTCAGGCTAGGTCAACCAGATGGTCAAGTCCGTCTGGTGCACGCACTTCGATTTTCATGGTCACCTTTCCAACTTAGAAAATCCCTTCAAATGGTTACTAAGTACAAATTCCATGAGATTGAGAATATTGGTTTTTGCTACTCACCTTGGAGTAACCAAAATCACATATTTTGAGGCGTGGCGTTGCGCTTCCATCCAAGAGTGTATTTTCCAATTTGAGGTCCCTGTGACAAATTTCCTGCAACAAGAAGAAAAGGAGACATTGACTCCATTTGATTTCTCCATTGATAACATCTCAAGTATTATCTGCGTAGTACTTTGATTCTCCAGTGATAACATATCAAAGTATTATCAGGGCAGGACTTACTGCAGAGTGGCAGTAGCTGACTCCAGATATTAGCTGTTGGAAGAAAAATCTTCCCTGTTACCAAACAAACTGGAAGTTTATTGATAGCGCAGAGAATTGAGATGCGAAGAAAGGGAAATGCACGGTTAGATCCATTAAGATTGATGATGTGATGAAAATAATGAAGGAACAAGTTAAAAAACCTCATCCTCACTAAATCGGCCAGCACTGCAGATCCTCTCAAATAACTCACCACCAGCAGCATATTCCATGACAATTGCTAGATGTGTTGGTGTTAACAAAACCTGCTTTAACTTGAATACAGTCAGCTGTATACATCTTTGCTAATGGATATATTATATATTCCAAGTGTAGATTTCTTTTCATAGGGTATAATGATTTTATACCCCTTGCTTATTGTCAGTGGTCCTTCTATTGTGTTTTTTTTTTTTTTTTCTCCTTAATCATCATATAATTTCATTACTGACAAAAAAAAATCCAAGAGCAACTATTGAAGGATGCAATAATGCCCACGCATCTGACTAAGATGCATATGTTGTGCAGTCCAAAAAAGTCCCGCTTTCTTTTGATTCTAACACTGTACAGCCAAATGGGAACCTGATTTCCATTATAGACTGTGCACTATACTGAAATGGTCCAATTCACAAAACTCAATGCAGAATCAAATGTAAGCTTTTCTGGAAGTACCCCTTGAGTTTTATGGACTGCAGCTAATACATCAGGGTTGGTTTGATCATTATTGAATTCCTAAGATACATAACAAACGCCCTTCTATCTAAGGGGTTAAAAGTGAATGATTAAAGGTGAAGATACACAAGGGGTGAACAAATAATCTCAATATAATAGGAAAAAAATACACTACAATCATCATATAGCTAAATCATAAGAACTAGTGGTTGCATCTGCAACACCACTTTAGAACCTTCACACCTCACCACTTTAAAACTCCAAATATAAACCCCCTTTGCTATGAATTCGATGCAGGCAAATGGATGGACCGTAAATAGAGTTCAATTGTACCCTTTCACGATATTCCTCATCAAATGAAAGAGAATAATGAGTTTCAAACCCAAGAAAATTAGACTTCAAATCTCTTTCATGCTATTCTTTCATAAATAGCTACACGTATCGTCTTATACAAAATTAACCAGACCAAGAGTAGCATATAGCGCCCATACCTCCTTGAACCGAATGATGTTAGGATGCCTCAACGACTTGTGATTAATGATTTCCCTCTGCACTTTCTCATCAATCTGAGCAAAACAACCAAATTCAGCTTCAAACAGAACACCAATGATATCAAAATAAAGACCCCAAAAGAAAAACCACCGAATTTAACAACTACTAATTAAACACAGTTAAGTCCTGCTACCATCTTAAATAGTAAACAACCAACATCTTTTAATTGAGTTTCTTCAGCAAAAGGACCATCTAGTTCTGAGAGAATTCAAAATCCAAAACAAAATAACAGCCCCAAGACTAAGCTTAAACAAATCCCACCAGCCCAATCCCAATCTCATGACCAACAACAGCACCATGATAAAAACTCATCAAATGGAGAAAAGTTAAAATTTGCAAATGACCCAAAAATACAACAAACTCATACCATAACCCCGAGTCCCAGACCCCTCCCAACATTCTATTTCAGACAAAATTGCAAGAAAACCAGACTAAAGAAGAAGATGAAAGTGTCAAATTTTAACAAGTAATTGGTTCCATCACCTTCTTTCCCCTCTGTAAGTATTTGACAGCAAATAGCTCCTTAGTCTTCTTATCCCTCACCAACCTTGCTACTCCAAAGTTCCCTGCACCAAGCTCTTTCAGCGGCTCGTATCTCTCCTCCATCTCCCAAACAAACCAATTCCAAGGAAACTTTGATTACCAGGAAGATGAAAAGCTCTCAGACCGACTTAGTATATTTATCTTGACTTGCAAAATCTAATACCAAGTCATCTTGATCTGTGGCTTGAAAGATACTCATTTCTTTTCTTATAGATAGCTGGATAGATTGAGGGAAACCAAAACAAGAAAGAGCGCGTGCGCAGGGGGCGGCCGATACGTAGCTGTTGCAATAGGTGTCGGGAATGCTTACGTCTGAGCCTTGTGGGCCATGCAACGTTACGGCTCCGTAACTCCTCCGTTACCAATCCGGATTCTCTGAGGCTTTAACTCCGAGAAATCCTGAGTTAAAAGGTGTGGAACTTTACAGTGGGGGGTTCAGAAATTGAAATCTGAATCGTTCAAAATAAAGCTCTTATAATTATATACGTATTTAACCTTAGTTGAATTTCATCCCACCATAAGATTGGCAGTTAAAGTGAAAAGTGATTAACACAACCTTAACATATTGACTGGCACTTTTTTTTTTTTTATCAAATGGAAGATCCCAGGGTGGAACTATAAATTTTGGTGTTACCCAATGTATTTGAATCATGTTTATAATGGTTCAGATTTTGATGTAGAGTATTACTCCATCGACTCATAATTTCTCTAAGGCAAAGCCTCGGAGGATTCAGACTCCTATGTAACTTGCTAATAGCCACAGTGTGGTTTCTTTGCATTAAGGGCAGTGCATTGTCCATGATCACAACGTTCATGGAGCGGTAAAGTGTTTTTATTATGAGACCGGATCCTGGGAGGGTTTACCCCACGGTGGCTCTGAGTGGACTAAAATGTTTTTACCGTTAGCCCAGATGCTGATAGTTAACCTTAATACCATCGTGACAGTGCTCACGATCTGCAATGTTACCGTGGGTCAAAACCCTTGGAGGTCGACCCTTAGTTGGGCCAAATGGGACTTTATAGTTTGCTTGGATTCCATGATTTTTTTTTTTTTTTTTTTTTTCTATAATAGATGCACTGGCACTAGTTACAATAATTTGTTGACCATCATGATTGTTTCATTAGATTAACCATTCAAAATATTGATCATTATTCATAAGGTAGCCCCAAGACATGTTCACCGATAACACCACTGTCAGCCTAGTATGATAATATATACCTATAGTTTGAAATACAATAAATTGTCCATCCAAATAACAGGCTTAGCAAGAGCTACGTGGAAAACAGTATACATTTGGCAGTATTGATCAAGTGGTGCCATTATATATGCTACATGTTAATTGTACATCTTTAGGAGCTGAGCTTTTGCATGCTTTCATTACTAATAGTCCACTGCCATTGTTTTTTTTTTTTTTTTTTTTTAAAGGACTGCCCTAAGATATTATGCATTTAAAATTATTTATCATCATTATGCATACTTACTCGGCAGATGCCAATGTCAGCAACATGATACTACATATAAAATAGAGGCCGAACCTAGGTCCTAGTTTTCTTTACTCAATATTTAATAACAAGTTGCACATACTAATTTTAGCATTAATCATATTTGATAATAGATTACACCATTTTTTATTTTTAATCCCTTGCCCCTCTCCGAACCTAGGTCCTAGTTTTCTTTACTCAATATTTAATAACAAGTTGCACATACTAATTTTAGCATTAATCATATTTGATAATAGATTACACCATTTTTTATTTTTAATCCCTTGCCCCTCTCCAATTACCAAACCGATCATCGTCTTATTTCATTCACCAAGCTTTTGTTTGCACATTATCTTTCACCTTTTATCATTTGTAGCTTCTTTATTTTTATATGTAATGAATTGAAAATGTCAAACAACATCTAAATCACTTTAATGCTCCATGAAGATCTAATAAGGCATGTTGGTAATGCAATTGGAATGCTTTTATGAACATTTAACTTTTCAATGTGCATTTATATTCAATGCTTAGGGCTTAGAGCCTATTTGTTTAGTCAGTGTTGATCTCCTACTGCTTTTAAGTAGTTCCTTAATTTCAATAATAATAATAAGAGTGAGGGATTAAATATCCTTAAGGGGGCATCAAATAATCTCACTTTTGAAAGGAAATAATTACCGATACATCTCCCTATTAGATTAAAATCTTATAAAGGTATGATCCTATATACATCTCTATTAGGGCTGTCAATCGTGTTGTGTCAATGAATTCGGGTTATAGGTTACAATCACCTCAACCCATACACGACCTATTAACTTTACGGCTCAAAAAATCCAATCCGAACATGACCCGTTAATTTAACGAGTTACATTGACCCAACCCGTTAAGTAATTAAGTCATTTCAAAAATTAAAAAAGAAATTATACAAAAATAGAAGGAGAAAAATATATAAGCCACATGAAACTGTAAGTGAGGATATCGAGTGGATCCCACCTAAAATCCCACTATAAAATAAGAAATTTCAATTTCTTCTTTATGAATATAAATGAATTTTAGTTACATTTAAGGAGTAATAACAAATTAACGGTTTAAGCGGGTTGTTAATGGTTTACTGATTTAATTCGTACACGATCCGTTAACTAAACGTGTTAACGGGTTTGACAATATCGTGTAGGTTCGTGTCGTGTTGACGGGTCGTGTCGCATTTTGACAGCCTTAATCTCTACCCAATATCCATTACTCCTCACCTCTTTACAATACTCATTTCATAAAACACCTTTTATAAAATAAAAAAAATAAAATCTCGAGGTTTAATACGAAGTAGGCAAATGGGCCTTTTAATTAAATTGCATTGCTTTTACAGAATGGTTAGATGTCATTGAAAACGTCAAGATTTTATTAGATTTTATTAGGTGCTCATAATTCATGCTTCACCACTTCCTGCGCACCCATAAAAAAAGCTTTTCTTCATATTCACAAAAAATAAAGTCCAAGAGTTGCCTTTACCTTAAAAAAGAAAAAAACAAAAAAAGAAGAAGAAGAAAGGTTGTCTATACTAAAAACCATGGAAAAATGAAGTCGGCAGAAGATGGAGACAGTTTTCTATTATTTTTTCTGCATAAAATGAGTTACACGGCACTTAAGAACGGGCCCTCCAGTTGGTCAGCCCACAAAACCTCAACCTAATCATGATTTAAAATCACGGTTGCAGTAATCTTAGCAGTTCCTGTCGTTTAAAAAATCTGAAAAAATTTTAAAAAATTACGTGCAGTACACGACATAAATTAAAATATTAGTCGTCCCAGTCGTTTAATATATTGTGTGTTTCTTCTGTTGATCTATTAAGTACAGTGTTTACATGCTCAAAAAAATGAAACACATCATTTTAACAATCTTAGTTATTGGATTGTGGTCCATGGCCCTGTTTGTACACACTTGATAATCCATGATAGCATCAACTTATATTACAGGCTTTTTTTTTTTTTAATTTCCATGCCCTCGTGGGTGCATACCAATTAAGAAGATTGAAAGGATAGAAATGACAGATAATGGGATAGAATTGATCAAAAGTTCAAGCCCTGAGAATTATCTTAAGGGAGTTGCTATTGGCACACAGTTTTTAACTTTTTCCATACAAATTCTCTCTACACACATTCATATAATTAAACAAATTACATTAGTTCTTTTCACACACACCAAAATTTCCTAAACTATCCATCCCTCCATTTCTCCCTTTCTTCCCACACACAAATCAGATTTTTCTTCGCTATCTCTTCTTTACCATTTTTTCCATATTAGATTACCTTTTTTTTTCCATGAAAACTTGTTATGGGGATAGATTCTCATTCAATGTAAGTTTTTACAAACAATGTCAGTGTTTTTGAAAGCATTTGGGTTGCATTTTATCCATAATCGCAAGGGTTTTTAACCCAAAAATCGTGACTCTGTTTGGTCTCTGAGTGACCGAACATATTGCAGGTGTTCGGACCTGAGTGTCCGAACAAAAGAATAGTGTTTGGACACTCAGGTCAAAAATCATTGTTCGGTCTTAAAGGTCCGAACATATGCATTATGTTCGAAATTATAGGTCCGAACATATGCAACATATGCCATCTGTTCGGCCCTGAAAGACCGTAAATTTCGGGAACCCGCAAATTCGTTTCAGGCGACAAAAAAATTAAAAAATAGAGGTATGTGAGTAAAGATAAGTTGCCTTGGAGAAGAAAATTGAGGAATGTGAGTGAAGATGAGTTGCCCAAGGTAGATGAAGAAGTGGAGAGTAAGATGGGTGAGAGAAGAACAAGATGAGGTTGTGTATAAAAAGATAATGCGTTTTGAGTTTTTATGGGATAATAGATATTTTGGTCATTTCATGAAAGGGTAAAAATGTAATTAAAAAAAAGATAAATTCCTTATATTTGAAAAGAAAAATTTTGTGTGCTAATTCTCAGCTTAACAATCCCTTCTAAGTCTAACGATGCATTAGGGGCCCACTTATATTTGATAATCAAAGGCCAGCCCCATAGAATTCTTTGATCACCATTATATTGTGTGATTAATTTGATTGGATCATGGGCTATCCAATCAGTGTCATATATTTCATTTTTGAGTCTGGGATGGGCTTAAAAACAAATTCAGGTGGGCCCCACTCCGGAGCCCACTGGTGGTTAGTTTGTTATCAGTACGAATCCGAAGAGGATCCGGACTCTCTCCAAAAGAGTTTACGGAGACCCAACTAGGGCTTCCTGTGCAGAATCGCAGATTGAGAGAGAGAAGAAGAAGAAGAAGAAGAAGCAGCAGCAGCAGCAAGAAGAAGAAGAAGAAGTAGCAGGTAATGAAACAATCTAAAGAAAACCCTTGATTTCTATCATCAATTGTGGTGCCTTTTGATTTCTGTAGCCCTTGGACATCACAAGTGACCATAAGGCTCAATTGCAGGCGATCATTGTTTGTAAGACGTTTTGATTAAAGAAAGATTCTAACTTTGTGGGTTTTTGGCCATGTGTTTGTTGAAGCGGAGATTCATTTCGATTTCCTGGCATGAAATATGTACGAAACATGTGCATTGTGGATTTTTGTGAGAGAGATGAGGGGAAGCGCTTGTACGTTCTACTTGCATGTTACATATTTGATGAAAATTCTACAAGAAGTGCGCATTATAGGATTTTTAGTAGGGCTTGCATGTTACATGTTTGATGAAAGTTCTACAGGAAGTGCGCATTATGGGGTTTTTAGTAGGGCTGTCCAAGGGTTTGGTCTGACCAAAGAGAAAGTAAATTATGAAGAGGCATGTCTCAATTAGTTCGAAATTCGAGCTACATTTGACTCAAACCCTAAGTTCTTTTTTGTGTTGAATTTATTGGTCTGGATCAAGTAATATAGTCTTTTCCAGGGTTTTACGTAGAGAAAGAGGTCCGTTACCAGAAGAATTGAACTGCGCCTGGATAGTTGGCCGAACTTGGCCTGGCCTCGCCCATTTTCAATGCCAGTGGTGTACATAATGCATGGCAGACCAGTTGATTAAAACTTGAGGGTGGAAAATAAGGCTTGCACTCTGTATAACCTCTCCGAATCACTGATAATTGATCATTTTTGGTGAAATTCATGACATGGGTTCTAGTCTAAAATTTCATTTGCTCATATTTGTACACAGCCACGTGACCTTGTATTCTCTTTCGGCCATGGGGACATCTGAGAAGCCTTACATTTCAGATGGAAGGAAACGTGCTTTGGAAGCTTTGGAAAGGAGATTTACTGTTGAGATATCACAACAGCAACAGAAGAACAATAAGCGAGCCCATGAAACAGAAGGAGAAGAAGGCCCAAAAAAGCAGTCATCTTCTACTAGTTTTCCAGCACATGAGCTCAAGGACCCATGCACACCTATTTCCTCATCCAAGAAAGGTCTTCCCTTACCTAAGTCTTCATCCGACCTTTGAATTTATGGTGTGAATTTTACACTAGCTGCCCTCTGTTTCTTTTAATCTTAGGTTATATCTTTTATTGTTTTACTAAAGTGTTGATCCTTGTTGATTTGGTATTATTGATATTTTCAGGACATTTTGCATTCTTTGATCACCCCCATGGAGTTTCAGGTAACCCATCATTGAGAGTATTTGCACTTACTAGGGTGTGACAACAGTGGATTGATATATGATATGCTTCTACAGAAGAGGAAGCATCTGGTCCTACATATATTCAGTTGACTCAAGCCATACATGACAATTTGCAGGGTAGTGGTATCAAGGTACTCCTGGCCATCTTACTTTCAGTTTCATGCAGCTTTGTATTTTATGTTGCTACCGACCTGTAGATACAAGAATTAGTATACTTGATTGTATTTTGTGATTGGGATGAAGCGCGGACTAGATTGTTCCCTCTGACACAAAGTTTTGCCTCTGGGGAGAAGTATTTCACAAAAAAAGAAAAAAGGAAAAAGATATATGAAATCCCCTATTTTGAGAACACTCTAATACAGAGAAGAAGGTCCTCAAATGAAAACTAAGTAGGAAAGTGCCATGGCCCATATGGCATAACTGACTATGGTAACTTTTCCCACAATGGCTTCAACTTTGAATTTACATAATGTTAGAAACTTCACTTACAGATCTGATAGTAGAAGGTAATTAAATATAACTAACCAAATTATTAAATAGAATTGTGGCAAAAGTGACAGGCCTTGGCTTGACCCACCACGAGTAAGAGAACTGTGGACCTCACTCAAGGTAGCCTTACCGTCACCAAGCGTGGGTTGGCTCGCTTGCCATGCCATGGCCCAGCTGGCCAAACTCATGTACTAAATAAATGTTCTCCAAATCCCCCAATATTTCGTCATTTTTGGTTTGCTTCACAAATCTTTGAGTGTAAAGATATCTCATATAGGATTCTCATAGGTTCTCTTTTTCCAATGAGAGACTAAACATTTTCACAAAATGACAACAACACTACCGAGGAAAAATAAGGCAGGGAAGTGTACTGTTTTCAAATACAGTAACATGTGTCGCAACATATTCTTGTTAAGTAGATGTACCATCATCTTCAAAAGTACCATTGCTGAAGCCCGATGCCATCCATCCAGGTGGGCTTCATGAATTCTACTTTTCCCTCAACCTGATTTAAAATCATTTTCTTTTCAATCAGAAAATAAGAAGAAGAAAACAGTAAAAAAAATATATCCTCTCTGACTGTATTGAATTACAAGACACAGCATATGCTTCTGAATACTTCATTGATGGAGGCATTATATTAGACAAGCCTGTAGCGAGCATATGCTTGTTTGATAGAAAATGTTCAAACATAAGATTTATTTTTCTTCAATTCAGGATCATGCATCTATATCATGGGCCTACATGCATAAGATTACCTTCTGAATATTGGATCTACACTAAAGATGGCTGCCACATATGTTGTCTTAAATCATGAGGGTCTTCTTCTCCTCCCCTCTAAATACTTGCTCTGTATAAAAGATGGCCGCCAAAGTCTCTAATCATGATTAAATGGTCCTAAAGATGTCTGCCTCTTATGTTGTTCCTAATCATGAGACATTTGCAATTGTGCAGCTTTCAAGTAGAAGAGACAGCACGACCAATAGAATTATGCATGAGCTTCTCCAAAATGGTGACGCATCTCAGAAGTACATGCAAGGGTCACGAAGCCTGAAAATTGACAATCGGCTTCTTCTTGATAGCTTTGTACAAGGCCGTGCTCTATCAACTGGTGCTCGTGTGAGGGCCATTCAGAGTCACTCAAAGCGCTCTAAAAAGCACATGTCCATGCGACAACATCGAAAACATGGATCGTTCAATTTATCTAATGAGTTCCATAGGTAAGTCGTGCTTCTAGGAGACACCTTGTTGCATTAATTTTTTATACACTTCATTTGGGTGTCTATTTTTCTATCGACAACCGGTTATGTTAGTGTTGGAAACTAAAAATCAGCTTTCAGGTTCCTGAAAATCTTGGGTGCAAAATCTTAAGCTGATCCATTCAAGTTCATTTCAGCTAGATTATGAACTTGCTACGAAGGATAGAATCAAAATTAATAAAAAAAGAAAGTTGAAAAAATATTGGGAAATCAATGTATATTTCCAGAAGAGCCTCTGCGACTCTGCCCATATTGGTCATTGGGTCTGCTTGCATTCTTTTATTTCCTGCATACAAACTCATTTTATTGTCTGAGCCTTATGTTGACTTCATCAAACTTTTCGTTACTACTTCTCTCCCTCTGTGTGATCATGTGACTAGATTAGATTATTATTTCAAGCTTTCCTTGTTTATTTGTAAAGGTAGAGAAAGACAGCAAAGAACTTGAAACAAAAGATAAATTTACAAGTGTGGGGAGTTTGATATTAATCTCAATGCGAATGAAATAAAAAAATAAAAAAAAAAATTCAATGCTGTTGTTTCTTGTTACTTCTCTAATTTTTCATGATATTTTTGGCAACAATGAGCTTTTTTCCATTGATTGTTGTACCTTTGCACGTGTTTCCTTGTCTTAATCTGGAGTTTTTGCTTCTTGATTATATATCAGAAATGGGTCTTAATTTACTTTCTTTTTTCTTTTTTTTTCCTAATTGATCATTTGGAGTACTGGGACCATTGAATGATGAGAGGAAATATACAGTTCTTTTCTACAGCATATGCATAGTTTTCTATGCCTCCCAACTACTTACATGCGTAGTCCTGCATCCACTTGAGTCTTGACCATAGAAGGGAGGATGTTCCAATTCCATTCCCAGATTGGAAGACCTAGCCATTCTTTCTTTTTGAATTTTATTATTGATAGTTGCTCTATTTAGATTAGGCTTCTTATGTGCACCAATTATGAAGCATTGGATCTTGCAATTGCATTAGTTTTTCAGAATTGGGCCCATCATTAAAGTGGTTTGGATCAACCAATCATTATTCATTAGCCCCTCACTCATGTTGAGAGGCGAAGAAACTGGCAAGTGTAGAGTTTTGACCATGTCGGTTGTATGTTGCAGCTTTGATCTGTTCAAACCAATGCATGATATTTGGAAGGATTATATGACTCAACTTCTCAAAGGTATCGGGTAAGAGTGGTACTTTATGGCGTTCATTATCCATTTTTATCAACATACACATACATCTTTGGTTGAGTGTGCTACCTTTTGGTAATCCGGTTTGGATCTATTATCCCAGGAAGGGAGCCCAGTTAGCCCAATGTCTTCTCACTGCTGATTTACATGGTGCTCATCTACAAGGTAATCTATAGCAAACCAAACTTTCTTGTTGTATTAAGTGATTCTTTTCTTCTGTGGCTTTGTAATGTTTGTGTGGACCCTACAGTTGAAGTATCCATGTTCTTCCCTCATAATTTGGTATCTAATGGCTGCCTCTGTTCTTGTTTCTCCAGTTGTTGAATGTAAAGTTACCACCTCCATAGGAGCAAGTGGTATCATGATCCGAGAAACTGCTGAAACATTTGGAATAATCTTGTTGGATAATAAATTTCGAGGTAATCTATCCATAAATTTTGGATCCAGTGTGATTTATTTATAATGACTTCATACCAATTAAAAATTATTAACGTTGTTTTATCTTTGTAGCCTATCCATTTAAATTAATTTGTTATAAATTTATTCTTTATAGCAAAATTCCTCTAAATCAAATTTAACTTTTGTTACCAGTGCTTAGGTATTCCAACTTTTGTACCATCTATATTTTTATGCCAAAGTGAAGTCAGTTTTTGCTTTACTGTTTTAACACACTAGCTTCCATGTTGGACAAAACCTGTTAAATGCAGTTGTGGAATTTCTTGCTGGCTCATGCACATGCTTATTGGATTTTGCAGTTGTGCCTAAAAAGGGTTCTGTATTCATATTTCAAGCTGGTTGTTGGAAGGTTACATTGCATGGGGACAAACTTTCTTTGAGGGATGGACACCCTTGAATTATCCATCCATTGACTGTCGTTTTCTGTTTTGAGCTTCTCATCTTCCTTTAGTCCATATAGAAGTGGAAGTCCACAGATGTCTTAGCAAGTCAGGATAGCTTGGGCCTCACCGTCCAAATTTTGTAAGCAACAAACATTTCTATGCCTAGATTGTTTATGGATGTTCTGTGCGAGATTACTATTAAAAAAAAAATGTTCTATGCGAGATTGTGTGTGAGCATCTGCCACTGTTTTGTAGGTGGCTGCAACTCGGGATTTTTTCTCTTCTCTGTATAGCCGATCTATGGTTGATGACTAGACCATGACTCTACTTGTGGTAGTTGGAAAACCTGAGCCAGCTGTGCTTCCTTGCACAGTGGGCATTGTATAGTATCTTTGAAACAAACATCTTTAACACAAAGTTGTTCACTCAGTATACAGTTACATGTTTATGTTAATGCGTGCTTCACCATTTGATCTTCCCTTTCAGTTCAAATATTTGAACCTTATGCTGCAAGAGACATTCCAAATCATGCATCTAGCTGATTTAGTTGTGGATCATGGGTTCATCATCCCAAGCCACCAAATTGCAAACTCATCATTGATAAGGTATTGGTGCGATTGCACTGATACTGTAGATTTGCCCCTCTTATCCGATTGATTGGAGGGTACTGCTTCCAAGTAATGGATGTTTATTTGATGACTTTTGGTCCATTGGATGTTTTAAACATTTTAAGGATCCAATTGATGGACATCAACAGGATCATCTGTTCATTGTACTTCACAACTCTTCTTTGGTTTCATTTTCTAAGTAAAAGGAGAAGTTTGTTGGTTTTAGTTGTGGCTCATCAATTCTGGCATGTATCATCAATCCTTCCATCCAGCAAACAGTATTGTGGCAAGATTCCTCTCATTTAAACGTGTTGTACAGCCTCATTACTACTTTGAGAGACCATTGGCAGATGAAGCATGGTAAGTGTTCTAAAGGCTTTAAAATCTCGCATGGCCCGTGTGTTTGCCATTGAATTGAATTCCTAGGATTTCATGTTAAAATGGTTTGTAATAGAAGCTTATTAAAGAAGGGAGGGGTACAACATATAGATTGCGCCTTGACTTTCCTAAGATTCTCGATTCACTGTCATGGTAAGAAACTCATTTTCATATCCCCTTAATTCAGTTTCCATCAAATGGAAGATTATTTAATTGCCATTGATGGATCTTCACCGTGGTTTCTTAAATTTTAACCCACTTTGAGAAATACTTTCATTAGGATCCTTTTAGGAATTCAATTCGGTGCAAACAAACTGGCCATGGCCATGGGCATAGGCCTGTGAGTAAATTGATTTGTCACTTTTCAGGATCTCAGAAAGCATATGGTCTGTTACTGGTTATCCTAAAATACGATATTACTCATTTGCACTCCTTAAGGCCCATCACCTTTTCATAATTACATGGATCTCTTTTAAAAAGGTGAGAGGTGAAGGATATGAGATAAGGAGGTAAGGAAATAAGGTGGAGATGTAGATGAGATCCTATTTTCTTGGGTATTGAATTACTAGGGTGATGGCTGATTTTATTTTCATTGAAGTGGGGAGGTTATTTGATGGGCAATTTCAAAATATTCATATTTGGTCTTCATTTTTAACCACTTATGGCATGAATTGTTCTATTTTCTATGTATTTTAATGCAAACAAATAGGCAAGCCCAAGTTTTCTTTCTATGCAGCCCTCTTAAGGCCCATCACTCTCTAGTACACAGATCCCCTTCACTAGGGTGTTCAATGTTCATTGTCCTAGGTTTTCACGCAACCCAACTAAAGGCCCAGGACCCCTTTCACACAAATACATAGGTCTCTTGAGGGCAAGTTGTGAATCCAAGTTTCTGTGCGAGGACATGATGTCCCACCTATGCATCTGACTGCCAGTGGATGACTGTTTATCTGCCTTCTCCTCTGGCTGAAAACAGGAAAGAAAGAAAACACTTCACTCTTTGGAGATCTTTGAAAAATGATCCGGAATTAGACACCCATTTGGGAACTAGACCTGAAATTCAAGCTTAAATCCACCCCTCCTTTTACTGATTATCAATGGTCCTGGGTTTGCAAGTTGCAATAATCCTCAATAGCAAATTGTCAGACGTAGGCCTGGATCTGGCAAATTTGTAGATCAGACATATAATTTTAAAAATAGGCCAAATCATGGGCCATCCTAGTGGTTCAAGCTAATTAGCCCAACAGACTAATTGAGCCATTGCCAGCCTAATCTAACATGCTGTGTCTCTGATCTGATGCTTTGGCCAAAGCACAATCAAGCGTTTCTCTTCCGTATATATGTGCATCCCCGAAGGATCCCATATGGTTGTGTCCCAGATGAGATGACTCCATCTTCTCTTCAGCAAATATTAGATACAGCAGACAAGCTAATGCTACTTTCATAATTTTCTCTCCAAGTAAAAGCAGGTATTGCTGATTTGATTGGCTCCTCCAAGAATGAGTTTTTAGATGATGATGTGCTCATAAAGCTCTGATAAATCACAAGACTCTACAGAATCATGAACGCTGCTTCTTTCTGTTAACAACTGCAACTCCTTTTTGTCATTAGTACAGGCAATCTTTTGGCACCATTGTCGAATTATATTAAAGTTTTGAAGGATACATGATTACATACTTCTCTATCAATCACAAAAAGAATGTGCGGAAAGCTGGGACAAGATGGTGTATTGTAACCTATCCATTTTTTGTAGTCTTGTTTTTAAAGGGTTAAATATATATACAAGGCATATTTGCCAAGTGTCAATCTTAATCAAATGATCCTAATTCTCATAGGGGACTCAAAAGTTTAATGGTTGTTTATAATGAATAATTGATTTGATCAGTGTTTAACATGGTGACTGCCAATTCATTGAGGCAAAGGTGTGTGTGAGGGTAAGGATTGCTCATGTGAGCCCAAATAAGGGTGTAGAAACTAAATATTGACATTAATTTGAGCTAATCTATAAACACAAATCAGTTGTTTCACATCCTTAATTTCCTGCCTATTGAATTAGTTTTGAAAGCAATGGGCCCAAATTAGCATTCCCATAACTACACATCTAAGAATGTTGATTTCGAACCAACTAAAAGGAGGAAAAGAAAAAGGAAAAAAAATTACCCATCTGACCAAATGGGTGATTTGGGTGCATTTAAACGTTACCTCAGGCAATTGTTCTTGAGATTTCATCATACGGTTTTTTGTTTTAAGCAATTGAATTCCTAGGATTGTATTTCTTCACATGGTTTAAAATATAGTAAAAAATATGAATATCTAAAAATGACCATCAAATAACCTCCCCTTTAATTGATATTGAATCAAGGGAAGATAGAAAATGAAGATCAAATTATCACTCTATTAATTCAACACCCACAAAAGTCAATGTTCATCTGCATCTCCACCTTATATCCCTCACCTCACATCTCTTTAATAATTCTTCGTTGAGCTCATTTCACCTTGAATTCCCATGTAATTTATGCAACCAATTTACCTTAGTAATGCCTGGTGTTGATCTTCCTAACCTAATTGCTCAAGTGAATCAAGATGATTGACAATCAATGTAAGCAAAGGATACCCCACATAGCAACAATGCAAAAATCGCATTATCTAAGTAAGTTTCAGAGGAAAAGGTTAAAAGGAAAAAGGAGACTGAACTCATTTCTTGAATTAGCACTAGTCCTAATTTGACATTTGTTTTAGGTCATCAACCAGTTCTTGATTTTATCACAATAAGCCTGCACAATCTATAGACATTAAACCATAACTACCTAAAATGAATTTACCAAAAAGGTCAAAAAAAAACCTAAAAGGAAGTTAGGATCATTTGATAAACTTGATATTTTGCCTAATCCACATTGAGGCCCTTCCACCATCTTGCCTTTCTTTGTGATCGTGCATCTAGGTGGCACCAGGTTGCCTCTACTGCCTGTCGTTTTATCCACATGGGCTTCAATTATTTATCTTAGTTGTCATGCATGTAAGTAGATTTTATTGAAGTGGTTTTTTCTTTTTTTTTCCTAGGGACATCGTCTTGGGGGAATGGGATGGGAGTACATGCATACTTCATGTGAGCCCCACCTTTTCTTGATCTAAACCATCTAGATCACATGCACTATATAAAATAAATAGTTATTGATCCATATTCAATCCAATCCACCGCGGCCTATATCAATCCGAATGTAGTGTTTATTGGCACTGTATGTCAGGGGAGGTCTTGTGGTATGAATGGTTTATACCAAGTAAATGTAGGGCCCATTTGGGTCTTGTCCATATGAAAACTTCCATGTGGCTGTCAGCCAATGATCATTCATCTTCAAAATATTGTAAAAAGAAACACAGCATAAGAAGAGATTATGTGTTCTTGAAACTTAACCCAATTCCCCTATAACCCATTAGTTATAGCTATCACTCACATGAAACCAGCAACTCAAGCCCTCCAAAGTCCAAAGTCCAAAGTCCAAAGTCCAAAGTCCAAACACATGAAAACCCTCTTTGTTGCATATATCAAGTAACCTACATGAAGTATGAAAATAGAAAACCCAAGCAGAAGAAACAATGAGTGGCAACTGGCAACAATGCTTAGAGGGACTATTTGTGGGGTATGCCAGTTGATAAATTGAGGCAAAGTCACCTTGATGTTGCCAACATATATACATATTTTGAGCATGATTCCATTTCCTCGAGAGAAAGATACATCACTTGGATGCCACAAGTAGCAATGAGACAAACATCAAATTAATTCCTTGCACGAGCATTGAAGATTGGACAAGACTATGATATTTTTAACTCTCCTTTCTCTAACCCCAGCCAACATTCTGGCCGACGCTTTAGCTAAATTTTGTGGTTAACTGACCCCCCCATCTTGTTCCTGCACTTATACAGGCACTACAATGCACCATCTCATGGATCACATTATGGAAAGATTTCCCTATATAAATCATTTTACCTCGACTTTTAATAAGTAGAACTTCCAAATCCTCCTCTCTATTTGAACATTCATAAATGTAAAAGAGGTTGGAATTCTAAAAATCTCAAAAACTTTTTTTGACTTTTAAGGCGGCTAGAATTCAAAATTCCACGGAAAAAAAAAAAAAAAAAAAACAGTATCTAAAAATTCTAAATATTAACACTATCGTCAGAATCTTTGAATTTCCAACTGCAAAACATTTCAACTCATTCAGAAATTTTGATAAAGAAACGTACCCTCAGATATTTGCATTATGTGCATTTTCCTATTTTTACTATTTTGTTTGTTAAATGGGAAATTTGATATCGACCCGGATCTCGACCCAAAGTAGAAAAAGGTAAGACCCCATTTCCTTGGGTTGAATCCTGGACAGTAACTGGAAGTCCAATGGTCCATTTGACATCCCCTGGCCCCACACAACATACATGGGGCTATTTTCAAAATTCCATACAGGACCCAAACATTGAATGCATTCACCTCGAAATTTTGTTTTTGTGTAAAACTCACACGAGAAGCTTACCGCACTCTTCTTCTTCTTCTTCTCTCTCTTCATTGAGAGGGTTCTCTCTTCTTCCTCCTCCCTCCTCTTCCATCATCCCTTTCTCTCACCTTCAAAACCCTAACCCTAGCCCTAATTTATTTTCTCATCTTCCAACCAAACCCTAGCTTCATGTTCTTATTTTCATCTTCAAACCCTAGCTTTTCTTTTTATTCATCTTCACGGGAATCGTAGGGTTTCGATTGTTCTCATTGTAGCATGTTCGGGAGCGGGAATTGAAATCTATTGAGAAATCAAAGACGGAGGATCGAGGATGTATAGAGATCGAGGGGGAAGCGGGTTGAGACCGGAGATTGGCGCCATCGATCGAAAGAGGATCAACGACGCCTTGGATAAGCACCTCGAGAAATCGGCGACGTCGACTTCTAAAGGAATGAACGGCAAGGATAAGGATAGGTTGGCCGTTCCGTCGTCCTCCGCCGGGAAGCTGCCGTCCGATCACCGGGATGCGCGCTCCGTCACGCTTTCGAAGAACAAATGCTCTGATGGTTAGTTTCTGTCTCAATCTCTATCTCTTTCTCTTTCTTCAGCGCTCGTCTTTTAGGTAACTGGTGAAACCCATTTCATGTTTTAGCTGATTGATGAAGCCCATTTCATGTTTTAGGTGATTGATGAAACCCATTTCATGTTTTCTTGTGTTTATTTGAATCTTGTGTTATGTTGTTTGATCGTGTTTTGCATGGAAGTTCATGCCTTATTACCAATATGGAAGAGGCGTTCAATGCTTTTTTGTGGACTCCATAATGATATATTGATATTTGTGTTATGCTCTAACTGCAGAGGAATCTGAAACAGACAGCGAAGAATCGGATGTCAGCGGTTCTGATGGGGATGACACATCTTGGATCTCATGGTTTTGTAATCTGAGAGGGAATGAGTTCTTCTGCGAAGTTGATGATGAGTACATCCAGGATGATTTTAATCTTTGTGGATTAAGCAGTCAAGTTCCTTATTATGATTATGCCCTTGACCTGATTCTGGATGTTGAATCCTCTCATGGTAAGTTATTTTTTTCATTGTCTCTTTTCTAAGCAGAAGTGATCCTTTTTAATTTTGTAAATTTCCTTTTGTGTGATCTTGTTTACTAATCCCTGATGCTAGTCAAAAATCAAAATTACTGTTTTCTCAATCTCATGATTTCTCAATTGATCAACGTCACCAAGTTTCTTGTGTTTGTATACATCATTCTGTGTACAAGTGCTGTTTCTGGTTTGATATATGCATGCCCAAACCATTTCAAATGATATCATCGATTCCATTTTTATAGGAGCATTCTATCCTTTCCTTTTACTGCTTGCATCTATCGTAGCTTACACATCTGAGTCACGTATTTTGTCTTCGCCCCCTTTTTTTATAATCCAAAATGCAGCTCCACAGATTGTGGAAACCATGAGGTTGCGGTTTGGAGTCGTGTCATCAATTAAATAAATGCAGCTTCATACAACAATGCGGGCCTTAATCGCTGTCCGTCCATTCTGCCCTTTTCTTTTCAATTTCTAATGTTATTATTTGAAGTTTGATTCATAGAATGGAAACTGAAAATGCAATCATAATCAATGAGTGGTAACTCCAAAAGCATAGTGACTTTCCGAGAACACAGCATTTAAAAGATGAGAAGTTGAGTAAGGATGTAAGGCCCTTAAAACATGGAGGCGTTTCTCCAAATGTTGAGGGCATCGTCTGTTGTACATCCCTTAAACTAATTGTTGGTGTTTGCCCATCGAGCCACTTTTATCCATTTCACCATTGCTTGAATAGGCATTTTGCTTTTATTTAAAGACCTGTCTATTTGTCTTCTTGCAAATCACGAACATGATGTCTGAGGGGAGCGTTGGCCACAAAATTGTTCCTTTGACACTTCAAGGTCCACCATTCGATCATTGATGACATTGGCCAAAGGTTTTTTTTTCCAAAGAGTTTGAACTTTGAAGCGAACTTTTCCCAACAAATCCCAAAACAACATGCTTTAGACTGTTTATAGGAGAACTTTCAAGTTAGAAGGAGATGATTCCTAATGCAAACTATGCACAGTCAATCTTCAAACAGATGGTGGCCCTAGTATCTTATTTTCATTTTTTTACGGCCAGATTTTACATGTCAAATGATGTCAAAATAGCATGGAATGAGATGCTTGAATGAGTTATTCACTTAGCTTTGCGGAGAGCTCGAGCTAATGTAATTTTGATAAACATGGAGTAAGTAATGGCCATTTTTTGATGGGGTACAATAGTGACCGTCGTAGTTATCAGAATCCTACAATTCGTATTCCGAATTCTAAGAAAAACGATTTGTATCTATGCAATGAATCTCATTTATAGATGAATCTTAAGATTCATGTGTGAATCTTACGATTTGATACTCATTTCATCGAATCTTATGATTCAAGTGATTCATCTGAGCTAGATTATTAACAATTTTTTACCTTTGTTCTTTCTTTATTCTTTCTTTCTTTTAGCGTTTTTACTTTTAGAATGTTATTTTATAGTTATCGAAACCTCTTAAAGAATTTTTGCAGCTTTGGGAAGTTTTAGAGATGAATAAAAAGACGTGCATTTAATTAATCCATTTGACTGTATGTATGATACTTGTCTATATTCTCTCTTTTTTTAATTTTTTTTTCTTCATAAATACTTTCTTAACTTAATGAGATATCCTACTGTGTAAGATTGATGGTTTGGATTTTATTTTTTTACTTTTATATTTTGATTTAAAGATAAAAAAATTAAATATATATTGATACCTTAAACTTATTTAACTATTTACATATATCATTAATTATATATTAATATATGTCATGATATTCATGATATGATTGTATGATTGACTTATTTGCCATTGTCTTTATATTGCTATAAATCGGAAAATGGATGGTTTTGAATAACTACTTTTTCTTTTAATTTTTAATTATTTTTTTTATTAGGAAAATAAAAAATCCTACGAATTGTAATCACAATACGATTTACGATTTGATTTGATTCATGGGTATGAACGATTTGTGATATGATTCTGATTTTTAAAACTATGGCTATAGTATCTTGGTATAATTTATTCACTTTTAGTTACATAAATGGTTGCATTAAATGTATGTTGCTAAGATTAGAACATCTATATATGGTTTGAGTGCCTGAAACATCTATAGATCTAAGAGCATATATATAAGCATAAACTTACTGGAAATGCATAGCTGTTGCTAGTGTTTATTCCATGTCAAAAAAATCTCAGAGAGTGGGGCACGCAGACATGTGTTTTGGTTTAAGTGTGTGCTGCAATCTTAACTCCAAGTATGATTCAATGCATTATTGACTTGTTGTTTCCACTCTATGATCTATTGTGGTTAGTGTTGTGGATGTGATGGAGAGATTTAGGGTAGTGGTGTGCTGTGGTGGAAATGAACCTTTACATGTTGTTGTATGGTTGCAGCATGCAGTTTTCAATGAAATCTTTCACTGTTTGAACTTCTTCCTTCCACACCATTTACTGAGAAATTGGAGTTTCCGTTGTGTAAATGGCCTAACATCTGAACTCATGGTTTAGATGTGGCAAAAGTTTTACGCCAGCTGTCAACTTGACGCAATCCCCCCTCCTTTTATCTGGGCTTGGACAGGTAGTAAATCGGCAGGTTAAGATGGGAATGTAGCGATGAGGATGTTGAGATGGATGTTTGGTAAAATTAGGAAATATAGAATTAGAAATGATGGCATTCATCAACATTTAGAGCGTAGCATCAATAAATGATAAATTAAGAGAGACTTGCTTGAGATTGTTTGGACGAGTCCAATGCAAGCTAACAACAGCACTGGTGGGGAAAAGTCTCTCTGTGTAGGTTGATGGCCTCTCGAGAGAAAGGGATAGGCTGAAAAAGACATGGATGGAAGTACTAAGGGTAGATTTGAAGAAGTAAAACCTATCTGAGGATTTGGTCTGGGATAGACAAGAATGGCGAAACATAATTCATGTAGCTGCTTCCAACATAGGTGTGACAAGGCTTTGATGATGAAGAAGAAGAAGAAATGGCATAACGCCAAAATCTTGTTAGAAACCACCGTCCAAGAAAGAATTGTGCCCCTGATGATTCAGTCTATTTACATTCTGCATGTTGGCTTAAACGAGAGAATCTGGTTTTCTATTATGCAACCATGTTGAAGATATCGGTTATAATTTAAATTTATCGCAATAATATCGCAATATTTTCTTGAAAATGTATCATGACATCGTTTTTGGTTAGTGGTGACATTATTGTTATAAATTCAATTTATCATTAAATTTTATTTGATAGCGAATTGTTGCCTCATTTAAAATAATATCACAATTTTATCACTGAAAATAATGAGGTTGGCAGGTAAAGCCCATGACTTGTAGGAGAGAGCAGAGCACCTAGTAGTTGTTGGTTTAATTTTATATAGGAAAATATATGAAACTAACATACAACCATTACTTTTTATCATGGTTCTTTTATCTTTTTAGTTTTTTCCCCTCAGTATTGAAATCATTAAATAAGATTTTGTTATATTTTTATTTTAATGATATTTTTTTCAATAAAAACTTGAAGTTGCCCTGTTATTCTCTGGTCAACATTATTCCAATAATGATATTTGTAATGCTGCTATGCAAGGGTATTTTATGGGGATAAAAATGGGTCCCTGAATACCTAAAGGAACCGAGTTGAAAAAAATGGGGCATGGGTCCAATATTTGGACCCAGCCTGCTTTAATTTGGGTCCGGCTTCAGTTCAACTGCAGAAACCCAAATAAATTTTAGGTCTGAGTTCAGGTCCACTATATAAACCCAACTAAAATTCAGGTTTGGATCAGGTCCTTGGAAATCATACCCAATGATTTGAATATCTGATTCTGTAGCAATGTATTGTATAGATTATGCATATAGAAATGTATACAACTGTTCACAGAGCAGCTGGTTGGCTACTACGTGCCTCAAAACTGAGATCCCAGGATCAAATCTCCTTGCTATTAGTTGATTGCATAGTTCTCAAGTTCTATTCAGTTTTTGGCCAAACAGGATGAGATAGTTCCTCCTCATCTTCTTCCTCTTTTGGTTCTCATCTCGTTTGAGACCCTTTTTCCCTTAAATAATATTTTCATCCAACCCATCTGTGCTATGGGCTGGGGAAATTCATGGGCTCCACAATATGTCCCGCCCATTGAAAAAGAGACTGTCTAAAATAAATGTGGCTTTCATACATGGCCCTCAGCCAAATTTCACTTTGATAGGAAAGGGATCCACTGTCAGATTGATCAAATATAATTTTTGTATGAGGGGTAAAAACATACACCACCGAATCGTGCCAATTTAGAGACTGTTCATATTTCATAGTCTCTATCCCTTCATTTAGTCCATGCTGTTACCTCTCATTCTTGAGATATTTCGCCATCAAGCTTCGTAATCTATGACTCTTTTAAGGTAGCTAAATGCCTCGTCATCTAATTAGGCACATGCATGAATGGATTCACAGTCGCTCCTTCCCTTTCTGGGCAAATGTTGTGCATGCATTTTATTGGTGCCTAGTATGCCCTGCCCCATTGACCCATTTGTTTTTATCACTTTGATGGTTCCCTCCATTTTTGCACAGGCAAGGGTTGGCATCTAGGAATGGCAATGGGTTGGGTTTAGCCCACCTGACTCTTAACAGGTTTATGGCCTGTGATACCAAACCTGCCCCATGACAGATACAGGTTGAGTTGGGTCAGGTTTGTTAGCATTTTTTTATTTATTTGAAGTATAACAAAATTATGTCTATGATAGGATTCGAGCCCACAACCATTAGAATTTCACTACTACGACCGCCTGTGCTAATGAAATGCTGTGTACAAAACCTTATTTACCAATATATACAGTGATCAATAAACAGTGCGGAGCAGGTCAGGCACAGCCAAAACCTGAACCCACCCTCTACTCGACTCAGATTGGAACCGTGAAAATTGTACCCAGACCCCCACCAACAAACTACCAAACCTGCCCCTAATGGGAGCAGGTTGGGGCAGGTCCCCATTGCCATCACTATTGGTATCAGGCAAGCAGCTGGGCATAAAAACTTGCCAATCCAAACTCGGTCTACTTACAGAAGGGTAGACTACTTATCCCACATTGTTGGGAAGTGGTAATAGGAAATGATGAACTACAAGTGTTACTGATTGCATTTTATTCCTTGTTTTTGTTCATACGAGGGCATGTCATGCAATTGTTATGCTGCACGAATTAAATCTTTGATGATAATTCTGGGTGCAATTTTACTTGTGAAATAGAATCAGGCAACGTACAGAATTCTAATTATATTTCTAGTCATTCACTTTATTTCCTTCCAGAAATGCCTTAAGAAAACACAACAATTTCTAGTGATTCACTTCTTTCCTCCCAGTTTGTATGAACCATTGATGGATACTTGCATAGGTGATATGTTTACCGAGGAACAAAATGAGCTGGTTGAGTCAGCAGCAGAGATGCTGTATGGTCTGATTCATGTTCGATACATATTAACCAGCAAAGGGATGGCCGCAATGGTAAGTTATTTTTTAATTTTTAATTTTTTGATTTACTGTCACCTGCAATGGTAAGTTGTTGCTTTAAGCTTTCTGTAGTCAATATTGCGTTCGAGAGATGCTTCTGATTTTGATTGAGGTTGTCATGTTGGGGCTTTTGCAGCTAGACAAGTTCAAGAACTATGATTTTGGGAGGTGCCCTCGAGTTTACTGCTGTGGTCAGCCCTGTCTTCCAGTTGGTCAGTCAGACATTCCTCGATCAAGTACAGTGAAAATCTACTGTCCCAAGTGTGAAGATATTTATTATCCAAGGTCCAAGTACCAAGGCAGTATCCTTATATCTCAACCGACCTTACCAAGTTAAAACGGGATAACCCTTTGTACTCCATGCATCCCAAAGTAGAGTATCTGGACGCTTGGCATCGTTTAGATACTAAAAAGAAAAAAAGAAGAAGAATATGAAAAAAAAAGCATGCATACCCTGTCTATGCATTTGTCAATATTGCTTACCCATTAACATCTGATTTAGTGGCTCACATTTTCAGAGGTGTTGAAAGCTATTTTACGGGCACAAGGCTATGTGAATGGCAATAACAGTAACTGGGTCCCCATATTATTACTGCTTACCACATAAGGACTGTCTTAGCAGTGTGATCATCTCATGTAGGGATGGGAGTGGGTATGCTAAATTAGTAAATGCATGGATGGGACTACCTAGTGCCATTGTTCTGTATGTAATGCTAAATTAGTAAATGCATGGATGGGACTACCTAGTGCCATTGTTCTGTATGTAATATAAAATTGATGCTTTCAGTTGCTTCGGACATTGTGCACTACTGTTTCTCATCCATTCAAGGAAGAGTGGGAAAGATATCCGGTAGAAGTCGTTTGAAATTTTAGTTGCATAGACATCTGCACATTAAGTTTTCAGTATCTTATAATTTATATGTAGTTTCAGTAAACCATAAAAGAAAGTGGTTTACATGCATGCATGATAGAAGGAACATCTATTTAGCTGCTCCTTTGCAAACATTCGGACATCGTGAAAAACCCAGAGCCCCTTTCTTTATGATTTTGCCAGATTTTTCTTGACTGTGACTTAGATATTGATGGAGCTTATTTTGGCACCACATTTCCTCACCTGTTTATGATGACTTATGGGCAACTCAAGCCACAGAAAGCATCTCAGAGCTATGTTCCAAGAATATTTGGCTTCAAGTTACACAAGCCATGAGGGCGGAGTTCCTTAAAACAGGTTGGGTAAGAGTTACCATTTTTCATGAGAGTATAATCCTTGCTTATTCGACAAGGAACCATTTCCATCTCACATGAATTCTGCCCTGGCAAGAGGTCAGAGGAGCTCCAAAGTCACCTACTGTTCTCTTAATATATCAATGAAATGTTTGAGAAGTGAATTGACCTAGCTGTCAAGTTGTAGTTTCTTTCTAAATTAACTGTATTCTGATAGCATTGGCATCCTTTTTTCTATCATGTTTGGGAATTGAAATGCCTTGCATTGTTGTGTTGTCTGTTGGCTCTCTTCTTCATACTAGTGTCTGCATTTTCCTTGTGCTCAACATCTTCTATGGTACTAATATTCCTTCAGAAAACTCACTAGGCGGCCTACTTTCTCTTCTTTTTCTTTTCTTTCGTTCTTTTCTTTTCTTTCTTTTTTTTTTCCTTGCATATGCATATGTACTTTGCATGTTTTTGTGGTCGTTACTATTTAGATGTGTTGCTTTCTTTCACATACGTACTTGACACTGAAGATATGGGCTGTTTTGATGTGGCATACACTGGTGGGCCATGCATCTTCCCTTTTACCAAATTTTTTTTTTTTTTTTTTTTTTTAATTCATGTACAATGTTTTCTGTTTATATTTTCATGATTTACTCAAGGTGAGCATTTTCTTGAGAGCTTTGCCAACCTTTACTGGCTTGAGCCTTCTCATTGTTATTAGTTTATTGCTCTAGGGTTCATTTGGATCTTTCATAGACTTAAGTGCAGGTAATTTATTATGTGTAAACAATGGTACAGGAGTTGCATATAAGATACAACTGTTTTGTTTTCTGTCATGACTGGGTACAGGTAATTGGAGTTTCAAATAAGTTGTAGTACAGCTAACTTGATTAGAGGACAACTGAATTCCAAAGATGTGAACATAAGTTTGGTTTTAGGATGGTAAAATTGTTGGCAAACTTGCATTTTAGACGTCATGTTAGTTAAGAGAGAGGTGTGATGGTTGTTTCAGAGGGTCCCCTGGTAAAATGGCTGGTTTAGCTCCATTAATCCATTCTTGGTCATGTGCAAAACCCGCCTAGAACTAAGTCCTAATCATTCACAAGAGCTCCTAGGACAAATAAGAAGGTGCTCATTGTTGCAACCATTGTGATTGCATGTTGATTCTGGTTAACATCCCCATATTCGTGGAGGTAAAATGGGTTTTTTTTTTCCATAAAAAACAAGTAGGTTTGCTCGAGTATGGTCATTTTTATCTAACCGAAACATAGTTAATAGACTTAGGATAAGTAGGAGCGAGGATAAGCAGGGGACAATGTTTATATATATATATATGTATTTTTTTTTTTCCTTTTTACACGTAAAGACAAGAAAGTGTACATCACTCTATGTACTTGAAAATTCACTTTTGTACTTAAAAATTTTAATTTATGGAAGTGTCCCTCATCCTATGGTGAGAGATGGATGCACATGAATATTTTCATATATATATATATATATATATATATATTAAAATTCTCTTTGGAAAGTAGTTTGCATTTCTCTTGGAGTTGAGGCCTACTCCACTATTTTAAATTGTTTGTTATTGAAATTAATCATTGAATAATTATTTTAAGTTTTTATTAATTGTATCAATTCAATGTGGTTTTATTTTATCCTACATAGCGCTCTCTAGTAAACCAAATACTGAAGAATGACTTTCTCTGCTTAGCAGGAATCCATCCCCTGATATATCATTTTCTCAAGCCTAGTCTAATTTACTTTCTCCGTTTACTTGCAATTGTGTGATACCACATGTAACTGAGATACTTCCATGCATGAGTGCACTCACTTCACTTCACTTCACTTCACAGGGACCTGCCTTTTCCTCCGGGAAGAATACCACATGAATGATTATTACTAGTATAACCCATGAGTGTTACCTTTTCTCCTTGCCTTCTTCACCTAGCTAGTAGTCATCACTTTTCAGTGTTCCATGAGAAGAAAAGCCTCCCTCTCGAATTTCTGCTCTTCTGAAGGTGTGGGGATTTCTTCTGTCCACCGTCCATTCTAATGTTCCGATTGGTCGATGACACTACAATTTTCTGGATTGTTCACATGGGCCCACAATTTGAATGGGCTTTCAAAAACCAAAGTACTGTACAAGGGCAATTGAGCAAAGCTAGGCAATCCATGCAAATCGGTGATCACTGAAATAAAAATAAGATGGCACGAGAACCCTCTTCTACAAAAAAGAAATAATCACCGACCACTTTCAATTTAAAACCGTAAACCCATTAATGAGCTTGATTCTCAAACGCCTATTATTTTTAAAAAAACATTTTCACAGCAATCGACCCTAGTTCGGCTAAAAGAGTTATATAGTGTTCTACCCAACCCAACGAGGCTAGGTGGTCCCCTATAAAAATCATCATATAAAAAACTAGAATTCTATGGTCTATGGATAACCAATTTTCTAGTGGGGACTACCAAAAAAAAAATAATAATAATAATAATCCAAGAGTCTGGCCAGGTCGTTTGGTTTCGAGTAACGTGTTTTTCCAGGTTACAAATAAGAGGAGCTATGCAGAGAAGAGGTGAATATATAAGATATCAAACAAACCCAATCTAATTATCCCACCACCTAAAAAAGGCTAATAGTCACGCGAGTAGGGATAGCAAAATATGAATATGATACGCCCTTCCAACTCGAACATATCCGACCTACATTTCATACGGCTTAGTCAACGAACATGCAAGTCTTGATCTAGAAATAAAAAAAAAAAAAAAAAAAGAAAAGAACAATTTGTTATAGGTCCACAAACGCTTTAACTCTATAGCCCACTTTTCAAGGGGAAAGGAAAAATGTTAAAAAGGGGTAATTTATACACAATTTTCTTGCCCATAACGAGAAGATCCTATGTAAATGCCTAATTTTAAAAGGGGATAATTTATATACAATTTTTATGCCCCACACGTGAATCATAAAATGAGCGAACAAGAACAAGCATATGAATCACTGATGCGCACAAAGTGAAACGTAGGGGCATCATCTCCTTACTCTCACTACCATAAATATATATATATATATATATATACATATAAATATATATTTTATATATTTTTTTTATTTTTTTTATTTTTTATTTTTATTTTTATTTCTGGCCAGCAACATCTCATGCAGATTATGAAGGTCGGGTAGGGTTGACACAATAAGTACAGGCTGGGACAACTTGCCGATTATCAGAACAGATCAGATGAAAGGATGGGACTTTCACCTATAGATAGTTAGATACCACGCTCATTCCAACCCATTTACGATTGACATGAGGTACAATTATAAAACAGGACCCAATATCATGCTTCCAACCCCTCTAAAAATCAATTGCCTAGAGAAAAATGTGCAGGAAAGAGATGAGAACAAAATCACCCAAACATTTCCACACGATCGTGCCCGAACTTAACATGGATGTTGTGAGGGGTTGAATTCATGCACATGCATGTTAAAGAAGAATTTGAAAAAAATGAGACGAGACAATGTTCATGCTGGTGTTCAGCTTAAAGGAACCAAATCAGCCAATACATCATGATTATCTTTAACAGTTCTAAAATGTACCAAGTCAAACCGAAAAATTCAAAAGTCCAACCAGCCAAAATTTTCCAACTGAAACAGTTTCATGAAGTTTTACTTAAGTACCTAAACATCAATAGCAGAGAATAAAAGGAAGATAACAGATGCTCATGCTGCAGATTTGATTAACCCTCTATTTGCTCCCTCAGCCTTCTGATGGTACTCCGAACAGTGACAGCACTGGCGGTACTGTGAAATACATACAGCATAATGAATTGAGTGCCTCAAAGTTAATGGAAATAAAGAATATTAAGGGTAAATGATTACTTCAATTATTCATTATTCAAAAAAAAAAAACTTACTTCAACGTGTATGCACCGCCAGCTTTGACCTTGCCACAATCCTTACAACCCCAGATGCCAACAGCCTTCCTCTTCACTGCATACTGCATTGTAACATGTACATTTACATTAATATCTGAATCATTGTATTCTCAACAAGTGAGAAATAAATTATGGCCGACGAATTACCTTCCCACAAAATTCACAGAAGTATTTAGCATGCTGGCTTACTTCCATCTTTTTTATCTGCTTCCTCAAACTAGCACCATATCTTGTGCCTGAAACACCAGGGCAGCACAGTTTTGTCATGTTTTCATTTAAACGGAAAAAAATAATAATAATAACACTACTAATTATTTCAAGTACTTACCATACTTCCCGACAATTCCAGCCTTCTTCGTACGCTTAGTCTGCAAGCACAGAACACGATAAGCTATTACACTATATGGACACTTGGTGCATGTACCAATATGATAAGGGATAAAAAAAATTATATGGTTCATAGGAATTAAATTCATCTTAAGCATGCTCTGCCCATTCTGCATCACGGCATTATAGACCAGACCAATGAAAATCGGGGAACCATACGGTAAGAAAGATGCCAAAGCTATCAAATAGAGTCACATGCAAAAACATTATGGATAGTTCACGCAAAGGGGGCATTAAAAAGAAACTAAAACAGACAACCTGCAGGGAAGAGCTAACATTCACTCATGCCAGCTTAAAACTATGAACAAGGCCCAGCACAGCAGATAAATCACAGTAGAAAAGGCCAGAACAAAAAGAAACTTGGGGGCAGTTAGGATGCACTGGCAATTGGTCTGACCTTCTTGCGCAACTAATTATCCATTCTACCATACATATGGTGCAGTGTTAATCAAGCTACTTTCCAGTTTTCAATGTGCCCAGAACATAGCAAAAGCCATCCACCACTTAACCAAAATATATATGTGATTCTGTCTCGGCCCCTAGAACCGTGCTACAGAACTTTGACTGTAGGGATATACCTAGAAGACCGATGCTATCAGTAGCCTTTTAGAAGATCACTTTGAAGGGGAGGGGGAACCAATCAACAAGTGTCCCACTTAAAGTGATTCAATGTAACGGCCCATATACGATTTGCCCAATAATGGAGGAATGGCATAAACCCATAGTCATGGAAAATTAAATAAAGATTGTAACTTCATAAGTGATATCATCATAAATATTCTTAAATAGGGGCACTCATTTTCCAGTCACATGCTCACATCCAGGGTGCTATGCAAAGTTTTGAATGCTAGAGCTTCTAATAGGAAAACCCCAAAGTTATAGTTTGGGGCTAGGCCTAGCATTTACATTCTATGCATATAGTTGTTTTCGTGCTCAAGTAGGTAGGGGGTTTTCTCTTTTTTTCCTTTTTCCCAACTGTCTCAAAGATTAATTTAATACAAGAAGATAAATAAATAACACTCGTAAAGTATATCTCGTTGATATTTTAAAAGCTAAATCATTTGTCAATACTTGCTGGAAAACCATGCCTGTCGAAGTTGATGAATGTGGCACCCCCTATTTCCATATTAGATGTTGAGACATGCATCTGCTTCAAGTTAATATGCACATAATGCTGACACATCTTATCCAATTTACAAGCTGTAGAGTTCAAGAACCATAAACTGATACAATTATTGTTTTTATGGCTGGGAAAATTTTCATATGTAGAACAGACATCTCATTTCATTCTTAACCTATAACCACAAGGCCAACATACTTGGTACTGGCCGACCCATCACAAAGTAAGACGTGCGAGACAAGCGCATCATACCATAGTCGGTTAAATGCTTTGCTTTGGATGTCACTCTATCACCCACTTCAGAATCTTACAACTTCAAGACCCCTATGCATTCTAAAATATCCACACACCTAAGTTCCAAATCCTGACAACTATAGTTCGAACAACAACTATACAAGATAGCATGAATTCATTTTAAAACATTCATTTTTGGCACCATCCTAGTTAGGGTTTTCATGTTCAGTTGGAATCTGCCTATCAAAGACTGATGGGATGAGATTTTCATGAAGATGATCTAAAGTTCAGTTGGGGATCTACCGCATACTTGCCAATTTTTTGAGGAACAACACTTTTACCAGATCTACAAAAAATGAGCATATATTCATCAAATAGTAAAAAAAAAAAAAAAAAGGAGACAAGAAAGCAATCTTGCATCTCATTTTGCATTTCCAGTGCGTTTCGATTTCCCTCAAGTGCAGAATCGAGTAAAATAGGTTCCTTTCCCATCCAAACAAATATCAGCTACACAGCAGCTTGCGAATAGGGTTTCATCCAAACGCAAAACACGATCGGATCTCACCTAACTCCTCAATAGAGTTTCTTTGTTTTGATCATGAAGGAAATGAAACAACAAGAAAGCAAATCAAGATATCAACAAACAGAAACCCTAACAGAGAGAGATGCTTCAAAGATCTATCGAATCTGAATATGATATGATGATGTAAGACGAGAAAAAAGATCAAAATCAAAGGTCGAGAGAACTTTACCATTTTCGCGAACTCGAAGCTTCTCCTTTCTGCCCCCAAATCGACTGCTAGAAGAGCGAGCAGAGGAGGCAAATAAGGATGAGAAAAACCCTAGCTCGCTCAACCTTTGCTATTTATAGCATGTGATGTGGAGTACCCACACCTCTTTTGCGCTGCTTCGCGAGCTACCCTAATCAGCGTTCCTTTGCTCTAGGTCTAAGCCAGCCCTTTTTATAGGTCTCTAATGCTGGCCCAGGCCCAGTTGATCTTTTAGTGGGCCGGCCCCCCGGATGTCTACGGTCTACCCCTCAAAAATTAAAATCTGTGCCCCTGGAGTGGGTCCCACAATCTTGTTGATCACTTTTTCTTTAACCCTATACATCTCTCGCTCAACCCCGATGTCCACTCAGCCCAAGTCAGGAGCCTTCCCCCCGAGCCCAATGGACACTCAATTTTAGACAACATGCAAACCCTCCTATCCACATGCACTCGGCGGACCCAGGATTCTTGTTTGAGGGGTGGAGATCTTAAAGGTAATTTGATTTTAGAGGCAAATCGAGGATTTTCGTGTGAATTTTAAAGGTGGACTCATGATTTCTATTGAATTTTTGAAGCACACCGCAATTTAACGGGTGCGACCGCACCCAAGTGATTGTGCCTGGGTCCACCTCTATGCACGGGGTAAAACTAGGGGAGGTGGTCAACCGTGTTGATCACTCATATAAATAAAATGAGGGAGTTTGGCCATGCGAAGGTCCAACCCAAATCCTATTGGGTGATAAGAAACAGAAATGGGCCAATCTAAACACCAATTTGCTGGGTCAGGCTTGAGTTTGCGAGTCATGATACAATGATTTAGATTTGGGTCACGTTCACGGTTGAGATGAAAATCAGTTTTGTAGACTTTCTTCTCTTCTACCAGCTCTCAGTAGGAAAAGCAATTATGTGAAATTATAGAAAATTTAGTTTATTTTTATACTTTTTGTCACAGAAAAGAGGCCATACTAAAATGAAGATTTTATTGTAGCGAGAAAAAAATATTTCCACAATCCTCACTTTCCTATAGAGAACTGAGCGCACAAATATGCCCTTAGTGCCATGGGAGGACTCCTGAGATAGAAAGTAATTTTTTTTTTCCTGCACATCCCATTGTTCCATCATTTGGTCCCACAAATTATCCTCATATAACAGAAGAAAGGGAAATTCTATAGGCACCCCTATTTTTGCTGAGCACACCCACCTTTAGAAGAAAAAAAAATGACACATTAAGAAGGAATGTGGGTGTGCTCAGCAAAAAGGGTAGATGCATATAGAATTTCTCAAGAAAAAAAATATGAAATGACTTAGCAAGACAGGAAGCATACGTGCCATAAATGGCAACCGATTGAAGTGGTTTTAAGAGACAGGCAACAATATGAGATGCATTTGCCATGGGCAGAATGTCTCCCGACAGCCCAATCACTGAAGAAATACTTGAATGCAAGGATTTAGACAGCCATTTCATTCTCCTGTGAGCCCCAACCAAGTCATCAAAACACTACCAGTCTACAAAGCATCAAGATATGGACTCTCTCTCTACTAATGAGCCAAATTACAGCTCTAAATAGTTCCGATCCATTATGGTTGCTGACATGAAGCTGAGCCGAACTAAGCCCACATGATTGATTCCTCTTAAAGTCATAAACGCATTCATGGAATGCTACACTGTCACTCAAGTTGCAAGTAACATTTCAGCAATTTTCAATGAACCATGGAAGAATTAAAACACGGTACGAGAAAATTAAAACAATAAAGAGGAAAAAAAAAAAAGAAGACTTGATTGAGCACGTTTTGCAGGTTTTAAGTAGCTATAAGTTTAGACAATGATAGAGAATTATCTTCTAAATAAATGCATCTAGTTTCCTTGATTTTAAAGGGTCTGGAGATCGAAAGTCCTCCAAGCAGAGATTGGAGCTTGTCCTCATCTCATTTAGAACAGAATCTCCTTTTTCTCTTCTTAATGTTCTAAGAACGCTAACTAGAACATCTGATGCTAGTCCACTGTCCAGAAGGCTTCCTGGCTTCTCACCTCCGTCCTGTATTAATCTTCCTATCTCTCTCAAAGAAAGGGCATTTTCTGAGATGACCATACCAAGAATGCATCCCAGATACTCCGCTGCCTTTGGGAAATCAGTGACTACATCCTCCAACGAAGAGAGCACAGATTCAAATCTATCACAGAAACAACATGCCATGTAAGAAAAGACTCATGCAACACATACAAAATGGTGTGGCAAGCAAGTTTCAGTTGATAGCATGGTAATATATTTTACCCTTTGATGAGATGTACTTGATATAGCAAGCTCTCCTGGGACATGCAGAGATTGACGAGCAGCTTAGCCAAAAGATCCCTGTCAACGTCATTCTTCCTATCAAAAGAGTCGGTGACCCAGAGCATGACCATGTCAGGGTAGAAGTTTGGGTCATTCAATTCTTTGACGCATAACCGAACCTCTTCCTCATTTCGGGCACTGAAAAAAAGACAGCCATTTTTTTTGCAATCAGAACATCAACAGAGAGAAAATAAAGGACTATATAAAGTTCACTCAGTTTAATAGAGAATGCACAGTGTATCTTACATCATTGTCTTCCTTGCATATAATTTTTAAGCAATTTATTTTGTCCAGCTAAATAAATTGACAATAGCTTGCTTATCAACCATTTATTTTGTGAGACCTGTTAAATCTGGAATGAACTTATCAAACATTTGGTTCACAAATTAATGCTTATCAACCAGGTTCAGGATTTCCAACATCATATTTCAATAATGAGGAAGATTTATCATGTATTCTTAGATTCAATAGATTTATGGAGGCATATGTATTAAACTTGTAATATTCTCTTATTAATCTAATTTATTTACTGTTACTGTTAAAAAAAAAAGAAAGATCAATGAAGGAAATACGTTGCTGAAGAAAGAAAGAAAAATAATCCCTTGAACCTCCCTCCCTGCTAGAACCCTGCACTTCCACCCACCTAATGGGAAGATTTTGACATCCTAACCACTGTGCCAAGCACAAGTAGGCAATCCTCTGAACAAGTTAATAGAGCATTCACTATAAAACACTGGAAATGGTTCGACAATTGATGTCTATGCAGAAAAATTGATTAAAAAAAAGGAAGACAAAAGGAGGAAAGATAAAATCCATCAAAGGTGGATAGGCAACAGTACTGCTTAAGAGAAGGAATGGATTGCTGCTTTCTTCTAACTTTGATAATATATATGGACCTCACACCCTTTGCCATCCAAGTAGCCATGATATTAAAATAGCCAATTAGAAGCAGGGTCACGAATGTCGTCAATAAATTTGAATGGCACACAATATTCTTTGCAACAGAGGTTGACCAGTTAACTCAAATATTACTATAGGTTTTCAAAATTTCAGAGAAAGTGAGAAGGCCATGATATTTTGTGATATTTTATCTAAAATCTAATGTTTTTAACTAATTTATCATATGCCTAATATTTTATCTAAAATCCACAATACCATCTCAAGGTAAGAAATTGCCAAGGGCTCAAATATTACTGTAGGTTTTCAAAATATCAGAGAAAGTGAGAATGCCGTGATATTTTGTGATATTGTATCTAAAATCTAATGTTTTTAACTAATTTATCATATGCCTAATATTTTATCTAGAATCTACAATACCATCTCAAGGTAAGAAATTGCAAAGGGCAACATTTTTAACATGTTTAGAAGTGCAATGATGCCAAATACAAATACAACTACAGTCATATATACAATGATAAGAGATACTACTTTGCAGTCCAGGATCGATACAGATACACAGCTATCTCATCCACAACTCAAAATATCGTAGTTCATACTTTATACTAAGTATTACTTTTCACGTATTTAAACATTTCTAAATGGAACTTTGTGAAACAACCATTTCACAGATCCAACTTAGTTCCTATTTACAGTCACTTCTAACATTATTTGTTTGAAAAGTAAAAAATAAGCATTTCACAAAAAAAAAAAAAAGGGTAACAATTTCCTTGGGGCTTGGATACAAGTATGCTATGCATAATCAAGTACAGAGGATCATATTTATAGAAGTGATTACGTAAGCTGTACTGCTAGAAGAAGGTGCAATTGTTCCCCAAAAAAAGTGCATAATGGTTCCCTTATGCAGGTAAGATGGAAACAAACCCATGACCTCAATATATCATATGATGATATGATATAAAAATTCTGTCAAAGATTTGGTGTAGTTCATAAACTCAAAGCAAGAAATTCACCTACATTAACATGAGCGTAAACAAGAAGTTACCAGTAGTATTCCCGTATTGCTGAGATTGACAAATCCCGCAAGCGTTCCATGGATACTTTAGATTCAGATAGAGCGTTTTGGGACCCAGTTGAAATACCCTGCGTAGGGACGGCAGCAGGTGTGGTTGCCCCTGATCTATCAAAAGAACAATTAGCATTCATTGAATTCCTGTTCTCAGAATAAGCATTTATTTCTAGGGAATTTGATTGGTCATGAGGAGGTGCAACAAATCGATCTGGGACATACCTTGGCATGAGTTTCTCACGTGAATTATCATAAGATGTACAATCTGATACAGAACTATAACCATTTTGATCTGAAACCATTCTTCTGGAACCATAATGGCCAGAAGAAGTATCAGCCAAGGAAGCATTTGACAGCAGTGGCTGTCCTCTGCTGGTCATACCTCTAGCAAGACCACCTTGAGGACCAAGTGTAATATAGTTATTATCAACAGGCCTCTGTGGCAAGGTTACTGATGGTATCCTGTTTTCAAAAGGGTGTCTGTCCCCCGTCCGTACATCTTGAGTGCCATGTCCACGGAACTGAGGTGACGAACCACGAAGGGCACCCCTCTGCTGGGAACTCAGGGAAGATAATGTAGTAGAACCTTGGGCACCGTAATTAAGAGGTCGTCCTCTTTTGGCAGAAGAACCAGCAGCAGACCCACGGGACAGCCTAGTAACTTGTGCTTGCCGTTCTTGAGCTGCATCCCTGTGAACTTCCTCAATCTTTTTTGGCCCTTCAACTATCCTCCTTTGCTGCCATCTGTTGTTTCGCAGATCAATTGCATCCTTCAACATGAACCTCACCCTAGACGATAGCTCTTCATTGTTCGATAAATTCAGCATCGTGTAAAAATAAGAATCCATATGTTCCTTTGCTTTGGGATGATCTATCATCTCTCCAATTGTACTCATTAATTTGCACAGAGCTTCAATATCTTCCTCATCGGGATTTTGATACTGCCCCAGCAGCTTCTTAATGCATATATGCATAATTCTTTCAGTCAACATCTTTTTCTTATACAATTCTCCAATCAACCGAATGTTCCCTAGCATTCGCCTACGAGCCTGGACCTTTTTCTGCTCCTTTTCCTCTTCAGACCATTTAATCTCACCCTCCTCATCATCTCTATTAGCTTCAGCTTCCTCCCTTTCCCCCCTCTCAAACTCCTCCTGGCACTTATTCAAAAGCAATCCCTTGAAAGTTACCTTCTCATTGCCGGAGCTGATATCAGGAAGTGCAGTGGCAAGATGGAAGCAGAAGTTAGCATACATTTCGCAGAAAGTTGGTTCTGTTAAAGCTTTATCAAAAATCTGAGATATGACACCAGTAAGAGTGGTGGTATTGTCAATGTTAAAAGCTTTGACTTGCTTGAAAAGCTTGTCAAAGTTCTGAGGTGTTAACTTGTTGAGAATGCCTTTCAATTTCCTCTGCTTGGCCTCTTCCTCATCAGAAACTTTACCAACTTCATACCTGTTATCAGCTCTATGCATTACCTGTATTGGAGTCTTAGGAGAAGGAATCAAACCCCTCTGACTCCCTGTAGCACGCTGCCACCTATCGGCATCGGGGCTACTACGGGCCATCCCACCTGGTGATGCCAGTGACTGCATCGGACCTGCAAGAATCCCATTACCATACTGACCAGGTTGCCAACGTGGATTCCTTGAGAACCCATGATTGCCACCTTGACCAGGCCGGAAACTCACACCTGCATCCCCAAAACCAACATCCAAACGAGGGTTACGTCCAGCAGAAAAGGGGCCAGGCGCTCTACTCCATCGATCATCTTCCATGATACCAATCCCGCGGCGGTCAGCACAAGATCCCCCCATTGGCCGATCCACAATCCTTCCAGTATTTGGATATGATTCACGGCCAACAAGATGGGATGCAGCTCCCTGTCTACTCATTAGGGCATCAACCAGATCAGATCTAGCCTCAAAATCTGCAGGAAGATAGGTACACAGCTCTGAAAAGGTCAAAAGGAAATCCCTAGAGTACTTCTTCTTGCCAGTAATTCCACTCTCATATTCATTGCTTTGCTTCTGGGCAACACAAAGCTGTTCCCTATTTTCCAATGCTTTCAGTTTTGGAGTAGATGTCTCTGCTGCATCTTCCCAATCATCCACTTCACCTTTGCTCTTTCCTTCATCCTCAGTTGCTACAGCACCCTTCTCAGTGTTGTCTGTAGATGCCTGTTTGACATCAGCAGCGGGAGAACTCTCTTTACATTCTAAAGAAACAGGGATCTCATGCTTTTCCTCTGGACCCTTGTATGCCATATACAAATCAGAAGTTCTCCCAGCAATGTCTGCTTTCTTCAGAATCTCCCTTTTCTTTTTCTTCTTTACAGCAGTACCTTCTGCATTATTCTGCTCCACTGAGATCCTATCCTTGGATGCCAGTAAGGATGTAGAAACTTGGCTACCACTGCTACTGTCTATGCCTCTACCTTCAAGTTTCCAGGTTGCCTCAGTCGATACTGACAGTGCAGCATGGGCCGTTTCCTGTATTAATATACAAGAATCCGTTAAAGCAACCTCTTCTTGAGCAGCTGTGCTTTTCCCACTTAAAATTTTAGATACGTCTGCAGATGAAGTTTTGCCTTCATGAAAATCTGCCACTGGAGAAAGGGCAATTTCAGCATGCATGGAGCCTGAAGGTGTAGAAGCAGACTGAACTAAGGAGCCATTTGTCCTGTTAACTTCCGAGCTACATCCCATTGCTTCCACATTCATGTCAAAATGCTCAATTTTTGTACACCTAGACTCGTCAACATCTGTTTCTTGCATATTCAACGTACCTTTCCCTAATTGGGATATTTCCTTTGGCTCATAGGATTCTGAAACAGCAGATCCTCCTGTGAGGTCTCCAAAATCTTTTGGGGGATAATCAGAGCTTTCAGTTTTCCTGTGTTCCATCGCTACTGTAATTTCTTCTTTTAATCCAACCTTCAGTGGAGCAGTAGCATCTTGTTTCACATGACCACTAGCATCAGAATTTCCAGATGGGGCCTCATCTATTTTAAAATCTAAAGGACATGATTGTTCACAGGAACTTCCCTGCCCAACTTGAATACCATCAATCATGGTTTTTGCTGCATTCCAACTACTCGGAAGACCTTGTGATACTTTTGTGGCTCGTCCAAAGATGACTCCAGAGGTTTCTGACTTAGAAGAGATTGTTTTAGCTTCTTCAGATTCAGAAACTGCAACTATAGACCAACAATTGTGCTCCAAACTTGATGAGAAGCTTGGTTCCATTGAGGTTGTTAAGAGAATACCCACTGCCTCTGAAGAAGCAAGCACCACATTATCATCAGGATTTGTGCATCCTTGATCATCATTTAAGTCAGAGAAACTGCTATCAACAGACATCTCTAACAAAGGCGACTTCAAACTACCTGCAGTATCAATCAAATCTGCCTGCACAGGAGCAATAAAATATACCAAAACTTTCCATTTAAATTGGAGGAAAATACATGTCCCAAGTTATTAAAAGAAAAATACCAATATTTTTGTGAACTCTACAGAAAGATCTGATATATTGCATACTGTACCTGCTGTTGCTGAAAATGACATACTTCTTTCTTGCTAAGTTTTTTCTGCTGTTCTTTTAAAGAGTTTGATCTTTTAACAGACTCACTTCTTCTGCTCTCTGCATTGGTCAAAGCAGATGCAGACTCGTCCGCAGGCATGAAGGTAGCCAATGAAGCACTTGGAGTTGGAGACACTCCTTGTGTTGAAACAACAGCAAGTGGAGAATGTTTCAATGTGGCAGGCAATGGAATGGAACCCAAAGATTCAGGAGCAGATTTTGGCTGCTGAACACAATTTTCCGAACCAATCTCACTATCATGAATGTGCTCCAACTTCCTGGGTTCAAATTTGCCAGGCACAGGATTGCCTATCTTACTAAAAGGCAAAGGGTTGAGAGCATAAGGGTTCATAAATGATATATCTTGCACACCCTGCCCAACTGTGTAGTTATATCCCGATGCCAAGGAAACAGGATTCATGTGGGTGCTTGTTAGTGGGAGGGATGTTGAAGTTGGAAAGAGAAAAGAGGGGTTATACGGATTGGGTTGCATATGCAGATAGTAGTTGGCTGGGAATGATGTAATGGGCTGGGATTGAGCAGGCACATTAGGATGAGACCTCGGCACAGACGAACCGACATCCATATATGACTCTGTCCTTTTATTGAGCTTTAACTCTTCATGAGTCTCTGGATGCGTTATTTTAACAGTAATGCGGGAGCCACCAAAATTTCCAGCCTGCTGTTGAGGGAATTGTGGGGGCATTCCAATCCCCAGGTTGCCCAGCTGGGGAATCAACTGATGACCCATTTGAGGTGCAAAGCCCAGGCTTTGACCCTGATGTGCTAAGCCTTGTGGCTGCAAGCGATGAGATTGGAACCCTGGGACAAAAACCTGCTGCTGAACTTTGGAGGCATTTCCAACAGGCAATGGCATCGGGATTTGCAATGAGCTGGGAGTGATGCCTTGAGGCTGAATTTGTGAAGTAGGGCCTCCAAATTGTAGAGGAACTTGAGGTGGCCGAAAGTTGATGGGCATTAACATCCCAGAAACAGGAAGAATTGATGACTTTTGTGTTGTGGCAGCAGCAGGTGCGATGGGAGTTTGGACATGTGCTTCCCTCTTTACAGGTTCTGGTAGATGAGATCCTGCAGTGTTGGATTGGTTAAGGGTACCAATATTCTTCCTCAATTGGTGCTGCTGCTGGTGCTGCCGCTTGGGAGCAGAAGGGACTGGTGCAGTAGGGGCAGTTGTAAAAGAATTTGGCAGTGCCTGCACATCACAACTTACAGTTGAACAAATATTTGAATTCAAAAGTTATTGAACAACAGCATGACAACGATGGTTGCAATAGTGACTACGTTAATTGACAAAAAATAACATAAAGGGCTTGCACTTATTAGAAACTGTAGACAAAAATATATAAATCCCAACGAGGAAGACACCACTGGTTCAGTATTTTTATCTCTATCTCAAAAAGGTCAAGAGGAACAAATCCCCCAATCCAAATTTTTGAAGATTGTATTGTAGAAGACTTGAACATTAATGGGTCCAACATCCATTCACATAGACAGTATGATGACGACGACGATGATGATGACATAAAAAGTTGTCAGCAACAGTGGTGGAGGTGGTGGTGGTGATCTTATGATGACAATGATGCAAAAATGATGATTATGTAGAAAGAAATGAAGGAGAAGACGATCTTCAACTCATAATTATTATAGAAGGAATATCCTCGTTTCCAGGGAAAAAAAGGTTATGAAATGAAGAATTAAAAAATGTGCATATACTCCAGAAAAATATCAAACCTGGTCTCGTTTCTGCTCGTCCAGATTTGGTGGAGCTGAGCTAGTTCGAGCAGGAATCTGTAGTTGCACAGCAAATGGTTCAGGCAGCAATCTCATAAAACCAGAGGCAATCACAAAGAAATGTACAAGTGACAAGCAAAATTGTAAAATTAAGTACTTCGGTACCTGCATCTCATTCATGAATCCTGGACTTATGCTCCCGAACTGAAAAGGAAAAGGCCCGGAAATATTGCCTGGGAACAATAAGTTCATACCAAACTACATGATAAGATTGCTTTCTAGAATCTAGAGGCATCAATTTAAGTTCCCATGCAAACCCAATTATTTGGGTCAAGTAACAAATTCAAATGCATGATCAATTCATAGCAAGTATTTCACAAGCAACTTAAACCACATGTGACAAGGACAGCGATGTTCAACCTTTCGATTGTATTGTGGGTGCGGTAGAATCCAATGCTCTTGCAGTAGATTGGGATGGTGGCGCCTTTGGAAGGCCTTGAGGGCTCCTTGGAATCGAAGAGTCCATGGGCCTGGGAGTACCTGATACTGGTGCATCTAACACCGACAAATAAAACAGGACAGAAGTCAGCAGAAGAATACGAGAAAAAACCACATGAAAGAAACTTATTTTAACTCAATCCAGACCAGCAGAAAATTGGGTAAAAATCACTAAAACGTCAAAAGATTGCATCTTTTATTCAAGAATGAGTACTGGTTCCGTACCGGGCAATTGAGATTGAGCATGAGAAGCATTCTGCACAGAATGGGAAGCAGTGACAGGCACAGTTGGTTCAGAATTCGCAACTGTAAAGGCCGCCCTAGACTGACCTCTTTGTCCATTACTAGACTTCTTAAAGCTAAACAAAACCAAACCAAGCCAAATCAATAAACAATAACAACAAAACCCCAATATCAGGAGATGCCTAATTCTCAAAACCCATTGCTCAAAATCCCCAATTCTCATTCCAAACAAGAAAAATAAGAAGAGGAAGCAAGACCCATTACCTTTTATTCGCGGAAGAAGAAGAGGCTAAAGGGGGCGTCCCGCCTCCGCCCTTCGTGGCAAAGTAGCTCCTCTGCTGCTGTGAAGAGCTCCCGGATCGACCAGGTTTCCCCAACTGTGCCTCACTCTTCTCAGCCCTTGATTGGTTATGGGACATAAATCTAAAGCCGCGTTCCTCCTCTTTCCTTCTCAATTCTGCAAAAACAATTTCAGATCCATCGATCAAACCATCAAAACCAACGCGACCACCCACCAAAAAGCAGATAAACACCAAAGAAACCCTCAAAAGAAAGAAAGAAAAGACACCGTTTTGCAAGATTATACAAGTTGAGAATGACTTCAAGAACATCAAAGGAGAAAGCGAATTGCAAGCTCTTTTGGGGTTGCTAGGGTTTCGATGACTTTACCTGAAACCGTTTCGTAGATGGAGAATTAGGGTTTTAAATGATGGGAGAAGAATCGAAGTAGTTCATGGCGGGAATCATAGCGGGTAGCGAGAGAGAGAGAGAGAGAGAGAGAGAGAGAGAGAGAGAGCGCTTTTTTATAGAAAGAGAGAAAACCAACCCCACCTGCAAGACGGTCAAAAGGAGTTGGTTAGTATTTTGAGTGTGAGTGGGAGAATAATTACACCACAAGAGCACCGATTGAGGGAGAATTTGAACTGTTCAAAATTGGCGGCGCCATCTAGATTAGGCATGTAGAGTGATCCTAACCGTTGATAGATAAACAGTAGTGGAAAAGATGGGGAAATGGAAGATGTATTTATATGAAGTGGATTGGTTGAGGATTATCAAAGTTGATTTCCACTGTCAAGTGGTGGGGTATATCAAAATAATTGCTCATTATTTTATCCAAATTTCACTTTAATTGAATATTTTTCAATATATATATATATTAAACCGTTGTAATAAAAATAAAATATTATAAAGATATTAGGTAATTTATAATGACTGGTAGCTTAAAAATAATTAGATATTTATTTTGAGCGGTTAAAAATACTTAAAATACACCGAGAGCCTTATAAATTTATGAAAACTTTGAGATCTTAGTACCTTTGAAATAAAATCTTTGACTAGTCGGACATGTGTGATAGCTTTTAAGAAGGGATAAATGTTGTGAGAGTATTAAAATTGTCTAAATCTTAACTATTAAATAAAGTCATGTAGGTGTCAAATTTACATAATAGACGTTAATGAATATTAAAGTTTGAGTTAGTATTAATTTGCAGGAGTTGGTGAATGAGGACAATTGAGTTGATCATTTGTTGAAATCTCACAAAAAAAAGTATAGTCTTTGAATTCAAATTCTGAAAGGAAAATGCTCCAATTAGAGGCAGCATGTTGGGCCCATTTGTTGCCTACCATTTACCAATATGAACCGTCCACAAACATAGAATTCCATGAATTACAACGGATTCATTAGAGTTATATCGAACCAAATGAGGCGGACAGTTGGATCGAGGGTTAAGTTTCTTTTCTTTAAGATAAAGTCATTGAACTTGTGGGCTACAAATGGAGGAGTTAAAAGCATGAATTGAGCCAAAATTTGATATGTTGGGTCATCCAAGATGGCCCTTTCCATTCCCCAAGTCCCATGATCAGTAGGGCCCTAAATTGGCCCAACATGCTACTTTGAGCCCCTCTCACATGAGCATTTTTTAATCTAAAAATAGAAACCTTAAATCGATGAGCATTTATAACCACACATGTTTATGAACAAAAAAATAAAGATGTAAGATAATTATATAGATATCAAAAATATACAAAATCATTTTATTAAATTATTATAAAATAATTTTAGTTGACAATGATTTCATGAGTCATGACCATGGCATCCATGGCTGTGTTAAGTCTAATAAAGTAATGACTCCTTTATCAATTGGAAAAGCAATCCTTTTCTTAGGGGTGAAGCTTTCTAGTTGATTTTTTTGCTCCTTTCTTGGATGAGGGATGCATATAGAACTTATCATGAGTTGAGAAAAATAGTGCTTAAGATAGGAAAGGTCATGGCTTGGTCCACGGAAGAGTTTTTCAGGGGTTGGGGGTATTTTGCATGTTGTGCACATAAGCACAAAATTGGTTCCACAAAAATTTCCTTCTTCCCTTAATTTTGCTTCAATCCACAGGAACTTTTAGCAAAAATGGCCACACCAAATATGAGTTTTACTGTAGGCAAAAAAATCATTTTCACAATATTCCTCACCTTTTCGCGGAAAACTGGCTACTCTTGAGTAATCAAAAGCACTTGATTTTTTGAGTGACTTGGAAACTCTTTATTGTAGTTCCACAAGTTCTGTATCACTGTTCCAACTCAAAAAAATTATTGGCTGAGGGCTTGGGCCAGTGAAAATCAAATGTGCCTTGAGTAATGAAAACCCATTTTTTTCTTTTGGGTAATGAAAACATTTGATTTTCAATGAATGGGAAACTTTTGGTTTTGGCTTGGGTTAGGTAACCTTTTCCAAAAAGGAGAGGCAGAAAGGAGGAATCTTTTGAGGAAACCTGTTTTTTTAATAGCTTAAAAGGAAAAGTAGACTTTCTTGGTAAAATGTGATTGTAGGACCCATTTAATATCTTTAAATTAAGGGTGATATTGGAATTAGAACTTTATTAGAATTCTACCCCATCACGTACTTCTAACCCTTCAATGCTGGTCCATAAAATTGAAGTGCCATTGAAGAAGCTCCTCCTTGGACTTTCCTACTTCAATCTATGTAATTAGGTTTAAATGCATTCAGTTTTTCGAATCCTTACCTTGACCACTTTGGGAATGAACTTGGATGAAAACTAGATCCAAATTATATTTAAATTCTCAACCGGTTTGTTAGAAATGAAGGATTAAGGTAAATCTTCCTTCTTTAGTTCTCCTTTCTCTTTCTTTCAAAATCATGCAAAAAAATTAAAATGGTGACAGTCTTCACTAAAAAGTGGTGCATGGGTGGGTCCGCTCATGTTAATTTTAATTAAACCAACATGTTGATTATTATCAATCAAATTGAGTGAAATGTTTCCCTTTTCAAGGGCCACGCCCTTAGAAAAATTGGTTAGTAATTGAAATAATCAAATATTGATTTCATGGACCACGTTCAAGCTAGATTTAGCTTCAACATTTTTGTTATGTGTCTATCTTTGGCAGCTTTCTTTGAATTTTTACTTTTAGCAATCAAATTCTATCTTGGTCACCATTCCAGGCCAGAATTGGTCATTTTACATGGCCTACATCTAGATAAAATGATCCAAATAAGTGATTCAGAGAATGGATGAGAATCATTTCTGAGATTCTTAACAAATATTGTAAAAAAAAAAAAAAGTCATTTTTTTTTTATAATGATTTACAAGATCAATATATATCCTAAAAATATATTATTTGTGGCTACAAAGCAACATCAAGTTCTGTCACAGCATATAAAATCATGCTTTCCTTCATTTACACCAAGCTCACGGATTTGGATGAGTAAAACGCCTTGAACTGACCTGCAAAAGAAAAGGTGTGATCTTTGAACATTCCTTTCCCCTATAATTTTTTCTTGTGCAGCAACCTTTCTACCATCCTTTTTATCTGGGAAAAATGAATTCTAACTAGGTGAAGCCAATCATGGAACACAGGAGAGTCATTGAATCAGCTTGCAAAAAGGTTCATAAGAACCACTTCAGACACAACCACGTTTTGAGTTTCAGTAAGAATAAGAAATCAATTCAATGGATTTTTAAACAATGATGGAACATGCTAACTGCCAAAAAAAATAAAAAAAAAAATTCATTATTGCATTGAAAAATAATGACTGAAAAAGGTTTGGTTATTCATAATTCGACCACAAAAATTAATTACATAATTTGATGTAACAAGGGCACTTAACTAGTCATTTGAACATCTTAACTGTATTAAACAATGCTGCTATAGTTTGTTTGACAGTGCAACACAAGATTGGAGAGAACCAGCAAAGCAAAATTTGGATGGACAAAAAAATGTCAAACATTAAAAGTAACCTCAGTTTGCATTGGACAGCTATATGTAAGGCTAAAAAAGAATGACCACTCCCTCAATGGCATAATTCCAGTAGCCATCTAATGGAGAGGTGTTGGCTCTAAGGCTTCCACTAAATTTGATTTTTTGGGCTGATAAAGTATCTTCTCAAAAATGTGTTTCAGTTCGTCATGTCCAACCATTTCTTGCAAGATTCTATCTTCAGAGATCTTCAATGAACTTTGTTTCTGGGCACCCTCAGCATCTCCTGAAGAAAAAATCATTTCAGACAACCTTTCTTTCTCGATCTGCCTATGGTGCTTCTCTCTCTCAAGTGTTCCGGATGTAATTAAATGGTAAGTGTAGACCATTTTCTTTTGACCAATTCTATACACTCTGCTTACGGCTTGCCTTTCTACTGAAGGGTTCCAAACCACATCAAGTAGAACAAGCCTCGAAGCACCAATGAGGCTAATACCTTCACCACAAGCCTTTGTCGAAGCGAGCAATACTTTGACACCACTTGATGGATCGTTAAAAGAATCGATTGATGACTGGCGTTGTTTAATAGCAACTGTTCCATCCATATGCAACACCTCCTTCCCTTCGGTCCACTGAAAACAAGATGCGAGCATTTTTTTTATGAAAGACAACGGTTGAACATACTGACTAAATACTAAAACTTTCTCATTCAATGCTTCACTGAGACGGATCAATTCCACGACAAACCTTGTTTTCACCCCTTCATCAGGGGTAAGTCGCAGTTCTTCTAAGGAATGTTCATCTGACAAATGTTGATCAACAGCAGCTTTTTCTTCATGGGATAAACTGCATTCCTTTAACAAAGAAGGATGAACGGAGACCATGGAAACATTATATTCTTGCAGAAAGTGAGTCCCAGTCGCTATCTTTTGAATACTCTCAAGGATGCACTTTTGCCGAGGAGGAGGATGTAAATAAACAAGACAATCCTTCAACCCAGGAAGACTGTTCAGAATGCTCCCTTTATGTACATGTACAAATGGGTTAATAACTGATCTAAGCACTTTCAAACGATCATCAGTAGTTTTGCCAATAGAATTAGTTAGAGAAGCCCATCTGCCTCGTGCTTCTCGCCTTTCAGGCAAGGCTTTCCATACATCATCTGAAACCGTCTTTGACTTGTTTCCACAAACCTCAGCAGATGAGAGCTTGTCTGCAAATTTTGGTCTAACCAACCATAGGGTATTGTAGAGCTCAGTGAAATTATTCTGAAAAGGAGTTCCTGAAAGGATGATACGACGTTCCGTTTTCATCTTTTCCAAAGCTTTCCAAATCAAGCTGTGCTCATTTCGTGGTGTATGCCCTTCATCAAGGATTAACAAACCTGGCTTCTCCACAAGAATTTTTCTTATCTGTGCTTCCATGTCATTTGCATAGGTTTTCTCCACAATCCTTTCAAATAAAGAATAGCTCAGTACTAAGATACTCTTCCCTTTGTCCCAGGAATATAACTTCACCAAGCGTACCCAGTTTATACCTCGGATATTGTACATGCGTGCCATCTGAAGAAGTGCGCTATCTTCTCTCCCAGAGAAGTCCTTCTTGTTCAAAATATGAATTGGAATGCCAACCTCCCACTTCTTGAACTCTCTCTCCCATGTAAGGACTATACTGCGGGGAGCAAGGATCACAGGCCTGCAATCTGGAAATACCTCCATGAATGTCTGCAGAAAGACTATAGTTAAACGGGTTTTTCCAGTCCCAGGGGCATGGGAAATCACACACCCACCTAGGTCATCAGGATTTGCAGGCTTCTTCAACTCTTCAAAAGTAATGCTTCCTGCTAAATTTTTCCACATAAACTCAAAACCTTCCTGCTGGTGCGGATACATGGTGTTTTTAATGCCAGGGACAATGTCCCACACCGTTCCTTCAGAAAGATCAACAGAGCCCTCGCAGTCACCCTTGGTGTTTTGATAAGGAAACCCACCCATAAAGGAGATGCCTTCACCATAAAATCTTTTCTTGCCAGAATTTTCCCACACATTCTTTTCCTACACAAATGCAAGAAACAAGTACGCAACTAAATAAAAATTAAAAAGTCAAAAATAATAAGAAAATTTCGTTAATAGTTTAACTTACAAAGGATGGTAATACGTATTTGATCTCCAGCTTCACGAAAGTACAGAATCTGCAAACGACTCCAATTTGCTCATCAAGTATGAACTGATGCTTACCTTGGCAACAAAGAGTTGATGCATCAATTTCAAACTCCCCTGTCTTAGTCCCTTCATCAGTAACCTGAGTATTGAATACCACCATCATAACTGCTTTTAAATTAAAGAAAGAATCTGAAATTTAAGGCAAAGTTTAGACTAAAAATATCACATTGACTACCATCTAATTTTAAAGATATGGATGACAAAGCATCATTGTTCTTATGGATGAATACAGTGAATCATCAATCAAACAGCTGAGTACCTAAAGCCGAGTTGTAATAATAGGAAAGAGAGAAAATGACATATATGAGAGGCAAAAAACATATGTTTCTTATGAAGAAATGGAGCAGCCTAGCTTTATTCTTCTGCTCTTTGGAGTCTGAGTATAGATGGACACCTGAGCTTTTAGCAAGGCGATCATGTGGACATCCTACAGCTACTCGAGACTTGTAATAATTCTGAATAGCAATATTTATTAACTCCAAAAAACACAATTTTTGAGACAGTTTAATATATCCATAAGGAAATCATATGACAAAAGCTAGGTATTGTCATTTCAATATTATATATACACACAAACACACACATGGGGCTTTAAGATGAGTTATACAAAGACGTAATATATGAATTGCAACTTTAGCGAGGATGTGCAAAGATATGTAACTTTTGTGAGAATTGAAGGATAGGAGATTCCACAAAGAAATTCCTTCCAATACCTATGGAAAGATTGAGGATGTGACAAGAGCTGGATAGTTGAAGTGGAGACTTGCTCCTGAAATGCTCTGTGATTGGTTTATATACCAACAAAATTGAAAGGAAAATTTTGCAAGACATCAGTTAGACCAACTATGACCTACTGAGCATAATATTGGTCGATGAGGAAAAAACAAGTGCAAATATGAGTGTAGCAAAGCAGAGAATGTTAAGATGAATGTACGATAAAACAAGAAAAGTTAGATACATGAATGAATGCATTTAGAAGCATTTCGTGGTATCATCGATAGGTGATAAATTAAGAGCTGGACGGTTGAGATGGTTTAGACTTATTCAAAATAGGCTAACAATGGCACCAGTGTGGAAATATCAACCGAACCTACCTTGGCAGAAGAGAATGAACCAATGTTATCGAATGACATAGTCACATTTAGTTCAGTCCATAAATCATTCTCCTCTTTCTCCATATGTGAATTCTCCAGCTTAGACACTGTATCCTCAAAAGAGAATATCAATGGTTGAGGCTTTTCAATCTTGGGTTGAGTTACATTCGGTGAAGCCGGTTCATGCGAAAATCTATCTTTTTCCTTGAAAATTGTATTCACAATTGTCTTGTAAAAGAAGTCTTTATCGGGTGCACTGATGCGCTTCCTTTTCATCCCCGACTTCAGCTGCCCCTCTTTCTCATTCCCTTGAGCTGCCTCCTCAACTCTGCCACCACCATTGACAGTATCATCATCAGAATCATCATCATCGCCTTCTTCCTCATCATCATCATCCTCGTCATTGGTATCGGATGCTGAATCGGGCTCCAAATCAACCCCACCCTTAGTCTTACCATTGCTACCATCCACCGCAGTGTCGGCATCGCCATCATCGGAGGAAGAATCAATATCAATCTTATATGGGTTACTTATGGATCCAATGTTGGTTCCAATATGCCTCTTGGGTTGTGAAGGGCAATGTGCTCGGGTGCGTGTGGATACACCAATTGGGTTATGATCAACTTCATCAGAACTGCCATTACCTACCGGAACAAGAAGAGAAAGCCCGGAAAAAGTCTTTCTAATGAGAGAAGCTCCAATAATTTTCTCCCCTTTACCACCATTGCTATAGGAATTGAACTCTTCTTCACCCGCAGAAGCCCCATTACCACGGAAGCTGGTGGTGGTGGTGGTGGTGGTGGTGGTGTTACCGTCGTTTGATGATTGCGTCTCATCCAAACAGACAGGAACAGGGTTCTCAACCTCTTTATCCAACCCCTTTCTCGATCTGGTCCTCAATGCCACACAAGACCCTGCAGAATCAGTGACTTCATTCAAAATCACTGAATCAAAGCTCTCTTCTTTACCCAATTTATTGATTTCTTCATCTTCCACCCTCACACTTTCCCCCATTCTTCTCTTATCAAACCCCAATTTCTCACTAGAAACCCTAACCATACCTGTTCCATCACCATCCAAACCGCCCCTCTTCCTCTTCTTCTCTCCATCAACGAAACCCGACCCATCCGATTTCGACCCGCCCGTTACAGATTCTTGACCTGATAATGCAGAATTACCAGCATTCAAGGGATCCTTCTGAAGCCCTAATCTCGATCGAGTCTTCTTAGCAACGGGACCTTCAGCGGCAGAAACACGCTCCTCTTTCTCCTTTTCTTCTTCATCCACGACGACAAAATCGCAGACTTCCGATTCATGCAGCGGGACGAAATCGCCGGCGCGGACTCTACCTCCGGCGAGTCTCTTACTGCTCCGGCGGTCGCGCAAAACCGTGTAGGTTCCGATACGGTTCGTCAAAGCCGAATCACTTGGACTCGTTAGGGGTTTTCGAGAACGCGTCCGACTCGCGACGAAAGACGGTGGCTTCATCTACGAATCGGTTCAGGAGATTGAAGAAAAGTGAAATATCATTCAAATCGATATGAAAGAAAGGAAGAAAAGAGAGAGAGAGGAATCTCCGTGAAGAAAAGGGGGATTTTCTCCTCGGAGACGAAGAGTTGCAGCGGCAGCTCGAGAGCTTAGATGAAAGCGATTGTAACGGAAGAAGGGTATAAAAGCCCGCGAAAAATAGCGGTCCGAATCTGTGGCCGTGACTCAGAGAATTCTCTGTGTCCATGTATTATATATATATATATATATATATATATATATATATATATAGATATAGATATCAATTAGAAGATCTTAATCTTATAGCCTAGGTCTCAATTTCCCTTCCCAACCCAATTTCACTTGAAATCCATTGTATGTATTGCATCTAAAATGCATTACTAAAATTAATAAAATCAATGAGTAAAACTAGGTAATTTTTTAGTGTTTTATGGGTGTTTGGAAATCATAAATTTCTAAAGATTTTTCTATATAATCTCTTAATTTGAAATATAATATGTACATCTAAAAAAATAAATATTTGAATAACTTAGAATATATTATACAATATCTCACTTTTCTATAAATAAAATATTCAAGAACTGATACTATGGAAGACTGAATAGGTAAAATTGAATTTATTATTCCATTGATGATTAAAAGGCTCTGGCGAGGCAAGATTAGCTAGACAAATAGCTTGCTTGCAGATCACGGGTTGATCGGTCATGACCACTTTCAATAAAAATTAAGTTGTTGGCCCTTCTCGGCGTGAATAAATCAATCTCAATTATCTTTATAAAAATTAGTAGCCGCTTCACTCTCACCTGGAAAAGGTGGCCTACAAATTCTTATCTTTAGACTTTAGTCCTACATTTGAGGAAATCAATATTGGCCGGTAAGTCTAGCTATCCAGCTCAAAGCTCTCTATAGTGGTGGGTGTATCGGCTAGGCAGATTATCCACTACTGATGATGGAAATAAACTTTATTAAATCAAAATTCATGGTATAGTGACAATGAACGGTTTAGATTTCAAAGATAAGTCCAATTAATAAATCTTACATGATCGGCCTCAACTTTTACTTAGAATGTAAAATTGGGGTTGGAATGACCAAAATGCCCTCGGTCTTCTACGCCCACATGTACAGTGCACGAGGACAAAGTGGGGAAGGAGGAGTTATAAATATTATTTCTAATCTGCATTTTATCTGGACTGCTTCAGAAGATCTTCCCTTCATGGTTTTTAGCAGCTCTTAGGAAAGGAAATGCACAGGTTTCTTCTGAGTTCTGACCTGAACCTGGACCTGGACTCTCAATCGTGCTGCAGGCGTGCGTACTAATTAGCTGGATTTTTCCACGTGTGCGGTGATGATCGGACAGCGACGGACGTGGATTTTTATTTTTGTGTTTTTTGCCACAGCTCGGCGAGTTAAGGCGGTTTCTCGGGAAACGTGCGTCAGCCAAAGACAAATCAGTACGGATGGGTGACGACGTCCTAAGTGGGACCTACTTATTAAAAAGAAAATATCTTTTTGCAGGTCAAAATTAAAGATCTCACTGTGCATTAGAATTTGGAAGTCTCTAAAATGGGGCAAAGCTCATATAAGGCAAATCAAACATATTTTAAGAAATTTAAGAAATAATAAATAATTAAATAGTGATTCTATCTAGGTTAGGTTGTTATTAGCATTATTTTATTTTTAGGTTAGTAGGATTTATGGGTATCTCTTAATATTGTGTTTCCTGTTTTGGTTATGATTAATACTTAACAAATTTGTTTAGGGTTTTCCTTATAGATTGGTGAATATAAATGGATTTATTGGAAAGAAAGAAAAACTAAAGTTTGCATTGTGCTCTCAATTTCTCTCTCCCTTCTCCCTTTACAAGTGGTATCAAGTCATTGAGAAGGGTTGGGCTAGTGATGCTATGTAGACTAGGATATTTTATTCTTAGGTTAGTGAGATTTATGGGTATCTATTAGGATTTTGTTTCCAATTTTGGTTATGATTATTACTTAGCAAGTTTGCTTAGGATTTTCCTTATATATTGGTGAATATAAATGGATTTATTAGAAAGAAAGAAAAACTAAAGTTTTCATTGTGCTCTCAATTTCTCTCTCCCTTCTCCTTTTACAAGTGGTATCAAGTCATCACTGACTTGGCGCACACATCCGATGCTATGTAGAGTAGGATATTCTATTTTTAGGTTAGTGAAATTTATGGGTATCTCTTAGGATTGTGTTTCCTATTTTAATTATGATTCATGCATAGCAAGTTTGCTTAGAGTTTTTTTATACATTGGTGAATGTAATTGGATTTACTAGAATGCAACAAACTAAGGTTTTCATTGTGTTCTCAATTTCTTTCTCCCTTCTCCATCTACATAGTCAACCTAATTCGCAAAGAATAATACAATATAAGATCATAATTGGAAAAGACAAATTAATAATCTGGAAACAAGAAAGAATAGATTTTTTTTTTTTTTTTTTTTTTTTTTTTTTTTGTGGGGTGGGGGGTGGAACGTTGGAATTCCACACTTCCTTTGGGGGGGGGGGGGGGTGGGGGGACGTTGGAATTCCACACTTCCTATAGGAAATTCCCTATAGGGAATGATTTTACCGTCGACTTAAATCGTTCTTTTTTTTTCCTATTTCGGCCAGAAAAAGGCGGTACAACAAAAACACACACAAAAAAAAAAAGTTACAAAACATACCGTAAAACGTGGAGTTTCCTTTCCACAACTTTGTTCATCTTTCTATCGGATTCGGAGAGGATTGGTAAATCTTTATAAAATTATAATAATCATCATCAAAGCCTTGTCCTAACTGTATTGGAGTCATCTGCATAAATTTTATTTCTCCATTCTGATCTAATATAAGTCAACTCCTTGCCTCCTCGAATAGATTGTAATTCTTTGAATCTATTGTCATTAACTTTCATCCACGCTCCCTTCGGCCTACCCCTTTCCCTCGGTGAGCCATCACTTTGTTTGGAGTATTTTTTTTCTTCATCGGCATCATTGTTAGCTTGCGCTAGATATGTCTAGACCATATCAAATAGGCTTCTCTTGTTTTTCCTATGAGAAAAATAAATATAATTATATGTATATGAAGATCGAAAAAGAAAGTACATAAAACCCTAAACAAGGAAAGAGAGGAGATAATACACCACTTACCGATCATTGAACAATAAGATATAAGCTGGAGATGACGATAAGGCCATCCCAAATTGATAGGGTTAGACCAAGGGTATGGAGAAATATTTAAACAGATAGATGAATGGATAGATCAATCAATTGATAGAAAGAAAGAGAAATGAGTTAATCCATTTGTCGTCGATCATTGAAAAAGAAGGGTAACGACAGCTAAAATGGAATGAAATTGTGAATACGAAAAAAAATTGAAAGTAGGGTTTCACTTTCAATCCTTTTTTCCCATAATCTCTACTCCCCGCCCCCATTTTTAACAAAGAAATAGAGAGACGGGTAGGGTTCTCTCTTGGAGTTTCGAAAGAGATAGGATTTCTCTTTGCGTCTTCGAAAAAAGAGACTAGGGTTTCGTTCCTTACCGAGAGATTATATAGGGGTTATGAAAACAAAAGTGCCCTGTAACTTAAAGTAATTAAACAAAATGCCACTAACACTCGGGGTCTCATGGGGCAAACTATCCTAAGCCCGATGTTGGTCCAACTCATTTTGGTTGAACTTGGATATATTATTTCGGCCCGTTAAAACTTGAGTTGCATTTGAATTAAGTAATAGAAAGCCTAAAACACGACTCAACAAAAGGAAGGCTATTTGATAGTCATTCACAGTATTCATCTTTTTTTCCTTCAATTTTAACCAAATACATTTTGATATGTAGGAATTCATTCCATTCAAGTAAATGAACCCAGTTGAGGGCTACTAATTTGTAATGTTTTTTCCAAATTTAAGTGCGTTTAAGCCTTTGAATTACCAAATAAGCCAAGGTTGGTTACTATCAAATGAAGGGCTACACAGAAAATTCGGTATCACCGGTAAACCGGACTGAACGGGGGGGTTTGGATCGGTTTTATAGTAGATCGGTTTGTTATACAGTTTGAAAATCGTATAAACTGCTTAAATCGGTCGATTATCGGTTTGAACCCCCGATTCACCACCTAAACCAAACAGACCGGTATATTATGTAATTTGAGTATTTGAGTATTTAGGTTTTAGGGTTTCATTTGGCTGGCATTCGACAACTCATGCGCCTCTTCTAGGGATGTCATCATTTTGAAAATTTTAATTTCAGATTTTCAGAAAAAAAAAAGAGAAATGGTTTAACGGATCGAATCAAACCGAACATTCGGTTGAGTTCGGTCTAAGTCTTCTCCATCGGTCGAATCAGATTGGTTAATTAAAACACAGATATGTTTGGTTTGGTGATTGGTTTTAGTGCTGAACCGATCCGAACCGCCCATATGCAACCCTACTTAGATGTTAGAAAATTATGAAGACCGCATTTGAATTTAGAGTTTTTTTTGTATATACTCCCCTATGATTTTTAGGATTTGCAAATAGGCCCCTGTGGTTTTAGAATTTGTAAATAGGCCCCAACCTCTTCATTTTAATACCTTCCATATCCCCAAAATTAGAATGGGCAACCACTGTGAAGTTTGTGTAGGATTCTTATAGAAATGATAGCTTTGCTCTTACATTCATTAAATAAAATATCTACATCATTATTTATAAAAATACCATTATTTTATCTCAAGTCCCAATAGTTTCTCTCAATAACTCTCATGAATAAGAAGCCTAATCATGAATTTTGAGACTTTCATCAATCCAATGTTGGGTCACGTATTGATGAGATAAATCATAACTAATTAAAAGCACAAGTGTTGATTGTCGTTACAATCGATTTGGATTTAATGAAATGAGCCTTGTATTGATGAAAATGAATTTATGCAGGGTTATTTTCTCCCACTAAGTGCAATTGTTAATGTTACATTCTTATAAAAAGAAATAAATCCAAGCTTTTGAAAGTGTGCAAATAATGATAAAAGTGATAGGTAAAAGCGGCATTCCTCTCTCAAAACCTATGGTGGTTGGAAGGCTATTGATCTCTTGGGGACACAAAAGGTATTAAAATAAAAAATTAAAGGCCTATTTACAAATACTAAAAACCTGAGGGGGTCTATACAAAAAAAAAAAAAAAAAAAAAAAAAAAAAAAAAAAAAAAACACTCTTAATTTTAAAATCCGTCTCACTTTACAAAATTGCAATTCCCAGTTGCATGTCTATGTGATAGTAGAGTTTTTTTTTTTCTTTCCAGTGACACTAGGGTTAGTATGAATTCTCACTCGAACCTGAATTTGCCCCACCTTCAATTGATTAACTGTAAAACTCATAATTAAAACAAAAAAACCCCAAAATAAAGTAAAATTATGTGTTTAACATGTTATCAATTTGACAATATGCTCAGCCAAAATAAAGGGATGCAGGGTCGGATTTGGTCAGAACCATAGTGGATTCGGACCCTGATCCACCTGTAGGATCTAGTTTCAGATCTAGAATCGAATTAATACAGAGAGTGTAGTAATTTAATTGGATGGAAGAGTTTCAAAAGAGTTTTAAAAGATAAGACCGGGATAATTAAATTACATATGATTAAAGCTAAGTAAGGTCTCATATATGAATATAACTCAATCCATTTAGGCCATTAAAACCTATATATTTTTAATATGTAAATGTAATGATATTGACCCTATGTTAAGAAAAAAAGTTACATGACAGAAATTCTGTCAGGCCGAAACAATGAGGCACCTCACTATAGCGAGGGTGCACCTCGCTATAGCGAGCTAGGCGGCTGAAGCCCAGTTCATTCCAGACTCTAAGACAGAGTTTGAGATAGTTTGTGATTCTAAGTGGATTATTATTTAAAGACTAATGCACGAACTTAGGACTATAAATTGGTGATTTTCTCAACCCAAAGATAGAAGACAGGAAGTTAATTCTCTCTCTTGATCTGAGGTAAGAATACCCTAAGAGAGATTTTCTTGTTTTTTTAGAGCCATTGAGAGATTGTTCTAAATGGCTGCTCTAGAAGGTGTTGTTGCCTTTACTTTCTTGTAGAAGATTGATCGTATTGGTGGACAAGGTGCGAGAAGATCAAGTAAGGAGAACGATGCACGGTGGCAGTCGTGTTAGTAGATTCTGTACGATAACAACTACGGTTCTTAGGTCGACGTACATACTGAGGTAAAGGAGACTGCGAGTATATCTTGTAACTGTTCGTGAAATCTTGATTTCTAGATCGTGGTTTTTCTCCGGAAAAGGGTTTTCACATTATATTTATGTTTGCCTTCTTGTAGTAATTGCTTGGTAGATTTATTTGCTGGTTCTATCTTGTTTAGTTGGTTACATCCGCTGCATTGATTTGATTAATTAGACTAGCATTCATTTAGTGGGTCCTAAAAAACCTTCACCCTAAATCCTCAAGATCAATTTTTCCTTAGATCCAAAATTAGGTTTCATACCTACATTACTTGGATTGGAGATGTCTCGTACTCAAATAATCAGATCCCCATTTGCAACTTTAATTTTGACAGTGTGAAAATTGGCAATAATCACATCCGGTGACTTTGATTTCATGCTGTTTAGATTATTCTATCAGTGGCCCTGATGTATGATTGATATACCACCAACAATTGGTCTTAATCTGATGTTGGCGAGTCACCCACGGTGAAAATTTAATGAGTGATTCGCTTAATGTATATCATGCTCTCTATTTTTCACAGTGTTCCAGGAGGACCTATCTTTCGAGCACTAGGTTTTAGCCTGAGTGTACCGGTTGAAGATGTCATAAGAATTATGGTCTTGTAGTAGTTTCAGCAGTTTGAGTGTTGTTTGTTCTTTCAAGAAGTAAATTCTTTTGGAAGGTTAATGTTTGTTTTATCAAGGGACTGAACATTTTAGGTATGGGGTTCTGTTATTCTGTATAATGGTCTCTGAACAGTGATTGGATGCCTGTGTTACAGAAATGGATTCCAGAAACTGGATAAGATTAAACACTCAAATAGGCAGAGCAGGCAACTTGAAGAACTTCCAGGAAAGATGAGGGAATGTTAGAAGTAGATGAGATTAAACACTTAAATACTTTTATAGTTGCTCAGAGTAGAACTCGCATTGAAGTTTTAACAATTTTTTTTAAGCCTATTACTAATCTGACATAATCCTCCTATTGTTCCAAGTATATACAGAGATAGTTCGGTATTTAGGAAACAAGTTGTAGTACAACAAAAATAGAATTACAGAATATAATCTAGAAATGTAAATGCACTTAGTGTTCGAAGGCAAGAAATAGAGAACTTTTGTTGAAGTTAAGCAATTCGAAAATCGTCAAAAGAAAGTTGATTAATGCTAGTGTTAACACTATGATCTTAAGACAAATTTCGCCCCCGCAACGATGCTTCAATGGCGTTTGTCTCACAGGATACAATGATCGAATACATACTTCAGGTCTCTTCATGGGGCTGCATCTATTCAAAACAGTCACTGTTCAGATGAATTGGCACGCGTGTGTGGTGGTGACCCCACTTAGGTCTAGGTTCTCAAGTGAAATGCCCCTTAGGGCTCATTCGACACTACCAAGGTAAGTATATTTATATTTAAGGAATGTTTTGCTCCCAAATAATGTGGAAAGCAAGTTCACTACTTCTTTTTGTTTTCATGTTTAACATGTTCAAATAGTGGTGTTTAGGAGACAATTTCTCATTCATTTCTTAATGGATTAGAGCAACCCAATATATGTTCTTAATCTACTCATGAAGTAGATTACATTCCCATTTATTCCCACCTAAAATGATAAGTGGGTCCCGCTTGAATTTTGGCTCAAAATTGACAAAAAATAATAATGCTCTTAGCCATTTTTCCAAAACCTCCTGCTTTACCTGGAGTTGGACCAGCACATTGCGAAACAATGAAACACAGTGGCAGACATGGAGTAGTCCATCTTCAAAAAGGGGCCTGACTACAAATTTTTTTTTTTATTGAACTTAAAAAATTGGCAAGACTATGCGTCTATTTTTCTTTTGGCCCTATACTTTCAGTGTCACTTGCATGATACTAGTTTTTTAAAATCCCCATCTTTTAAACAAAAGATCTCTTTAGGAGTCTTATAGAACATGAAGTTAAAGGAGAGTATAAATATGCCAGACAGACACCAACAGAATGCTCACTGAGGAAAAAAAAAAAAAAAGAGTTGATGGTTCGAATCTACTTAAAAATACTGCTCTTTATATTCTATTGCACCTAATTTATCAGCTGTATTTAAATTCTATTTGAGTTGCTTAGCGTTGTTGTGCAGATCAAAAACTTGAATTCCTATGATGCTGTAAAACAGCAGGAAGTTATCCACTCTTAACTGTAACTTATCATTACTTTCTGCATATGTAGTTTGTATATCATTACTTTTATTTGAATTACCATTTTAACTGATTTCTTATTTCTACAGTTCAACTTGATTCACTTCTCTTTGCTGTTCTTACAACTTAAATCCACACTTTTGTTCATTAATTTCATTTAAGGACTCTATCCAATTTTCAATCAAGAAAGCTTCTCAACTGGTTGAGGAAATTGGTAGACAGGTAACTCTCTCTCAAATATCAAACTCTTTCTTTTCAGATATTCCGGATGGCTGTTGGATCCTTGGAACTCAATTTGCCAGTGGAACTATACTCAAGATGGAACTTTAGTTCCTATAGGCAAAGTTCGTAGAGACCAGTTTTGCTGTCTCAGCTGGTGCCCTTTTCCTGGAATTCATAGTGCTGTTGTCTTTTTACACACTTAGGGCCCGTTTCTTTATGAAAATCCCAAGAATTCATATCGGGGAGAATTTCAAATTCTCCAAAAGTTGTCTCCTTAGGTGGAATTCCAAATTCCTCTTTTTGATGGAGGATTTGAAATTCCAACAAATTATATAGAGAGTAGAATTCCAAAAATTTCAAAAGGTCTTTTGAGTGGTTGGCATTTGAAACTTTAATGAAAGAAACACAGCATTTCAAATGCCATGGGACAAGATGTCACATCATGTCCAAAAGACTCCAACCTCCCAAATTCTAGTTATAAATTCCAGTAAAGGAACAGGCCCTCAGTCCCACTCAACTAACTAGACGCAATACATATATAACAAAAAAAATCCAATAATCACTCTGGACCGTTAAAAATGCGGGTCCCACATTTCATTACCCATTGATGCAGCCTGGGAAAAATATAGGTCTAAGAGAGTGACAAACCATTTTCCTGATGTCCAATTTGCTATTTGTCAAGCCTGTGTCCTATCTTCTTTTTTTTTTTTCTTTCTTAAAAACAGCCCTATGTTCTTGGTGGACTTCTTTTCTTCATTGGTCCTTTGTGGTAATTAGCCAATTTGTTGTCCCACTTGTATAAATGCCAATGAGGTTTAATGACAATTTGCCTTTTGGATTGTGCTGTTGAGATAATCTCTTTTGGTTTTAAGTGTCTTCCATCACCCCAGAACAAGCACTTGGCTTTGCTTGGATTGAGTGATTCCTTTTGTTATCAATCAAATATAGTATGCTTAATGAGATCAATGGAAGATATTAACCTGATAACCGAAGATCCAATATCTAACTGGGACCATCCATCTAATGAGAGATCAATGGAAGAAGTTAAACTGATTAACTGCTGATTCACTCTAGGAAGTGGTCTCATAAGGAGAGTGCTATCATTAAAGTCCCTACGGAGAAATCATATGACCACGTGGAATGGGAAAGTTGTAGAGTACATGCTGGGTAGATTTTGCTTTCCAGTGATAGTCAGGTTATATTTGGGAGTGCATCAGACATGACCCGAGTAAGAGATTATGATTAAATCCGAATTAACCTTGAGTCGTGCCTATATTTACTCCTGTGAACTCCGAATTAACTCAAGTTAAAACGAAACTCACAAGGGATATTATATATATATATATATATTCACATTCATCAATATACATTTATGCGGAATTATACACAGTGATTTATACAAGTTGTACAATGTCCCTTGTACATAACAAAATTTCAGTTACACTATTTAAAACATCCACTTACATATTTAAATACAATGCAAGGATGATAAGTATGAAACTTCCAAAAACAATTCTTGTCCAAAATTTTTCTTTACTGTTTTCGTTCTAAAATATCATATTCATATGATATCGCATCATCTCCACTCAACTAGTCCTCTTGGACGAATCGGAACGGTCTCCTCCGCTGGCGCTGCGCCATCGACAGAACCGGCACGGGCAACTAGGCCTATAATGCCATCAATAACACGGTGAATATGACGATTCAGCAATGTATAAACAGATCTATGATCTCATATGCTAAAATACAAATTTAATTTGACTAAATTTAACCTTAGACAATACAGACATAAGTTAGAATCAATAAGAGTCTTTATTCAAATTTGGCAACTACAATATTATTTCATTTCAAATCACATATTCCCTAAAAGGAAGGAATCATCTTCCATAAATGAATGAATTATTTTGCAAATATCAAATATTGTGGGAATTATCAGTGCCCGGGCCAGGAACTACTGACATCACCACGGAGCTTCGGAACACTCTCAAATTATCTACTGCAGTAGGAACAACTCTAATGAGTATTAACAAAATAACTATATAGTGTCAGACTCAAGAGTTAATACAATTCAACATTTAATCCATTTTAATTTCAATTCAACGGATTCAATTCAATATATAATCCATTTCGGATTCAATTCTATTCAAAACAATAAAAGGAATAAACCTTAACAATTCAAATCACTTCATTTCATTCTTAGTTCCAAAGAATTAGAACAATTCACAATTTGAATATCTTCACTTCCTAATTCAAAACATTCATTTAGGTGAAGTCCTTGGTGATCCAATGTACGTGTTATTTCCGACAGACACTACAAGTTATATAATGTACACTAGAGTCTTCTTAATTACCACTTATGAAGTTTTGTAACAAACAAACCATTAATATGCACTATTGAACAACATCTAAAGTCATTGATATTATTTTCTTCCATTATCCATAAATCTTAATAATCATCAATTACATTATAATTAGTCTCAAGACTAATTTATAAACCCATTTATACTCATAAAAAGAATATTTGATTCAAATAGAATCACCTCTAATCCGGACTCAATCTGAGTCTTCTGATCGATTGGGCGTCAGATCCGATTGATCGGACAAGAAACGAGTCCTAGTTAGCTCTGTCAGATCGATCGGACGTTCAGGTCCAATCGATTGGACATGTACGAATCACAGTTTCAATTTTTGAAACTGATTTTCATTTCCTTCTTCTTTACATTCAATTCATTCATAACCTGCATATAGTATATATGGACCTCGTGTCCTCTCCTCAATCATCATTCTCATATACAACTCTTACCAATCACTCATTCAATCAACTCATATACAAAACCAATTCTAAGAATAGGGCTGAAATCATACTCACAATAAAATCAAAAGAAAATCATACCAAATAACATATAAATATAAATAACTGTTTATACTTGCCTTTAATTGAAGTTTAACACAAAACCCCTCTTTCTTTTAAGCTCAATTTGACTCAATTCCTCCCAATCTCAAACCCTAACATCACCAAATCAACCAATAACAAATTCAACATGTTATTTAAGATGGAAAAAGGGTTTAAGGAACCTAAATAAAACTGAAATCACTCTTATACTTACTTGTAGCCCATTAAAGAGAAAATCTTAGTTTTCCTTAACTCTATCTCCAAAGAAACTTGAAGAAAATGATGGAGAAGATGAAGTTCTAAACTTCCCTTTTCTAAATCACTTGTAAAGCTCCCAACATAGTCAATCGATTAAGAAGAAAGTAAGGAGGAAGAAACCTTGGCTTAGTTTCAGCTGCTCTGGAATGATCTCAAGAATGAAATTAAAACTGGGTTCTTTTAGAATCTTATACAATGCACTTTTGCATAATGCACTTTTGCATATAGACCCTCCTATCTTATGCTTATTTATATTTTGAGTCAGATGAGGACTCATTTGATTCATTTAAAGTATACATATGCTGGTATCAAGTTTTACCACTTTCGAAAAAATACGCAGACAAACTCAATTCATTTTAGTCACTAATCATCATTAACACAAGTAAACTCGATTAATCTACACTAATCTCAATTAATTAGTATTAATCTCAATTAATCCCGGACGGGGTCTGACAGCATCACATCCACATCCTTATTTGTGTTGGTGAATGGTCCTCATGTTTGATCAAAGCTTCGAGAGGTTTGAGACAGTGCGATCGTCTATCCCATTCCTTGTTCAATTTGGTTGTTGAAGCTTTGGGCACTCTTGTTTGGAAGACCAAGGAGCTTGTGTTGGTGGGGGCTTTAAAGTGGGTCAGGATGGAGAGATAGTTGCGCACCTTCAATTTGCATATGGCAACAGTCTCGTTCACCTCAACAAAATTGGAAGAGCTAGCTGTGTTAAAAAGAAGTAGAGATGCTTTCAATTGTGCTTGGGGTTGGAGATTAATTTATCTGAAAAGTTGTTATGTATGCTCGTCACTGTTCTGTGTAATCTCTCCTTGGTGTTTTTTTTATTATTTTATTTTATATATATATATATATATATAAAATAAAATTTACCTTCTACCCATTACAAAATGGGAATCCCAGTTGTTTTTATGGGACTCTTGCTACTAAGGAGGTCCACTTCTATTAAGGTCAATGTTAATCCATATTAAAACACCAGAATCCAGATTTACATTTTCTTTTAGTAGAAACAGATTAAAATCCTGAACCTTGTTGTTGCAATGATGGGCAACTTTCAACTTTGCTATGGTCTCTTGTCCATCATGTTTTTTCTCCATCATGATTGAGTTTTCCCACCCCAGGGAGCTACAGGACATGAATCGTTATTAACTGTTCCAGAAGTACTTTCTGAGTTATCTGTTGTCAGCATAAACCCTTCACCTTTCTTTTCATATTGATTACATAGTTGAAACACACCATCATTTATTAATTTGCAATTGTTTCCATGAAGATGTCCAAATTGTTAGACACTGTGGCCAAAGTGACCAAAGTTCTGTTCCTGCATTTATCTGAAGTTGAAGTGCCATCTAATTGTACCAGAGTAAAGAGGAATTCAATGATAAAAGAAGAGTAAAATAAAAATATATGTTACTGCAATTTGTAGGAATTGGCTGGCATGCCATTTTATTAGGCTAGTCTTTGATTTTAAGTTCTAAATACCACAAGCACAGAAGGACCACCTGCAATTGTTATATGACAGAATTATCAATGTGATGCTATTGCTTATACTATTAAAAATGCAAGGTGCTGTGAAGCACATGCGTCTCACGTCCAGGTGGCTGCAGTATTAAGACTTCAGCCATCATACCTAAATTAAATTTCTTCCAACCAATTTTAGAAACAAACTCGTTTGATTTCTCCTTCCTCTCAATGCATTAGCTGCAAAGAATCATCTAACTTGGGATTTAAATGTCCCTATGTGTTCTTTTAACTAGTTATGTATATATACTCTAAGATTGATCACATGACAACTGTGGTTGCCTGCTTGTGCCCGGTTGAAAAAAATAGTAGAAATTGTTGCTTTCTTGTGATTCCTACTGTACCGTTACTACGTATCTGTTGGCATTTGTGATGGGGTCCACTTTCATTTCCATGTGGGTAGACCCCACTCACCACAAAGAGACACCCTTCACAAGGAGTCTCGATGGTGATAGGGATAAGATTAGTTTGAGTTCAATCCAACTCTATATTCTTATCATATCTCCATTCAAATTCAAATTGAGAGAGTTTAATACAACTCCCTATCTTATCATCTCTCCATTTTAATTTGAATAGAAGTCTTATCACCCAATAGCTAAAGGCTATTCATATAGACATGGGAGATAACAGTTGCAAAATAATAAGAAGATATCATCCCTAATACTCATATCTAGTAATAGTAGAATAAGAAAGAGATAAAGAATACCTTCTTCCTTCCGCTAGATCTAAAATAGTCCATCATCATCTTCTACATCTAAGGTGTCCATCCTTGCCCTTGGATTTTGAAGAGTAAATCATACGAGACCAATCTAGAAATTTCTTAGTTTGATTTCTTGTTTTATTTACTTTTTTATTTTGAGTGCTGCAGTGAGGCCATTATGTAATTTTGTATTGGGGGTCTTTTGTAAATGGGTCCTACTTACACATGTGTGGATGACACATGCCACACACTCTCTCTCTTTATTTCTCTCCACCCAACCACTTTTCCGTCTTCCCATGTTTCCACATCATTATCCTTACCAAGCCATTAGTGACGTCCATTTCTTCCATATACCTCATTACACCAATCTTATACTTTCCATACATTCCATTATTCCATTCAAACCATTTCTCACTTTCCCATGATCCTCTACTAATTATCTTCCTTTCCCATGCAACCACCTCATTATGTTAGCGATTTCCCAAATCACCTATATATATGCATGTGGGTGACTTCTTCATCCAATGTCCATAAAACCCATTGAAGCAAGTAGAGAGAAGTGAAGTCACATCATCAACAAGTCTATATCTTGTACGAGTGGTGGCTTCAAGTTAAACTTATAAGTTATAATGTTTATATTTTAATAAAGTTGTTTTCTTCCTCCTTTATCTTTTGATTGTTCTTCTTCTTTGATCTCGATGTTGAGTCTTGGGCTACTGCAGTTTTTCACACTAATTCAAAAGTGAAATTCCGGATAATTGGATTTCGTCTTTCTCCACAAGAGCTGCATTAGCACAAACTAAGAAAGAAGATGATACTCGTTTCTTTAAACCATATATTGTCTATGATTCTCAACAAATATCGTCTTTGTTCTACTAATTTCTGAACCATTTGTCCGATTAATATTTTATCCATGCGTATTATACAAGATCAATTCAATGGGGCACCCAACTTCTATAAGAGAGATTTTGAAGGCCCATTAAAGAAAGGATATTTACTTTGTGTGGTTTATATATATTTTTATAAGTGGGTCACAAGGAGTGAGGAGCCTCACAAAATTTCTTGTGTCTTAGCCTCAGGGGACCTAGACTAAAAAAAAAAATATTCTTTTCTGAAAAGAATATCTCTCTGGTTTTCACACTATATTAACCCTCTGTCCATCTTACTTTCTGTACTTATATTGGCTTTTGAATGATCAGCTTATAAATCCAAAAAACCTTGACATTCGGGGGATTCCTAGATTGGCCCCACCTGCACTTAGTAGAAGACTCCTTTGGGATTCAAACTTGAGGTAAAAAGAATGATCTGACTCATCCCCTGCAGAATACAGTTGCTGTATCACCTGATGATTGGACTCACAAGTGCCATTTGCCAGATATTCCAAGCAGCGTCATCTTATCCATGAAATTACCCATTCAAGAGATCATATGACCAATGAGATGAGCGCTGTAGATTAGGTAGAGAACAACTCCTTAATTGAGTGGTAAGGAGTGTTATAACCTGTATGTCTAGACTTTCAATTCTGAATTCTGAATGAGCCATTTCTTTTTATTTGTGCAAGCTTTCTTTTCATTTGTGCGGATTGTTTTTCTGTGTGTTTGCGGGCTCTTTCTTGAAAAACTTAGTGGGGTTGTAAAAAAAAAAAATCGTTGAATTGGTTTCTTGTGATGTTTTTCTTTTTCCGTTTTCATTCTCATTGTGATTTAATTTTCCCTCTCTCTCTCTGGGCCAATTTATTTGTCTTTTAAGTTTATTTTATCAGTTGGTGTTGTTCAGTAGATGTAAATTTGGCAATGAAGACAACGTCCAAATGAATGAATGGGGGTGAGGTAAGACTCTAGCACATCTTTTACTTTCTTGTATCCCCATCAAGCAGTCCATTTCTTGACTAATGTTGAGGTCAGTCAGAGACAAAAAATTCACCAAGTATAGAATGTAAGCCATTGATTGGCATTGTAAGCTGAGGCCCACCACCAGTGTACAGCTACAACTCTTGGCTTTGTGGTGGATCCCACTGTGCCTTTCCATTTCATTTGGTTTCCTCTTTGCCTTCTCTGGCTTACATTTATTGTTTCTGAGTTGCGCATTGGGCAGGAGAGGAATGTGGAAATCACCCGGTCCCTAACGGGGCCATGGGAACGGAAGTTGCTATCCATGACAATTTTATTTGATTCCCTTTTCAAGTTTACATTTGTACACACCACTAGTTAGCCCTACACGTGCAAGGCACGTGTAGTATCCAAAGGCAGGTGCTGTTAATTGTATTAAAGGAGATTTAAGCTATAACTACATAATGTACTAAAATAAAGTTCAGCAAAATGATTAAAATAACCTGTTCAACAAATATGCAATGTTTATCTTTCAAAAATATCTCTTTTTAAAAAAATTGTTAAAATGACTCTTACTTTTAATCTCATCAATAATCTCCAAAAATGGCATTATATTCACTTGTATTTTTCTTTTCTTTTTTTAAATGTCAAGACATTATTAGAGTGCACATGTTTTTCCTGATTCATGGAGTGGTAAAGATGGAAGATACTATATGTGAAGATTAGAGCCCACATCCAAACTGCCTATAAACAGAGATAGTCTCTAGACTATAACCAGAGACGGTTTGGATAGGGGATACCTACAATCACGCATCATATAAATAGAAAGTAAGCATATAAGATGCAATATAAAGCTAGCATATTCAACATAATCAATGTCATTTTTCCTTAAGGCTACTTATAACTTACTGAAACAAATTACTCTCTCTATACCTTTATATTTCTCATAATCCAAAGTCCTAGATTGGCTAAAATGATTTAGAAAATAAGAGCATGTCATGTATTAATACCAACTAAAAGAATAGATTAGAACATAATACTTGAGTCTCTACACCCATTAAGTTTATTAAAATCTAGACAACACAAAATAAAAATTTAGAAAATAAGTGTGTTTCATGAACGTAAAAAAGAATAACAAGCCTAAAAGGCATTTTACACAAATAGACTCTCCAGTCTCCATACTCTATTACCATCAAATTTCACATATTTCAAACTGCTTGAAATCTGAAACTAAAAGAAATTAGAGCATTTCATAGGGAAAACAACATAACAATTATAACCCATGTTAGCATTTCACCCAAACAAATTATTTAGTCTCTATACTCATGAAATTTCACATAAACCAAACAAATAAGAATAGAAAATCACAAGAATAGAGAGCAGTTTACAATGAGCTAGAGAGGATAAGGCTCTAATGACGACAGTAGTGAAAGAGATTCAAATATTTGAAGAAAAAGAAAGAAGGAAAGAATGAAAGAAAGATAAGGAATCTAATGCCCCACTCTAGTAATTCAATAACTTGCTTGTTTCTCCTCATGAGTTTGTGACAACATGATGGTAAAATTTTGAAGTAAATTTAATTGATATGCTAGTGAGAATCTTTTGTCAATTTCAGATTTAGGCCTAGGTTGTTTGTGACAATTACTAATTTTCTTAATAAAACAAACCGAATATGCTTTTTAAGATAATGTTTCTTCACTTGTTGAAATATTCAATTCTGCAGAAACAAAACGTCTGTTATTATGTTCATTTGATTGTGAGAATTTACCAAAGCCAAAGTTCTGCCTATGATGAAAAGATCTAGGTCGTCAAAGGAGAGGTGGGCCCTATCATTTGAAAAACGAGGCTGCCATTGACAACATCCAAAATTTTCTCTATTCTGGTCATTTACCTTTCGAATAGGAGGCAATAGTAAATTATTCAGAAAAAGATATTAGTGCTTAAAAAAATTTAATATCTTCAATTGATAAGCATTGCTAACCCATAAAAAGTCAGAACACAATAAGTGAATATGCCATTTTTCTAGCACATCATATTAAGTGAATTCCTTCACAGCAAAAAACAAAGAATACACTCATACCAACTTAAAAATGGGAACTAAAATCTACCCCTATCACATCTAAATCCACAATTAGAGACGTCACATGGTCATTAATTAGCTATGACAAAGCTTATGATCATAAGCAACTAATTAGCATGTATGGTTATGATAGAGTTAGACTAGTTTTGGCTACCTTGTTGTAGTCAATTATTCCCACTGAGTTAATTGTGAACTTGGGTGACAGTCTTTTCTACTCACAATGTCTCTAAATACTCCCTCTATAGCTGGGCTTTGGAACATGTTGCCTGAAACCAACAAGAACAAGAATAAGAGTTATAAGGGGTAGGAATAGGAGGATGATGCCATTTGGTTATGGAAAATGAAGCAGAAAACATCATTTTAATTGAACCTACCCTCTTTTAGCTTAAGTTATTTTATAATTAATAATCATTAGAAAAATGGAGGAAAAAGAAATGAACAACAGGAATAACAAGTTGGGAAACTACAAAATATGGACATTACCTCTCCCTCATTTTTTTTTTTTTTTTCCATCTCTACATATATGAGCCTAGGCGGTGAGAGGAAAATTTGAGAGAGGGAAGCAAGACACTTAGGCAAGATGCATTTTAGTGGGCCCCACAAGCAGATGTATTTATACACTAAGAAGAAGCAGGACATTTGGCAAGACGCATGTAAGTAGGCCTATAAGCTGATGGTGTAGAGAAAAAAGAAGCAGCTCACTTGGCAGAATGCATGAAAGTGGGCCATGATGCATGTGGGCAGGCCCCACGATGGTGTAGACAAAGGAAGAAGTTGGACGTTCTTCAAGACAAGATGCATGTAAGTGGGCCCATGAGCTGATTGTATAGAGAAAATTAAAGCAGGACACTTGGCAGAATGCATGTAAGTGGGCCATGATGCATGTGAGCGGGCCCCAAGCAGCTGAAATGAGAAATGGACGCTTATGATGCAGGCAAGTGGGCCGTAATTGGTTGTGTAGAGAAAAAAACTTATTCCCTTTTATAAGGGGGTATAGATATAGATATAGATATAGATATAGATATACATATAAATATAGATATGCAATTCAAACTTAAGCCAGTAATAAGATATTGAAACTAAACTTCCAGGCTTTTAATGCGTTCATGCTGTGTGAAGACAATTCACACGTGCCCTCCAAAGTTTTCCATTAAAACAACAAATACTCTCTCTGCCTCTTCCAGTGTTGTTGACAGCCTTGTGCAAGGGATTCTACACGAAAAATGAAAATTGTTTTCAAGGTTGAATTTTGTTCAGTGTTCAACAAATTTCTTTTTTTTTTTTTTCTTACTTTTCATATAGATATAGAAGTTCTACTTTGATTTTTGGATAAAGATTGAGTTAGAAAATATATTTTTTTTCATCCTACAAGCGGCAGAGACACATTTCAGCATGATAATTATTGTGTTTCACTAATCCCTGAAAATCGAAAAATACAAGGAGTTGCCTTAGGTTTTTATTTTCTGGAAAAAAAATGAAACAACATGAAAAATTTGCCACACATATATGCCTACTCTTGTATATAATTCAGCCCTTTATATTCCTTATAGTCAAAGATATCACCATTAGCATATATTCTTATACTTTAATGCTGTATGAGTAAGAAAAAATAAAAGGCCAACTCCCTCTTCTCCTTCAGCCATATTAATAATAAGAGTTATTATTCACAATCTCAACTTAAATATTTGGGACCTACTAAATGACTATCTTGCACAACTTAATTAACTTCACCCAAATGCATCCCCCCACTTACCCAACGCATTACGCATCCTTTGTCTTCATATACACGTATGACTTATTACATCCAACCCATCCAGTACCCTTCTACAAGACTCATTGTTCAAATATTTAATCAAATTTTATACCTTAAAATTATATTGTTTGAGAAAGAAGGCAAACTCTCTCTTCGACGGTAAAAGTTATTATTCACAACTTAAAAATTTTCTTGAACATCTTAATTTGGTTTCATTATTTGCCCCCAAAAGGTGAGAGCTACGTAGTTTTAGTTTCCAGCAGAGGGACAGTATAATACATTAATAATACTAATAATCACGTAGGGATTTTTTTATTTATTTTATTTGAATCATTTTAGATGGAAAATTCATTTGGGATCTTGAATATAATATTTGCTAATGTGGTGCCGACATATCATTTGTATCCGCGATTCAGAGGGAATATGATGGCACTCCTAGTCTATGGTATCAGCCTAAGTTTTTTAATCTATGGAACCCTGCTTTTATTCAGTGGGGGATCTTTAGCAGTATCTGATATTCTGATGTAACACATTTCTCTTTTATTGAGTAGGCATACAAGTCACACCAACAAACCACTTGTGGTGTGTCAATCATTGCTTGTCGTGGCACCTAGGGTTGTTATTCGTGTCGTATTAATGAATTCGGATTATGGATTAATGAATTCGTATTAAAATTACCTTGATCTGTACATGACCCGTTAACTTAACGGATTAAAAAATCTAACCCGAACACAACCCGTTAATTTAATAGGTTACACGACCCAATCCATTAACTCGTTTAGTAATTAAGTTATTTCAAAAATTAAAAGAAAATTCATACAAAAATATATATGGAAAAAATATATAAGCCACGTGAAACTGTAAGTAAGGATCTCGAGTGGATTCCACTTAAAACACACTATAAAATAATATAAATTTAATTTCTTTTTTATGAATATAAATTAATCATAGCTACACTTAGGGACTAAAAAAGATTTAACGGATTAAGCGGGTTGTTAACGGGTTACTGGTTTAATTCGTACATGACCCGTTAACTTAACGTATTAATGAGTTTGACCCGTTAAAGACCCAAATCGATTAAGAGCCCACTTGATCCCGTTAATATTGTGTGAATTCGTATCGTGTCAACGAGTCGTGTGCCAATTTAACAACCCTAGTGACATCTTGATCTTTTCTTTTTCTTCTTTTTACTAAGGATAAACAATTGAGCTCATGGAACTTCAATTAAACGTGTCAAACTAGACATTATTTTGGTTGGTGCGTGAGATGCTACCCACCTTTAAAACGAGTCTGTGCACTTCCAATGTGAAATAACTAATATAAAATAGCCCCACAACCTTTCAAGGTTGTTCTCATGTTTAAGATGGCCAATAGCTGGGGCTGTGAAGGATGTGATTCTGCCTCTAAAATTGATTCTCCATTGATGGAAGGGCTCATGAATGTTTCTAGAAAGAATACAATCTCAGCCTCTTACGTTAAAACTTGCGAGTTCCATGCTGTCTCCCCCTTAAATCGGACCATCAAGATATATTATGTTCAATGGCGAGATTAACTTGGAAAAACTAAAAGCTCATATTCTTACTCCAAGGCTCTAATACCAAAGAAACACTAGTTTTTGAAACGAATCTTAATTCTTGTGTTTATGAAGAGATCCTAACTCCTAAGCACACTACTGACAAAACTTTACAGCCGAAGAGACAATCTCCAATCTCAAGACAACAACCCATGGGAGGACAGTATAATGTGCTTAGTATTGCAATCCGGGCAGAACTTCATGGGTGGGGGCACATTTGGAAAATTCAAACCGCTTCACTGTCCAAAAAGGCCCAGTAGGCCTGTAACCTGTAAACTTATGCCTTCATCACCAAGTCCACCGGATGCCATTTACCAGAAGCCAAGCCCACCAGGTACACAAGCCCAAGCCCACCAAGACTCACCTACCTCAGGGAAGGGAGGTGTCAGATAGAGCCGTTCAGGGCAGGAAGGAGCTAGATAGAAGACCCAAGGATAGTGGCTAGAGATAGACATTCAGGGAGGCGGGGTAGAGCCAGTAGGTTGAGCCATTCAGAGAGGGGAGGTAGGTAGAGATATTTCCCAAACTCCATTGCAGCCAAGTTGTCACCAGACCTAGGTTGAGCCAAGTTACCCCCAGACGAGAGAAGGGACCACAAAACTGGCCGAGAGGATAAGTTACCCATGTTTTCAACAGATGAAAGAAAGAAAAAGTACCCCTTCGTTCCACCATACCCGAGAGAGGGAGGAAAGGAGATGTCCCCTATCGAGATAACATACCCACCGAGAGAGGATACCCATGCGCCATACGATAGAATGGCTAGACGTGTTGATAGAGTTAGGGTTGACTATGCAATTGGCAAGGAAATGGATGTGGATTGCTTGCTTTCTTATACTTGCACCCTGGGAGTAAGGAAGCCGGGGTAGTCTTCGAGAGGGGTGGTCCCACGGACGGACGAATAACAGCTTTAGCGTTGGTTACCGATCGAGACAGAACACAAGGTTACTACAGCTACTCAATGGGGCTACTCATTGTGTACTCTATTTCTAAAAATTCAAAATCTATTTCAGTGGGCCTACCGATAGATTGGCCACCAGATTTCACACAAATAGGCTCCTTCTATTTTTGCCTTTTAAAAAGAAGAAAGTAAAGAAAATTAATCACAGATTCCAAGTTTAGTTGATCCAACGGTGGCCATCTCACTAATTTGAATAATAATTTAACATTTGATCACCATAATGGTATTAGGACTATCAAGAGGTTTGGATTTTCCAAATGTGGCCCCCACCCATGATTTTAACCTAGGTACTGCATCATACTGCATGGTAGTTCTGCCCTTGCAAATATTGAGATTATGGATTCATCGAATAAAAAATTTCTCAATAACGATCTAATCCTAATCTAGAAATATTATGGATTTTTTTCGAGTCCAACTAATCACATGTGATTTCATTCGATTGCTACTAATCCTATTACAAAGCAATGTTCCACTGTCACATGCTCGTTTGTAATAGTAATGACCACAAGACGAGGCCCTTTTAGAAATTGGCCATTTGGTATATGTTTGATTCAATATGAAAAAATAAATTTGTCTTGTTGTAAAAGTTATATGGACAAAGTTGTTATATATGGTAAAAATAGTTTAGGCAACTTTATCATTAAGTAAAAGTAATGCGTCCAAACTTATTTTATTGTGAACATTATATTGCTCTAAAAATTCATGTCTATTTGAAAACATTGCCATTTGGCTATAGATTGAAAAAAAGAAAAGAGTTCTTAAAACTAATTGAATTAGACACCCAAAAATACTTTGCCAATAAAAAAGACACAAAAAATAGGCCGCCCAAATAGAACCGTAGTTGAGTTTAAAGTTTTGACTATGATTTGAGTTAAGATTCAACAAAAGGAGATGCTTAAGGTGGTTAATGTAATGCTAAGTAGAGGTGCAACGAATTGGAACCTAAATATGGGCTAAAAGGGCCTCATGTTCATGGCTTTTCTCATTAACGAGGAGTTAAGATGTTAAATATTGGAGCCGAAACTTTCAACTCTCAATTAGATTGGATTATTAATTACTAATGATGCTTTGTGGCTTTGCCACTATGCTAAAGTAAAAAGTAGTTCATATTAATATAATGTGGTAGCGCTCACTTTATAATTATTTTGGCAATTGAAAAAGACTCTTTAATGGTGTGTTTGTTTGCATTAGATTAGTATCATATTACATAGGACTTGAATCCATAAGATCACAGTGAAATTGAGTTCTATCAAAGGCTTATTAAATAGGTGAGGGGTAAATGATATGAGGCGGTGGGTGAATGACATAAGATGGAGATGTAGATGAGACCCTGAAGCTCCTAGGTATTAAATTACTAGGGTGATGGTTAGGTATTCATTACCCATCATTTCTTCATTCAATTTCCATCTGCTTGCGTTTATGTCATGAGAGGAATTCACAATAGGGAAGAAAATTGTTTTGATTTTCCGTGCAGCCTATTTCTCAATTGTTTAGTTCGATACCTTTTTCTCGCCATAAAAAAAAAAGATAAAATGATTTTCTTCTACCAAAAGGATTTCCTATTTCATGGGTAGGGATGTAAGATTTTGAGGAAATAGAAATCCATGGAGAGTGAAGTCCTCCCTTTGCACAAACACACCATGCTTGGTAGCTATATTTGTGTATATTCATTTGATGTTCAATTCTAAAAAAATAAGCCTTATCATCACATTTCCTAAATAGATTTAGGGGTGGCAACCGGGTCGAGTTGACAAAGCATGTCTACGGGTTGAGGTTCAACACGTATTTGACCCGTTTTAAAAAATGGGTCAAGAGTAACTTCAACCCGCACCTACTGTGGGTCAATGGGACTTGAGCCACATAACCTGCATTCAATGTCAATGAACCCGTTTAACCTAGCCCAACCTATAGAAGCATGGCCCAACACCAAATCGATTTCAAATATTAAGGCTACATTTGAGTAAAATTGTAGGAGGAAACAAGCTCAGCTCATTCTATATAAAGTAAACTATTATAAGTAAGAAAATATCAAACCACCAAATTATTTAAATGAATTTATGTATGTAGGTCGGCCCTAAACCGACCCATTTAAATGGGTTGGACATGTCATGTGGGTTGACCCTAACCCAACCTGCTTTTATTGCGGGTCATGTTTTGCGGGGCGGGTTGGGAGGTTGGGTTGGGAGGTTGGGTAATGTATTTCCATCCCTAAATATTAGGAAACCCTATGCATGAATGAATACCCTTATCCTAAATACTTATATAATTTCTTCAACCAAGGCTACTTGGATAGCAGGTTCACAATTCGCAGTCTCTGGGTCGCGGACTCGCTGTTTATCTCATGTCGGTGCTCTAAAAAAATGAAAAAGTGATGAGATAATTCATATTTTTGGAGCTCATGAGCTTAATTATTTTAGGTCGGAACAAGTTGATAGAATCTTTTTTTTTTCTTTTGTTTTTATTACGTCCACATGCCCCTCCCACCTGACGACATGGGGCACAAAAAGGAAAGAGAGGGATGGACTTTCTCTCGCTTTCGGCGAATTTTTCTCGTAGGTTTCATGTGGAAATATTTTGGGTGCACCTTATCCCTTTTAATTAGAGCTGGTGAGGGACTTTCAGTTTTTTGACTGGTGTAAAAACAAAGTAGATTGACTTGAAGGTTGAATAGCTTTTATCACTTGACTGGTTTTTTGTCAATTCCAAACAGAGCAGAGATGCTCCCATCACATGCCAAACAGCTCATCACTAGGTTAATTTCAGAAGAAGATAAAAAGCATTCAAAATCATGGGTGTGAGTAGGTACACACCCATTGACTCATTTACGATGACTACAACGACTCGAAGTCTAGATTGGTGTGGGGACAGGGCGGGCTTGAGTACCCCTCGTTAAACATTGGCCTTCATTCATTGATCATCAGAGCAGAAGTTTCCATGGGAATTCCTACCCATGGGTACGATCAAATGCACCCAAAGTAGGTGCCATTCAATGATTTTTACTTATTTTCATCGGAAAAAAATATAACCTTAACTCGTGTGGATCACCATTCAAATTGTATGGTGAAAATGGCACTATTCAAAGAGTCTCTCTCTCCATTCAACAAGTATGAGTTGTTAGGATCCTTTAATTAAGGTTGTTTAGGATCAGACCCTGTCCTATGAGCCATTAGGGCCGAAATTTGAACAATATAGATTGAGGTTGGCAATCAGACGACATGCTTGTCGAAGATGAGTTGCCTCAGTCAACAACGTTTTGTTTTGTGGAAGACTGACTTTGGTCTGGATCCTCCAACACCATTTCTCATTTGTTTAATGCATCCATCTGTATAATAATAATAATAGATAGATAGATGCTCTTCTTTGGATTCACAGGACCAGAAAAAGTGTCACTTTCTCCTTTACGGTGATGGTTGATGATATTGACTAAATTCCCTTTCTTATTTATTTATCAACAGTAAGAATAGACAGTTGGTCTAAGACTATAGTTTGTATCTGAAAATTATAGGTTCGAAATTGTACAACCACACTGTGACTACAGAGGAGTTTATTCAACTTCCCTCTGGGTTCAGAGGGATTCGTCCAGTTCAAAGAGTTGAGAACTCTCTCCGACTCAAATAAAAATAAGTAGCCCATTTGGTTGGGCCCTTGCGGGACCATTGGTTGAAAACTGCACCCAATCAGATGGCCCGGATGTGAGTTTAACTTGATCTGATGGCCCAGATCATACCTGACCAGCAAAGCCGGCAAAGGTATAGTCCCTCCACAAAACAATTCTCTACAGTGTTAGAAAACTTCATTGCACCCAATGCTATAGTTTTGAAAATTGACATGGTAGTAGGTGAGGTCCACTCAAACCACAAAAACAATTCAAGTAACTCAATCCACACCTGAAGCGGGTCAACCAATCTGCCCTGCATAGTATGGGTCAAGTAGTCAACCCATTTAACCAGCTATGGCGACAAAACCTTTAGAATTTTGGTTCCAATCTAACCCATTTCAAATAGTAAGGCTATATGTAAGTTAAGTTATAGGCCAACAAACTCGGTCTATTCTAAGAAAAAAAAAAAAAAAAGAGACTAGGTTATGCATCAAATTATTTGTGTCACAGGTATAGTTGAGTGGTATTGGCAACTCGGTATCACACCGTACATGTCTGAGAATTGATCCCTGAGTCTTTAAGTCGGTAGTATCACTCCTAGTTAGTGAGCCAATCGAGCAAAAGCCAAAAAAGTATCAAAAAATCAAACCATCAAATTATTTAAATGAGTTTAGATATGGATCAATTGGTCCTAATCAAACACATTTAAATAAGTTTAGTAAGTTGATTTTAACCTAACTTATTTTACGGGTCAAAATAAATTGACCCATGACCCATTCACATATGTTACATATCAGATAACGCAAGTCAAATCCGAGACAAATTTTTGCTTTCTTATTACAATCACCCATTCTATTTCGTAAGATTAACGAATTCTACCAACATGCCACGTATTTATCCATACATATAAACATGAGCGTTCCTAATTAGACTTACTTGCCTAGTATATGTGAAATGATAATTAATTACAGAGCTATATGTCTAATCATCATAACTTTTGATCTTAGGTCGGTCTACATTCATTAGGCCCAACAAACAATTTATGTGGTTTAGAGGAAAGGACTAGTCCAGTTCCCACAATAGGAAGGAACATTCATGATGCCATCAAATCCTTGCTCACGCGGTGTACACTAATAACTTCTTCGTTAGCCGCTGCAACGTCTAGAGTCAGCTTAGAAGAAAAAAAAAAAAACAGATTTTCGAAGACTCCAAATGATCCAAATCAGACGAAACGCGGGACAGAAGAAGCGTGTAGACCAGGAAACAAAGAGAGAGAGAGAGAGAGAATTGAAGAAGGAGAAGATAATTGAAAGCCAAAATCTAACAAGTATTCTTTTGATTCTCTTTATCTATTTTCTCCCTCTACATCACATAAAAGGAGTTCAAACTCCCACGTTTTGATTGCATTTTGGATTTGTTTGCTTTCTCTGTCTATCCTTTTGGATTCGTTTCTCTTCTGGGTTTTCTTTCTGTCTATCGCTTTTTATCTGGGGTGTCTTTCTTCTCCAGTTTTGTAGCTTTATTCTTCCTCTTCTTCTTCTTCTTTTTGTTTCCGTGCCTTTTTCTCAGAAAAGTTTGCTCATATGGTTTCTTTTTAGACAGAGTTCAGTTGATTTTGGTATCTGTTTCATCTTTATTGTTCTTTTGCCTTTGCTGTTTACTTGTTTTTTTTATTTGGGTTTGTTTTTGTTGTTCTTGGCTTTTGTTCTTTTGGTTTCTTTTGAGTTTTTTCCTGGTTTTCCATCTGGGTTTCTACTTTTACCTTCTCCTTTTTATCTATTCTACTTTGTTTTCTTCTGGGCCTTTTCCTTTACACTGTTTTTCCTTGTTTTTTTTTTTTTTTTTTATCTGGGCTTTCTTTGATTCCCTGTCTTTTCACGTTCTCTTTGTTTTTCCATTGGTTAGTGTTCTTTCAGTGATGATCAATTCAATCAGCGCATTTATTCGGAGTTTGAGAGGAAGAAAGGGTGGAATTGGAGAGACCATTTCTGGGTGCCGGAGATGGTTTGAGCAGGCATAGCCAGGTGCTGAGATTAACCCAGATTCCAAAAGCCTTCAAAATTTATTTTTGACAAGGATGAAGTGTTTATTCTATTTCAAGGAGAAATCCAAAATCACGGAGCGGAAATCTGCTCCAGAGTTGAAGGAAGGAAGGAAATCTGATAATTCGCCTTCGAAACGGGCAAGCAAATCTTCTAGCTCTGTGGGTGGTACCATGTCACCTAACCGCAGCTTGCCGGAGTTGTTTGAAGAAAAGGCACACAATTTGCGCGTGTTTTCATTAGCAGAGCTGCGGAATGCCACTAATGATTTCAGCAGATTGCTTAAGATAGGGGAAGGTGGGTTTGGGAGTGTTTACAAAGGTATTGTCAGGCCTGCTGATGGTAAAGGGGATCGGATTGTGGTCGCTATAAAAAAGCTCAATAAAGATGGTTTGCAGGTATGGAGTGCTGAGATTTCTTTTCTTCTTCTTCTTCTTCTTCTTCTTCTGCACCTTTTCTATATAGAAATTTGAAATGATGAGGAGTTGAATCTTATTGTCTAAGTAACATGTTTCTTTTTGTAGGATTGATGAATGTTATATTCCTGTTGTCCTTTTTTCCCCCCAATGCTAGTCGTTGCTTCTGTAGGATTTTAATATTACACCTGATGCTGATTTGGAGGTGTAGAATTGTAGATTTAAATTTAGATGATGTTCTTTTAACCCAAGGGAGATTGGTTTTGTATTCCAAATTCTACATGATCTCTTACCAGCACAATAGAGGAGAGAAACCTTGATGGACTTTGAAAACTGCAGATGTCATAGATAGAAGAAAACATTGTTTTCTGACTTCAAAAGAACAATAGCTATAGCATATTAACAGTTTGGCTGAAGATCAAGAGTTGTTCAATAGGAATCATCCTTCGACCAACACTTCTTATGGCCTGTTACCTAGTCTTGATCTTCATTGCTCTATCAACAACCTACTCAACTGCTATTTTGGTTGTCTATTATGACAATTATTTTTTGCTACAAGGGGTCCTCGAACTCACGGACTCACACACACCCATGTCTCTAACCAACTCAGCTCCAGCTGGGGACGTCCATTATGACAATTGATTTGATGCTCTTCCACTGCATTTTCCCCTTAACCCTCCTCCTTTGTTTTTTGGGGCAAGTGACTCAAATTGTTTTTACTGTACATTGAAGTAGAATTTTCAGCCGTATTTCATTTTCCATAAAATTACTGTGGTTTGTCCCCCTATAGGATATAAATCTTGAGGTACGTTTTCACTTATCCGATGTCTTTGTTGGCTTTATCTTCAATCTAAATGTCCTCCAACCATGCCTTGGATGTGTGAACTGAACATATTGAGAGGTGGACTACACCTTATCATGGGAAGTGGCACTAATGATAACATTTTGCTTTCCCATCACCACCTCTAAGAAAGAGACAACCAACAACCACGTCAACCGCAAAAAAGAAACATGGTCTGTATCAGCTTGGAAAGCTCTCATCCAATGAATCCTAAATAGTTGCTAAGATTTTCTGCTTTGGGTAGTCCAGAGTGGCGCCCAGTAGAAAAGCAGTTTGGATTATTATTATAATGACCTACTGGGATGATTCATAACTAAGTCTCAACTTTTTCTTTAATGATTTTAGTCAACCACGTCCCTAAATATTTTTCTTTTTTTTTTTCTTTCTAATTATAGAAAATCTGTTTTATTAGTTATTGTTTATCTTCATTGTTTGATTTGTCAAGATATATCACTTACATTGAACTTGAAAATACCTTTACACACGGGAATGAATAAATGAACAGAAACACTCTGCACTTTTTAAAAGTTTTTATTTTCTTCACTGATTACGTTTTTCAAGAATGGATATGAGGTCTGATGCATTTTTCTAGAGGCTTAAAAGTCGTCCCTGAGAGTCAGGACATTCCAGTATAGCTTGCTAATTTGTCTTCCTTGAGAATACAATTCTTCTTCTTTTGTACATAAAGTTGAATGAGTGGTAGCTTGGTTGGTCACTTGCAGCCCAGTTGTTTCTATAATGGTCTTGTGAATATAATTTTTTTCCTTTGTTTTTAGGGTCATAAACAATGGAAGGCAGAAGTTCAATTTCTTGCTGTTGTTGAGCACACAAATCTTGTAAAACTCATTGGATATTGCTCTGTAGATGGAGAGAGAGGGATCCAAAGGTTGCTGGTCTACGAGTTTATGCCAAATAAAAGCCTCGAAGATCATCTCTTCAACCGGGCATTGCCTGTTCTTCCATGGAACTTAAGATTACAGATCATCTTGGGTGCAGCTCAAGGGCTCACCTATCTGCATGAAGGGTTAGAAGTCCAGGTAACTTAGTTCACTTTTATCAGTTGCAAGCAAAACAGAAATTGATCACATTATGCTCTAGATATGTTAACAAACTATTGAAAATTTTAAACATCTCATTTTTTCCCAAAAAAATTAATAATATTGAAGTTCTTAGACAAAGGGTGTGCTTCCAAATTGATCATTGTCTGTTCTGGTGTGCATTCAATTGGACTTGCATTAGGTGTGATTCTGTTTCTTGAGTTTCTGCTTGGAAACAACATTAGCTATGAGTAATCACTTATTAATCTTGATTATAAATTTGTGCAAAAGAAGAAAGAAATAGACTTTTCAGATTGATTAATCTTGGCTTCTATTATATATAAATTAATTGACCTATGCATCTTAAATAATCCTTTAGTTGAAGGATCTGTCAGGGACTCTTAGTTGATGAGCTCTCTATAAGAAATCTGTGGAAGACAATACCCTTTAAATGGTAGAGTTAATCTAGCTCAATCTTATGGAGACATGTAGGATATGAATTTAAATGAGAAACTTTCTTTTCACCGAATCAAATCAGCTTTCTGATCTAGAATTTTTGTTGTTTTTCAGTCATGGTATTTTTAACTGCCAAAATAAAATGGTATGTGTGCTGGTTTCAATCCTGCTCTGAAACTGAATGTGCACAATGTGTTAGTCACTGATACGTCGGTGATATGTGCTAATCCTGTTACATAGGACATAAATGCCAGCCATAATGGCTGATGTATCAGTATATACTGTTCCAGCTAAAATATTCTTTAAATATCTCAGTATAAACTGAAGTCCAACCTATAGATGAAAGCAGAGCTAATCTAAGCAAGATATCAGCCATTTTTTGTCACACTGATTTATGTCGGTTTTGAGGCGAGACCATTATGGTACTTCCGATGTTTCTAGTGCTTGTATCCAGTATTTCCATTTTGTAGTCAATTTATTGTTACTTGTTTTGAGCAGGTCATATACCGGGATTTTAAAGCATCCAACATACTTTTGGATGAGGAGTTCAAGCCTAAACTTTCAGACTTTGGGCTTGCTAGGGAGGGGCCATCAGCAGGGCACACACATGTATCCACAGCAGTAAGTTTGTGTTATATGAGCAGTCTACAGTATCCATTGCTGTTGTTTTCTATCTCAGTTATGAAGCATTCTTTACTATGGGCCATGATGGAATTGCTTGTGGAAAACTTAAGAAAAAAAAAAAAAAAAACGATTCTCAATAAGGTTGTTGAACATTTAAAGTGGAATTTTGGGTGAAATTGGATATCCATATTCTCAAGGGAGATTTGGGATGTTTATTTTGGCGTATAGACTTGTTCACCAATCACCATTAACAAATGTGTTCGGTGATTTTAAAGTACAGGCATTCCATCATTCTTTCGAATGTATACATTCCACGGTGAATCACAGAAATTGGAAACCACATGTTAGACCTTATTTTTCCAACAATTTTGCTCCCAAAATGGAATGGGTGAAGGGCTGGAAAACTACACAAGTATCTTCCCCAATGAGTTTTAATATTCCCAAGCTGCTTCAAATGCATGGTGCTAGTGAATCCTTGCTGTATGCTTTTCAAGGCTTCTTACAGTTTTGGTTGCATCCAGATGCACCTTTGATTATGTAACTTGGTTATCATCTAATTTCTATGTCGGAATTGAATTAGCATTAGCAAGAAAACTACAAGTTCTTCACCAAGGTAATGAGCCAATCTATTGTGATCAGGTGGTAGGGACGCATGGGTACGCTGCCCCAGACTACATCGAGACGGGCCATCTTACTACGAAGAGTGATGTGTGGAGTTTTGGTGTGGTATTGTATGAGATCCTTACCGGAAGGAGATCATTGGAGAGGAACCGCCCAAGGACTGAGCAGAAGCTTTTGGACTGGGTGAAACAATTTCCAGCTGAAAGCAGGAGGTTTTATATGATAATTGATCCAAGGCTAGGAAAACAGTACTCCCTCAATGCTGCACGCGCAATTGCAAAGTTGGCAGACAGTTGCCTGGCCAAGTACTCAAAGGACCGCCCCAAGATGAGTGAGGTTGTCGAAAAATTAAAGCAAGCGATTGAAATCTCAGAAACTGGAAACCCCCAAGAGATTACTGCTGAAGCTTCTGCAGCAACTGACTTGGACATTGATAAGAAATCAGATCAGGTTGATGGCTCTGAATATTCAAGGAGGCGGATGGCCCACCTTGCGAAACTGAGGGAGAATGCTAATGCTGCGGGTAGGAGAAGATTTACAATTATGCAGAGTGCAAAAGAGTCATAGTTTTTGCTGGCATGCAGTGCTATATTTTTTAATTTCAAATCCTCATCCTCAGGTATAATGCTTTTGTGACTGAATCTCTTACAAGTCATGTTATCGTGAATTCAAGAATTTCAGTCTTGATATCGTGTCTTGTATAAATATTGAGATGAGAACTTGTATGTTTTCTAACTATTAAGTAAACCATGTATGGAATGATAGGAGAATGTGAGTATGGAACCTTGAGAGTTGAGGCTGACAAAATCCCTTTTCAGATTTGACTAGGATGAAATATCTCATGTGATCTCCACTCTTTAGTCCTGAATTTGTATGAAATCATATTTGGACCATGGCAGTTGGCCAACCAAGTAGTGAGTCTATTGAGATGATTTTGGCTTTTCCATTCCATATTCTTGTGTTGTTTGGGTTGGGGTTTTTGATGATGCAATACACTGATATTTTTTATTTTTATTTTTTTTGGGGTGGCATTCACTTGATGAATAGACAAGATATATATTGCTTAGGGGTCCCATGGGGACAGCCGGGGCCTTACTATCAGATTGGCTAAATAAATACATGGCCAGGTGGGCTTACTATGTACCTGTTATGCTATGATTTGTTACTATCCAACCATTAGTTTCGACTGGGACCTGGAGTCAAACCGATTGGATGGTGCCAGGATTGCTTTTTCAAACTTTTTTTTTTAGGCTGTGGAACGTTGGATTCACCAGATGCATGCATGTGCGAGAAGACCTCTCAACTCAAATGGGACCCACAATTTCAACTTGGGTGAACTTACTCATGATTAATGTCCCCCCTCCTGTTGTGCAATTTGCTGTCCATCACCTCCCTTTGCAAGAAGTTAATACTTAATAGTCCACCTCTTATGATATCCATATATTACAGTCAAAGCTAATTCATGATCAGACACCTCACATCAGCAGCTGGTGAATGTTAATAAGATGAAATAGTATATCCCTATTTCCGTTGAAACGGAAATCCCGACTCAACATCTTATCACACTTTCTTCTGATTTTGGGAAATATCCTTTTTTTTTTTTTTTTTTTTTTCCATCATTGAGATCAATCCAAGAATGATATTTGGGAGCAGCCTGCCAATTTATTGGAGTAGGGTTTGATTGGAAGGCTTAGATTCATACAGAGGCGCTCCAGTGTCCCATGAAGAGAACCATTGATGTCAGTTTCTTTTTTGTTTTTTAAAATTTATGGGAGAACCATCAATGTTATTGCAGTATCCTCCTGGGAAAAAACAGAGGATTCTGTGTTAAAAAAGAGAAATACTCCAAATTCTTTTTCTCACAGCCCACTATATTTTTGTCATTTTGAGCAACACTTTTTTAGATAAAAAAAGAAACTAATTTTTCGTGAGAGAATGAGATTTTGATTTCTTATGGGGGGGGGGGGGTAGGAAAGTAAAACTCCACTGCATGCAGGCAGAAATGGAGATAATGGGGAGCTTCTTAGTTACATAGGGATGTTAGTGCATTTGGGTGACTTCCGGTCGCCCTTGTTTGTGGTTGTTTTGGGAGGGATTTTGTTGGATTTGGATAGATTACCCAACTTACTTTTCCATGATGTTTATGATCAATTTAGATATTTGTGCAACATTGGAAACTCAAACATGTACATTTCTACTCACACACCATATCTCAACTAGCTGATGTACAACTTGGAAGAGCAACTTACATGTTTATCAATAGAAAAAAAATTACAAGAAAGCTTTCTAACTCATGAATTACTAGACAATTCTAAAATTGCGAGCTCTTGATACTAGGACATTCATCAATTTATAAAAAAAACGTCATAGACCTGTCACAGGATTTGGAAACAGACTTCATGGTGATGATGAAAATCGTTACTACAAGGTTTTGATAATGATGTTGATGAAAAAAATCGTTGACTTAAATAAAATTTAGCTCAGGTATAATCTATCATTAAAACCTTTTCATCCCCTTTGTACTTTCCACTGCCACTGTGATGACTAGGGTTTCATCACTGATGGTTTGATAATAAAAAAAAAAAGGTCCACGTGTACGAGTTCTTTCAGATCCCCTGTTACAGCAATTACACTTGTAATTCATGCGGGATTTCCATTGTGTGGCCCATACAAAGATAATTCAGATCATTCAAAATGAATTCCATCTCCTCGATGAATATGTCCACAAATTTTCTATCAATAGTAGTGTGTCCCACCTTCTTATTAAATATACATAAGAGAAACGTGATTGACGCTACATCAGCCGTAACATCAACCTGATGCTGTGCATCCAGCCAAGTTTTTACTTAATTGTTCAATCTTAGAGTGAGACCAACTTACTGAAAAGTAAAATCTAAAGGAATACATCCCAAGGAGATGAGATTCAAATGAAACCGTCGGATTATCTTCGAGTCTCAGTGCTGAGTCTATTCAAGGCCACTTTCTGTTTTTTTTTTTTTTTTCTTAAATTGAACGAGTTTAGTATGGGTCACGAGTTTTTTTTTTCTTAAATTGAACGAGTTTAGTATGGGTCACGAGTTTTCCAGCATTGATTAGGATGAGATGAGATTCATCTCGAAGTTTTGAATTATCGCTATGTGGGCCCTACGTGTCTTAATGGACGGGGCAAAATCGGTGTCTTTTTATTACTCATTGCTGCTCTGTATCTACCTCTCTTTCTCTTGTAGTCGAATGTAAGTGGAGTTTTGGAGTGAGTAGTGATGGAGAAGAGAAGCTTTACTCTCCTTCAAACCATCGGTGCAGCTGGAGTCTTCTCTGCCGTTTCCTTCTGGTATTGATGAAAAAAGAACCCATCTTTTTGTTATTTACTCTTTTCTTCTAGGGTTAGGGTTTCTTTCATTCGTTCATCTCGAAAGCCTTGTGTTTGGATTCTCAGGTATGGATTCATGTTCGGAAGGGAATCAGCTCGCAAAGAGCTTGGAAATCTAATCGAAGACCTCCGTCGTACCAACACCAGCACCGACAGCTCAGCTCCACATTCATGATTATCCTCACGGTTCGTAATTCCTCTTCTCGATTCATTCAGTGCAGCTGCTGGTTCCCTCTCTCTGTATTTGGTGATCGTGATAAAAAAATGACATTTTTGGGGTTTTGAGGGGAGGAAAAGAGAATTTTTTATGTATGATTACAGGCTACTCGCAGTTGAATATCGTGATATGTTGCAATTTTGTAATAGTTTCAGCCGGCTGCTCAAGGGCTGACTTAATTTATGTGGATTTTGATCGGTATCCTATTGATGTTTATTGCCCAGTTCATAAAAATCAAATCTTTATCATCATCAATGAAAGTCTTGTTCCCGATTATATGGTGTTGGGGGGTGGTTATTTATTGCCCAATTCATTAAAATCAAATCTTTATCATCATCAATGAATGTCTTATTCCGGCTATTTGGGGGTGGGTTTATCTGGGTGTAAATGTAGCTGGGGGAAACAAGTGTAATAAGTAGTAAGATTTTTCGTTCAATAGTGCTCATGATAACATAATGTGGTGTTACTAATGTCAATATGCAAGTATAGTGGTGTGATTCAAACTTGAGAGATCATTGAAAAGAAAATTCTTGAAATGTTATGGATCTTGCACAGCATGTGGATCACCTAACATCTTAACGTATCTCATCAATTTGAGGTTGTCAACCCCCTGAAAGAGTGCCCAAGTGACTAATAGTAACAAAGAAGAAATGACCAAAGTTAACTCAATTTAAGCTTATTTCTGTTCCATGTATTGTTTGATGTTCGCATTATTGCATATTCTTTCTTGGAGGAAACAAAACATAGAGATTAACAATTAGCAGAAGAGAAAGGAAATCTTGGTTTTGTTATTTGTTGGGAAAGGTCGGTTGAATTCCTGTGAATTAGGACTGTTGCCTGGAAAACCGACAAAAATCTCAGAAGATGAAAGTCATCTCCGGCAGTTTTTCTCCCGTTTTCTTTTTGTTCTTCTTTCCCTCTCTTCTTCTTCTGTGAAGGAGTTGATGACAAACTCATTTCATTGTCATTGACATATGGATACATTTCTCTCCAAGTCAAAGACTTAAGACAGATGGCTTTGATTAATGAGAAATGTGAGCTCCATGCAAGCAAGCAGCCATAGATGAACAATGCTTCCTATTATTCGTATGGAGAGTTGCTCATACGCCTGTTGTTTATGTTATTTATGTCCCCAAACAAGCATAAGAAAGAAGTAATTCTAGGTTCTAGATTAATAAAATACTCACCAATTACAATAATTTCTTCTTCTTCTTTTTTTTTACCTGCTTTACAACTTGGTACAGAGAGCTGCCCATACATCTCTTATCGATGTCCCCAACAAAGTGTAAGAAAAAAATAGGTTCAAGATTAAAAAATTACATGCAAATACAGTATACATGCTTTCCCCCCTTTTACAACTTAATATTCGTGCCATTATTCTTCATTTTTCATATATTGATCTTCACACTAGTGCAGCAACCTTGCTCTTCTGATTTCGGGTATCAACAAAACCGACATATAGGTCAGAATGACCTGAATCACATTCAGAAAGCCAGGTCTTCCGACCTCCCTGTGACATGCTCTTCACAAATGCAACAAATTGGCGCCAATTCTCCCCTTCAAACAGCCTCTTATTCATTCTTAGATATGTAAATGCACTCAGCTCATTGCCAGAATCTTCTCTACTTGTGGCCAACACCTGCCCATATGCAGCCTCATCATATCTCTCCAATGCATTCTCACCAGCTAGCTCTGCCTTGGAAATCTTGGTTGCTTTCTTGACTTGCCTAACAAGTGATTCTGGTGAGCAACATGCATGCCTTGGCTGTTGCTCATCTTTCATTTCCATGCACGTAAAATTTAATACAACGCCTCTTCTGCCTAACATCCGGGCTATTGGTAGGTACCCATCTCTGTTCCTGGTGTTGTAGTATCCTGCAGTTAACTCTGCAGCGTGAGATCTTGCTTTGTAGTGCCAGTGGATTCCGGCAACCTTGCCGGATAGCTTGGCACCAGTGCCACGGTATATACCCTCTGCAGCTGCTAGGATGCAGTCACCATGTTCCAGTAGCTTACCAGAATACCACTCCATGAAAAATTTACCGTACTCAGTGTTCCATGTTCCATCATGTCTAAAAAAGCCAGTGTCCTCTGGGAATTGGTTGTAATGACCTGCATCATGGGGTCCACCTTCACCCCATTCCTGTTTTCCGATCTCTCTGGCTGAGGCTTTCAGTGAAGCTCTCATGTACTGCATACAAAAAGATCTTGTCAAGATTAGAAACTCAACATAACAAGGCTTTTTTTTTTGTATATGTTTAATGGTAGGTGGGTCTGCTGGATTTGGTCTTGGCCATGGTCCAACCATCACAGGGTTATTGGCTTTGACTGTTAGGCTCTTACCCCAAGCCCGCCCATCAGATTTGCTCAGTAAACTATTCATATAAGCTGAAAAGAAAATGTTATTAGCTTTGACTCAGCCCAAGCCTGCTCATCACATTTGCTCAGTTAAAGACTGCTATTCATCTAAGTTTGAAAATAAGTTGAAAACTATTTGGTTTTCCTTTCATCATTTACCTTGTCGTAGCATTGAAATTCTCCAATACCAGGGAATCTCCAAGTACCATTGCTTTCTGGATAAGATGGATATCTCAGCTCTCCACAAGGGCCCATGCCAACTTGAATTTCCTGCCAAAATGAATTTGAATGAATGGTCTCAGCTTTAAGATGTTTTTTTAAAGGTATGAAAATGACTGAATGGAGTGTATTGGTGGATCCTACTTGCTATATTTGATACTCTATAGTGGAAAAGAAAGGGTTAGTGATTTAGATCTTTACGGACGGGTAAAATTCCTTGTGTAATTATCAAGTCAGATTAATGAGAGTATGAGGATTTGATCTATACAAGCTTCTATATGAATAAAGTGCAAAGAAAACACTTTGTTTTTATTTTTATTTTTAAATGGTGTTGTTTTATGTTATTTTGATTGTGGAAATTTTAAGATTACTTGTTTTTCTTAAGGTATAAGGGTATCAATAGGGTTGGTGGGGTGAATCTAATGCTATATTATATCTTAATCATACGCATAGTAATAATCATTCTTTCTTTGTAAAAACGAATATTTTAGTGTATGATTGACTTATTAATACACATTGGTTATGCTAGGGCCTACCTAATAAATCTTTAGCGGGGTTGGACTTGAACTTACGACAACATACCCCTTGTCAGGCTGGCATTGTGTTCTGTTCTACACTTTGTACTATCAATTGGCTTGGGCTGTCCCAATCCAACCCGTGGCATACAGCTCGATGGCACCCCTGATAAGTTGGGTTTACACTTGTGTGTTTAGTTCCTACTTGAGATTTTGCTAGTTAGTTACTTAGGTAAATTCCGATTGTACATTGTAATGCTTTGGTACGTTTGCAAGGGCATAGAGACCTTACCACAATGACTTCTCCAAGATAATTTTTGAACTTTTCGCGAAAGCTGGTCATGTAATCAGAGTAGACTTGGATGGGTGTTCTCCCTCTGAGTACAGGCAATGAATCACAACCCAAAGATATGTATTCAGGGTTCCTTCTGCCTGATCTATCCGTGTAGACTAGATCAGGGTTCTTGCTGATTTCTTCAAGCAACCATGGAGGCAACTGTATACTGAAAAATCAGGAAAAGATGATGTTTAACTATCCCTCTTCATACTCATGAGTCAAAATATACGAACTTGTTTAAAGTAGAAGTACAAGTATTGAAAAAGAAAGTCTAAATCAAGGCAGATGAATTGTGATAAAAAAAAAAGGCCCATTCAACTGCTAAGAAAGACCAAAAAGAAAGAATTTTATGAACTTGTTAATAGCTAAAGTGAATGATGCTTGAAGAAATCAGAAAACAATGAAAGGGTACAAACAATAAACAGAAGCAAAAATAATGAATGATGCTTGAAGAATTTAGAAGCGAAAAATTAATCCAAATCATGATGGATTGTAAAAGGAAAATAAAATCATAAACGAGAACTTCCAAAGTTTCAAAACGATAAATCACTATTAAAGTAGGGAACGTGACTGAAAATCCCAAATAAAGAAGGAAAGCAATCACAATAATTCCCAATTTCCATTAATTGTGAAACCATTAAGCTATTGAATCACAGGGCAAGGGATCTCAACATCCAACCACTATAAAACCATTCAAAAAGGCTTTGAAAAAACGTTGGAACTTTAAAAGATCTCATTTTCCACGGTCCCATAAACAAGAAATTATACGAGTAAAAAGAACAAACAAACCACTGCTTTCATACCTGCACGTATCTCCAACATTCCCTCCACACTGATGAAAAGACATCACAACCTGAAGTTTTAGCCCATGTTTTTCCACCATGTTAACAAGATCAACATACCCATCCCAATTATACTTCAACGGCCCATCCTTCTCTACTAACCCCCACCAAGCATCAACCATCACACCTTCAACCCCGGCACTCTTCAATGCCATCAAGCTTGCATTCAAGGCCCTTGGCTTGTTCAGGCTACCCCCCATCGACACTGTGTCAAGAGGGAGCATAACAAACACCGGAACACTTGAACCTATCTTCAGACCACCTGAAAGCGCATGCAGTCTCTCACCCTTAAAGTCTTTCTGAACGGAGAATAACGACTCCTTTTCATACAGGACCTGGGTTTCATGTCTAGAGTTCCTTATTCTTAGACTGTAAGCAGTCCTGAATTGTGTGTAATAAATTGTGCTGGTGAAGTCTTCTGGTGTTTTATGGGTCTTACTATCTTTTGGGGTGATGAAAGAAGAAGAACGTAGTGTTAAGGCCATTTTTTTTTTCTGCAACAGGAACAGGAAGTGGTGATATGAGATCGTTAGGGGAGGAGGAAGACCTATTTATAAAAGCGAAGTGTCCCATTTTTCTGAAGGAGACACCAATTGTGGGCTCTCCCTAAAAGTGAAAAAGTGCTAAAAGGCGAATGACTCAGCTTCCCTTTTGATTCTATCAACCATTTGTGCTTATCAGGCCTTTTTCCTTCTCCCCAGAGAATGGAAAGGGCTTTTTTTTTTTTTTTTTTGCCCGGTAAAGTTAAACATGGCATTCATGTATTAATAGGTATGTTTCTACTGTTTTAGATGTGATGATAGTGATCCTAAACAGTGATATGCCCTTAACATTTCACAAGATATAATCTAAATGTTTAATTTGCTGTCTCCAGTTTCTTCTCTCCTCATGTGGATCTTGAAAGTTGAGCCATGTGCCCCTAGGCCTTGGGATTGCATGATGGATAAAGATGACCATGTGCCCTTGTCTATGTTATTGATCCACTTTGCAAGCATTAGAAATTGGCTCCTGATTGATAAGTGTTTCTTTATCTTTACTTCTACAAAAAAAAAAAAAAAAAAAAAAAAAAAAGAAGGAAGAAGAAGAAATTGATGGCGTCTCAGCTTAATTCCTATGTTATATTAAAGGGGATGTGAAGGCTGTCGTTAGTTAGAACTTAGAACTTACAAGCCACAGCTTTGCAAAGCATAACAAAAAAACTTGCTGAGAGATTTTTTGTTAGTTTAATGGAAATTGGACTAAGGAGATACTAAATTTATGGCCCTTCCTTTCTTCTGATTATTAACCTGAGAGTTTACTATTGGGGGGGGGGGGGGGGGGGGGGGGGGGTCGGGGTCAATTCTACCATATCCTTTGATAACCAATGGATGGCTTTGCCTACCTGTAGACACGTAAGCAAACCCCACAAGCCTACTTCCAGTGCGTTGTCTTAGTTTGCTGCATACCTTTCATGTGGACTACAAAATCTCGGGAAATATTGTTTAGGATAAGAGAGCCTCATGCGAGAGAGAGAGAGACTCTCTCTCTCTGAGTCTGTGTGTGTGTGTGTTTTCCGAGTTTTAAAATTTTTAATCCTTATGGATTGGAGGATCCCAGAGAATCTAAGCTATGATTATTAATGATATTAGGATCGACACAGGCAAGCAATTTCTGGACAACCTGTCACCAACGTGTGATGATAATCGTTTCTTCTTGTTAAATAATTCTTTACATGTACATTAGATTGGATAGAGTGCAGGGCTTGAGGTTTGGTGCATTTAGGTTTTGGTCACAACTCACCAGTAGATGTGGAAGTGATGAATGTCTGCCTGAGTCTTTTCAACCATCCCTAACATGTTAGTACTAATTACCTATTCGTTCACCCGTTATTTGCATTGGGATTGTATGCGTAAGAATTATTTGTCAAATGGCTCCATCAAAGGATTATTAAACAGGTAAAGGGTGATCAATACTCGGTTGAGAATGCGTTGGCACCTTAGTATCAAACACACCCATGGGTCTTCAAGGTTTTTCCTTTTCCTTTTAGATTTTCACCAGTAGTCAGACTTTGCAAAACAAGAAAAAAGGTTAACAGTTTCGAAATAAAAGGTGGAGAGGAGTTGTCCCGCCCAACTTTCCTAGGATTTGAATTACTATAGCTGAATATTTATTTCCATTTCCTGTTGATTCATTTTTTCCATCAAGTGGGAGATTATTCATGACCAGTTTTGCATATTCATCTTTATTTCTTCAAATTTAGCCATTATGAGTCTTAGAATTTCAAAAAATTCAATTGAAAAAAGAAAAAACCTTCAAATTTTGTAAGTTGGGAGCCGTTCTAAACGAGAAATGGACGGATGAGTGTAGGACTCACCGTCACCGACACGTCTTGTCTGTGGAAACTTCCGTGGGGTTTCAAATGTATGAACAAAAAAAAAGGATAGGAGAGGAAGAAGGAATCTTTTGTTCCTCTACAATTACAAGGACAAACAGACAATTGGGTAGGGTAATCTTGGCATTCTGATTTCAAATGCTTTCGTCTTGTTCCAAGGTGTGGTTTTCGACTTAGCCGGTGATAATGTGACCTTCCTCTATTCTACCATTACCAACACTTTTTATGTGGATGATATCTGTGACCTTATCCCTCCAATTGTCCTCTTTCTCAATGAGGCATTGTATTCCAAAGAAGAGGAATCTGATTTTAGGCTACCAGAAGAAATTTGGTGACCACCCATCTTCTTTAAATGGTTATTAGATCGAGTTGGGACAATGAATGATACCATGCATGTTTGATCATGTTTAAAAAGTTTACCCAACTTTCTTGCCATGAAAAATGAACTATTTCACATGTCTAACATAGGCTAGTAGCAATGCTTACGAGGAAAAGTGATAAGTTTTTTCGATGCATGACAATATGGATGGAAGCATTAACAATAGATACGAAGAAGTAGCCGAACAAAGATTTAATGATGATGATGATGATGAAATATATATTTTTATCAATTGATGTAATTGTTGTGTGGAATTAAATCAAAAGTTGAACCGTCCTGCATCTAATCATCCACCCAAATGTGAATTGGTTTTTTTTTTTTTTTTAAATAAAATTTTTGTTCTAATTTGTATGCCAGTTGTGATGGTGATTGTGGTTTGGGCAAAAGTACCCACAACGGTTCAGATGCTTTTTGTATGTGGTTCTCTTTGAGTAATGTGTTCTCTCCATGCCCACTTACCTACCATTTCATACCCCATTTATCATGTGGCGACCTTTTCTCCTTTTTGTGGAAGCAACAAAACAAAATGAATTAACACGAGAGAGACATGCATGTTTCCTTTTTACTCTCTGGTCTATGGTCATGAACTCATTATTTATCATTATGTAAGAATAAGTAGATGCCATTGATCAGTTGTGTTGGGTCATGGGTGTGACTTTAACCTACCATGTGTTTGCCCCCGTTTGGAATATTTTGCTACTTTTGGTCACCATTGATATTATCTCTCATCTTAGAAAAAAGCAATGATGTTTTTCTAAAAGATTGAGGATCTGCAAAGAACAAAGCTCACACCATTGGATGCGCTAAGGCTTTCATGGAGATGTCTAATATGTGAAGAATACTAAATCATCATTATCATTGTCATCTCGACCTTATCTCGTAAATTTAGTGATGGCATATTCTACTAATAAAATCAAGAATGCAAACAAAGGATGTGTTACATTTACAGGTGAATATGTTTGTTTGGACTCATTTATTCATTACATGGTGTGGAAATAGTGTGAAAAATATAGTGGTTCGTTCTCACATAAAAATTTTCACACTCCTATTAGGTGTTAAACCATTATACGTACACCTCACGCTTAAGAGGTGCTCATACACTTTTCCATCTAATTTTCAACTACATTAGGTTGTGGGGTCAGAATCCATCAACGACCACCCTTTTTTTTTTCCAGCCCTATGGGCCCAAAATCGTAGTTTGGTCTATTCCAAACATTTTAATGTGAACACATTTAGTTTTCTATTTTAAATCTTTGTACACTTTGATAAAAATGTGAAAAAACAAACTGAAAAAAAGAAAACAGAGTCCTATAGGTCTATCTTTTGCACTTTGTGGGCCCCCAATTCACAATCCAACAGTTCATTATTCTCATATAGACAAGTAAACTCGAAAAATATGAAGTTTCGTATTTTAGATCCTCACAATTTTACAGAAACATGTGAAAAACCAAAAAACATTTAAGTCTCACTTTCTAATTATTTGCGTTTTTGTGAGCCCCCAATTCATGATCCAAAATGTTCTATATTCTCATAGATTTGTTTTGAATGTGTGAAGTTTTATATATTAGGTCTTCATGGATTTTGAGGGTCATGAAAAAACATATAGATAAGTTAGTCTCATATTCTAGTTTTTGCACTTTACTGTGCTCCCAAGTTATGATCCAAACGTTCACTGTGTGCGAGACTCACTACTCCTCTTTAGAAAGCATTTGGGGTGTAGCCCAACTAAATTGTACAAAACTGATACGGTTAATGTATAAAAACTGATACAGTTTTCCCCTATATCACTATGTGAAAGTGATTCTATGCTTCCAAACAAGGTAATACGGTTCATGTATATAAGTTTTATATATGTAGCATTGTTGTATTGATGCAAGGCCCAGGGATTTATACTCCTAATGTAGTTCTGTGGATATTTTGAAAGTGTTGTATGACATATGGGTACCTGATCGAATCAGGATCCTCTGATTGGGTTTTCGCGTAGTTACCATGAGTGGATCAATCAAGACCTGCCATGTCACCGTGGATAGCCCCTACCCAGATTCATGGTACGTCGTTCGCGTGTATGATAGGCTGCCCGCGGTGACGCGACGGACCGTCGCTGATCCACTCACTGTCACCATAAAGTTTTACCTCACCAGATCCATACTTGGATGCGATCAGTTGGGTTGTGTCTAAAAACAATAACATGGCAAAAATATATTGAGATTTTCTAATGCAGTCAGTAAGTTCTTCTCTTTCCACATTGCTAGTGAGATTTTCTCTACAATCTTTAAATAGAGTGTCACAACCTAAGTCTGGCCTTTATGAAGACAAGGGGCATGGGCCATTACCTAATTATCAAACTAAAATTAGGGGCATTCATGGTCGTGTCAGACCAAGCCTATCATGGTATTGTGCTGGATTTGAACTCTTCCTAAAGTTACGTCCTGTACCTACATCTAATTTCTTGGGCTGATTATTGAACTAGCAAGCTGGATCTGGCCCACTACATTTAACACAATGACAAAATGAGTAATATAATTTTCAAGTGGTATGGGCCTAATTTCAGTTTCAAGCCCTGGGCAAGATACGGGCTTATATATTAGGCCCATAACTAAATGGAGGGTCCGAAAGCACCGCTACCTAAAAGCATGGTTTCAAGAATTGGTATGAGACCCTGTACTAGTCCAGCAGCCATATTGGTAATATAGATTGGTCTGGGCACTGTGTGAAAACCATCTGAAAAGCACTGGGTCAATCCGGTTTTCCTGCTATCAAGGCAGGTCTATTGAAGTGGAGGGTTGTTTCAATCATCACAGTACAATTTGTTTGAACAATCCAAGAAATTGTTAAAAAGAAAATTTCAGACCCATAAAGGACAAGGAAAATCGACTCAAATCTCACCAGCGATTCATACTCCTCCCCACATGAAAGATTGAAAAGAAAAATGGTAAAAAAGGGATGGAACATCCAGCTCTATATCCTTGAAATTTTCAATTAATCAGCCAAAAAGTTACATGCCTTTTAGGTTGAGTGGATTAAGACTAGTTATTGTCGTGGGTAGGCGTCATATTTCGTACCATGTGTTCATCATTTGGTGCATAAAATTAGAACATTCTTCAGAAATGCCAAAATAGAGCATAGGTAGATTCAATGCTTGGGCTGTAGCCTTTATGGTGGCTTCTAGTTGAGCAACATCATTTGCAAGGATTAACCTCATTCTTTTGAGGAAGTGGAAGAACTTGCTTTTGTAGATGGAGAGATTGAAAGAAGAATCCATAGGCATGGATAGACTGATCAATGCTTGAGCTGGAGCCTTTATGGTTTCTTCTAATTGAGCTAAATCATTTGCAAGGATAGACCTCACTCTTTGGAGGAAGTGGAAGAACTTGCTTTTGTAGATGGAGAGATTGAAAGAAGAGACCCTGACGTCGGATGGAATCCGATTCCCCTCTGTGCCTTCATTGATATTAAACTGCTCTTGCCTGCACTCTTTGCTGCAGAAAGTGCTGTCTCTGCATATGATATCAGCATCAGAATCCAGACCAAACACTCTAATAAAATGTTGAAAAACATAGGAAAGAAAGGAAAACAAGGGGCTCGTTGAATTTCTTGTATTTGCATCTTCAACTTTCTAAAATTTTATAGCACTACACAAGTGACAAATATGCAGAGTCAAAATTATGGGCCTTGTACTTTAGATCGAATTATCCAATTTCACATGATGAATCTAGAAAATTGCAGTTTCATTTTGTTATTTCCAAAGATTTGATTGAATGAAGAGAAAGGTTAAGAAAATAGAAAGTTAAACAATCTGTCTGGTTCACATGGTTCTTGATTCAAACAATTTACGTTGCCATTAGCAATTTGTAGTTTGGGTCACATCTTGATAAAAACTTAGTGGGATATGTTTATTTAATTCACTTTAGTAATTCATCTTGTTTTATTTGAGTTTTGTTAGAAAGTCTCACGTCTCACATCACCTAAGTAATAGACTTGACATGTCTTAATATATCTGTATTAGGGTCTTCCACCTATCAGCTTAAGTTTTTGAATTGGTACATGATTTTTTTACATTTGATGATTTGATTTTTTTTTTTTTTTTTTTTTTTGTTTGAGCTTGTATTATAAATTGATCATTTGGGGATCCACATCTCAAATGCAAAAAGCTCAATACAAGTCTCTGCCTAATTGTACGTCCATTAGAGCTGGGGCTGCCGTCAGAGATTGATCACATTCCATGATTTGAGGGATAACAAAAAATATTAAAAAGGATGGATATGATTAAAACGAGGACAAGATTGTATTAAATTCAGATTACAATATCATATTTGCATATGATTAGATTAGAGTCAGATGAGTTGATTGGCTACTTTTACATCCTAAATCATTCTTAATAAATTATCAAGGTGAATCTTGCAAGAAAACGTAGTTTCAAAATTTTCTACAAAATCCCATCTAAAATTTAAATTTGATCAATCTAAAGATGGGGCTAACTTTGATTGGAGTTCATAGCAATGTAGAGTTAATCTAAAGTAAGTTTCCTATGGTCACTAAATTGCCATAAAGAATGGTTACCGTAAGCATAGTTCATAGTTCGAAGGGACAACAAAAAAAAAAAAAGAAAGACGTCTAGTAATCAATAACTTTGATTTCTAACCTATACATGAAAATGTCCATGTCCTGGGACAGACGTTTCTTGCAGAGAAAGCACACATCAAGAAAATTGTAGGGTTGTTCGTAAAAGCCGTCGCCGATGGAACCAGATCTTGAAGGAGAAGGAGGAGGAGGAGGAGGAGGAGAAGGAAAGGCCTCCATGAATGTTTCACCATTCTTCCCAAGAAACAAAACTTCTATGCCTTCATTCTCCCAAAAGAAATCATCCTCCATCTCTTCTGCAAGAAAGAACAGACTCCCGCCTTCTACAGAAACTAAGTCTGGCATTGCAGCAAGATGACAACTGGGAATTAATGCTGATGATCAAACTTACTCTTTGTAGTCTGAGTAATAAAAGGTTGATAGGGACAGTGAGAGAGAACAAGAAGAGTGAGGAAATCTTTTCAAGATACTTTCAGGTGAAAAGAGAGAGAGGCAGGAGACGCCCTTTTATAGTCACTTGAAAATAATTTAGCTTGGGACAATCCTTTTCTCCCTAGAAGTATGCCTCAAACCATTCCCACCCTTGAAAGGAGTGGAAGAAATCCAAGTCAAAGTTAATTGAGTAGTCCCACACAAACAAGGTTAGTTGGGGATAGACCAGATTTTTTACAAACTTTCCAAGAAAAAGAGAAACTTTTCAAAACAGAAACCTTCCACACCATTTTTATAAACTATTAGGGTCGTTAGCCTTTTAGAAACCCAAGTTTTAAACTTTTTAGTTCTTATGGATTGGAGGATCCCAGACAATTTAAGCTATGATTATTAATGATATAAGGATCAACACAGGTAAGCAATTTATGGGCAACCAGTTACCAACGTGTGATGATAGTCGTCGTTTCTTCTTGTTAAACAATTCATTACATGTAAATTAGATTAAATAGAGTGCAGGGCTGGAGGTTTGGTGCATTTAGGTTTTGGTCACAATTAAATGAGAAAGTGATGAATGTCTGCCTGTGCCTTTTCAACCATCCCTAATATTGTAGTGCTAATTAGCTGTTCTTCTAAGGGCGGGTTATTTGCATGGGATTGTATGTGTAAGAATTCATTGTCAAATGACTCCATTAAAGGATTATTAAACAGATGAAGGGTGACCTAACACTGACAGTCGAGTTTGTGTTGGCACCTTAGCATCAAACGCGCCCGTGAGTCTTCAAGGTTTTTCCTTTTTCTGTAATTTAGATTTCCACCAGTAGTCCAACTTAGCAAAACTTTTTAAGGAGAGAAAGGAAATCTTTTCAAGACACTTTCAGGTGAAAAGAGAGAAAGGCAATAGACACCCTTTTATAGTCACTTAAAAATATGTAGCCTGGGACAATCCTTTTCCACTGCCAGGTAGAAAGTGTTCTCCCACGAGCACACTGCATGTGCAATCCAACTCTATGGGGCCTACCTATGATTAGTGTAGTCACCGTTGGATTGAATCTCAAGAAGTCTATGGTTAAGATGTCATTACATTTAAAGCTGTTAAATCAAAGCTAAAATTACTTGGTGAGGTTGATTTTTTATCCTCTCTTGTCCATTAGGAGACCCTTTCTATTTGCCGTCATTCCATTGATAGACATGCACCTAAGTGGGCTATATGAGTTGGACTGCATATGAGCTATGCAGTTTGCTCATACAGGAGGAAACTCTTCCAGCGCTACCTATGATAACATTTATAACACTAACATTTTACCACCATCTCAGTTATGTAAATCGGGTAAAAATGGACTAATTTACACACCATTTTCTTAAGTGTAAACAAACGTTATTATGCATGACCATTAAACATGTAAATAATTTATATATAAGTAGATGAGTGCAAACAATCAACCCCTTAATCACAGTGTGTTTCTATAGAAAGTATTCTTCCTGCTGTTGTTATTAGCATTCAGATCAAAAGATCAGTTCTGTTTGTATCGGCCAATTAATTTTAGGTGAATGAGACCATTCTCATTTGTAATTCCCTTAATTGTCTTTAGCTTGACCTCATTAAGGGAAAGAAAGTATTTCATCAGAGGCATGCAAAATTTTTCTGAGGTAGTCCTTTTTTTTCTTTTTTTTTTTCTGATTTATTGGTTGATTCTAAAGATTGGGGTCCGTTTTGTTCGATGATTCAAAAGTCCGATCATGAATTTTTTTTTTTTTTTTTTTTTTGTAAGAGTGAATTTGCAAATTATACATGAAATTTTATGAAGCTGTGGCAATAATTAATTTAAGTAAAAACTTAACATTGCCACCTATGAGCAAACCACTCGTGGGGCACACTTCGATGTAAGTTTATCAAGTGGACGAGGGCAAATCAACCCCAGCGGATTAGCCTAGTCTAAACTTAATACATCCTAGCTGCTATAAGACTTGATTTGACGCATTCTATCTGTCTTGAACATTTGATGTATTAGTTATGTCTATAACATTTGGTATCAGAGTCGGTCTCCATTTTTCAAGCTCAAATCATGGAAAAAATTGAAAAAAGAAGACTTAAAGGTTCATTCCATCAGTCTCGGGCATTTGATTTTGATGTATTAGTTAGGTCCACGGAAAAAAATTGAAAAAAAAGAAAGACTTAAAGGTTCAATGAGTGTAAAACTGAGCATGATGCCAGATCATGGGATGGAAAGAATATCCAGGGAGGGAGGGGGGGGGGGGGGGGGTGGTTGTTTTGCATTGACGAATGTTTGGCCCAAGTGAGTGCCACAGTGCTTTGGAAGAACTCATAGGTGAATGCTTTCGAAACTTCACATCTTGTATAGATATGTAAAGGTGCTCACTATTGCAATCTTAATATAGTGGATTGAAATTCAATTAACCAAAAAAAAAAAAAAAAAGAAAAACCAATCAAAAACTGGATTTGAACCATCAAAGTTATTTCCCTATCTTTCAACACATAATACATTTGAATGATATAAATGATATACATCAATATTCGTTTCATCAGGAAACAATCAGTTATCCAAAATACTGAAGGCTTATTTATTCATCTTCTCCAACATCAACAAATTCCAAAATACTACTGTGACCCTCCAAGAAGACACTTGGGTCTTCTCTTCAACAACATGCACTGCTTCTTGTATCTCTCATTGTCCTTTAATGCCATCTTCACAAATTCCTGTACACATCAAAAGATCATACATGAAAGTCTTGGAAGGTTAAAAAGACCATAAAAGAAATTGACCCCTTCTATAGCAGATGCTCTAAGAAATTTTTCCATTTGGTTAGATGGTTTGAATCTCAACAAAAAATATAAGTTCATGCATCTTTTTCTTGCCAGATATTCTCTCTGTAATTAAGTTCCATTAGCCTTAGAGTATGTTTGATAACATGCAAGGAATCTATATATAGATCTGATGATTCTTCGCTACCATTAGAATAAGGATTTCTTGATAGGGATTTATATAGTTAAATATTTCACATTGATATTGGTGGTATTGTTGCATATAAGTCAGAAAAATAGGTTTCGGTGTGCAAATCCACTTAAGTGAGGATCTTCAAATCTTACGAGAGGTGGTCGGATATGAAAATCCTAACAAATGAGGATTTTCATTCGTCCAAATCCTCATGAAATTATAATTGTCAAACATGAATTTATTATAACTTTAGGGAAACTTAAAATCTTTTCTCTAAAGATTTGGTTGCCAAACGTGATCTTAAAAACTCTGTGAAATCAACTTCATCTGTTTTTTTTTTAGAAGTAGTACTCAACTTACATGATGATGACAAGATTAAAAAGCAAAATCATGAAAAAAAATTAAAAGAATTTTTTTTTAAAAGCAATTTAATTATACCTTCTTCTCAATGTTTGGAAGTTGTGACCACATTTCACCCAATCTCTTGCTCGTTTCCTGAAACGAAGAGCTTTTCAAATCCCTCCATTTGGTCATTACGAAGAAAGTATAGGAATTGCATGGCCTTACAGGAAAGCTATGCTGTCTAAGCACTCTCTCTAACACATCTCTCCTTTCCCTCCTTGATTTCGATCTCCTCCTCCAATTCTCCTGTTCCCCATCACCCGACACGCCTACGTACGAACGCTTCCGACAAGAGAAATACGTTACAGGCGATATGACGCCGCTCCTAAGCCTCGTCGTAACATTGGCATGACCCACTTCGCACCCACTCATCTGGGTCGCCGAAGTCCGACAATTGGCCGGAGATTGATCGAAATCAGGACAACCCAGATCTGGAAATTCGAGGGAGTGAGCATTTTTGTGAACTGGGGTTGATGGGGTGGTTGTGTCTGTGATGGGAGAAGGACCAAACAGTCCATGGGTTTGGTTTTGTGTAATGGATGAGAATAGTTTTTCTATGGATAGTGTGGACCTTGGTGGTGATTCGGGTGAGTCAGTTCCCGGAAAGTGAGGTTGTTGTTGGGTTCTTGGGGGTTGATGGATATCGAATTGGCCGGAGAAGCGCACATCACCTGCATCTCCTTGGACATGGATGGTGTTTCCGGTGAGAAATCCGGCTATTTGAAGGGAAATGGAGGTTGGTGGTGTTTGGGGGATTTCTTCCGGAGTAAAGGCCATTGAAGAAGCCTTTTTTGATTGAAATTTCACAAAAGAAAGAACTGATAAAAAAGGAGAGCAAGAAGATGAATATGATTTAATGAAACTGAACTAGAATTGGGTGATGGAGATTGCAGAGGTTTCCTTATAAATGCATCCATGACTGGGGCGTTAGGACGTGTGTTTTTTTTTTTTTTTGGGCAAAGGGAAGCGTCTCTTCCTACAAACAGCAACGTTAAAAAACCGTGTGGTGTGGGTGATTGCAATGAGAGGAAGTTCTTCATTACCGTTAGTGGTGCTAATGGGCCAGGACAGCCCGAGCCCTAACCAGGCCCAGCTCATCTTGGGGTGGGCTTCGATGTATAATATAGGCCCTTTAATATTTGGGCTGGGCCTTTTTTAAATGATAGAATGGCCAAAGCCTGGCCTTGCTCGGTTGTAATTTAGTGGTAAATTTGTCCAAAGAACTACTAAAACGCCCAAAAAACAAATAAAACCCCAGTTCGGCCTGGCCTGATTTCGGGGTGTTTATGGACCAGGTTGGGCTGGGCTAAGGCATATGCAGGCCCATCTCGGCTTTAGAAACGCTGGCCCAGTCCACGGGCCATAAAAGTTAGACCAGGGCAAGCCCATTTAATCAATCGGGCCGGGCTAAACCGATCTTTTCATCACTTTTGTGAGCATTAGAGTACTAATTAAATTAAATCACATGCAGTTCTTACACAAGCTGGGGCCGGGCCGGGCCGGGCTATGGGCTTTCTATAACTTAATCTAAGCCCGGCCCAATTATTAATCGGACCCTAATTACATATCCAAGCTCGCCCCAAAGCGGGCTAGGCCAGGCTCGGGCTGGCCCTGCCCATGAGCACCCATAGCCTGATTGAGTGCATGGGCGGGCTCGGGCCTGAGATTTACAGCCTGGGTCGGGCTTGGGCAGGACATGGGCCTCTGCTTCTAAAATCAGGCTGGGCCTGGATATGCCTTGGCATGGCTCAAAATATGCATACATGGACAATTCAAGCCTCCTAAGTCCTAACAAGCCGATCGAGCTCAAGCCAAGCCAAGCCAAGCCAATTGACCCTAACTTGAACTTGGTTCATTAGACAGCAAGCCAAGCTGGCTGGGGGTTATCGACATCCCTAAGTGTAGCTATATATATACGTCAGCTATTTATTAAAATCAACTCCATTGGTTGTCATTAACCATATCCAATGATCATACAAAATCAGCTACCACACTACACACGGCACACCATTACCCTCCTCTAATGGCTAATGCCATGATATCTAACCTCAGTCATCAAGATAACAATAAATATTAGACAAGACATAGGATTGGAAGGGCAAACTTGGTGGATGACCAGCCCACACGTCTCCTCGTGTGCTTGGTGACCCCTCTTCATCCCACTTTTTCTGTTTTGACCCATTCATCATCCTTCTTTTTTTGTGTCCTTTTATATGTTAATTTCAAAGGCTGTGCTGCATTTGAAGAAAAAAGGGAGTCTTCTAGAAAGTATACTTGGTGGATGGTCCATGCATCCTTCCTGAGAATGGTGGCCTATATTTCATCCATTCAGTACAAGTATATCTCATCTCCAAAGGCAATATGAGAGAAAGAGAGAGAGTTTGACATTATAACAATAATATCACTAATATCTTGAACATGTCTAATTATCATGAAAATTTTGATTCTATTGTAAATATTTATCATAGAATTTACTGTTTAGTTTTGTTAGATTTCATTAATTTGAAATTTTATTTTAATGATATTTTAGTATTCCAAGAAAAATTACTCCAACATTATATCTTGCCGGCACTATTCCAAATAAGAATATTTGTATAACCCCAAGGGGTTGGCCTGATGGTCGGACTAGGTTCTTCCTTCTTTCGGAGTTAGAGATTTTGGTATCGACCTCCGGTTCCTCTCTCTTCAGGATCTGAAGGTTGAGTCTACTTGTGCTACCACCTAGGGGCTATAGGGGTTTTATCCGGCTTCTCTCTGGACCCGGAGAGAATAGTCCAGCCCAGAAGGTTGGGAACCCTCCGTTAGCACAAAAAAAAAAAAAAAAAGGAATACTTGCAGCACTCTCAAAAGTCAAAAACACCTTCTTCCCTTGTATTTAGGCATGACCATTGATCTAAATCTCATTCCAAAGTTTTGACATTATTGTGAAATTGATAGGGCATGCAAATAAACTTATTCTTTAAACGGATTCCATATTCCATTCCAATTTGTTCATATCAAAGTTTACAAATTCAAAAGATAGACTGGAATAATTAAAGCCGGGTCAACTTGGGTGAGTCACAGCAAGTCCTATCTAGTTTCTAAACCACGTCTTATCACCACCTACCGAGCCGGGCCAAAAGGGAAGAGTAATATTCTAAGTAGCTGAATGGGTTCGGCCAACTTTTGTCGACGGAGAAGATTGAAAATCTCACACCGTCCTTATTTAATATATGATTTCCCCGATTTCATGGCCCAGATTCTTATGCGTCTAAATGGACCCACAAAGAATGATAGTGTAGATTAGCCATCTTTCCTTGACAATCAATGTAAGCCTTGTAAGGAAGACCATAAAAAATTAATCAATCATTGTTGGGGTAGTACTGCCTTTGGCTGGCTGAGGCGTATTGAGGCCCAACTCGACTTTGAGAACACAGGCTCACATCTAGCTTAACGCCATTAAGTGTCGGTTCGAGTTAGGCCCACCTGAAACATGTCCCGGCCTGAGATTGCCCATTTAGTCAATCGGCTAGGCAGGGACAGGCTTTCTATGACCAGTTTTGGAAAATCATACACTAAACTATATGCCCTACTTATTTAGCCCGAACTAGGCTTTCAGCTTTCTATCACTTAGTTCAGCCCCAGCCAAATATTAATCAGGCCCAAAATCTAGATCCAGCTCGGCATGAATACTAAAACTCATGGCCCAACAAAGGCTGGGCCTGGGTTGAGCCAGGGCTGGCTCGGTCCTTGAGCACCCCTAAATTCATTGCCTTAAAAAAAAAAAAAAACAGATCAAGGTGGAATAAATAAGATTAATCACCTCATACATTTACTGAAGTTTGAAGATGCCACCAACATGCAATGTATTTCTTACCTAGCAGGTTACATTTAAGCTAAATTATAATGGATCTCCATTTACCTCGACTCATAAATTGGAAGCCTATGCTGCAACGTATGGTGCTGATGGCACCTAAAACTTGATTTATCATTCACACTCTAACATGATCAAAAGCTCCATTTCACATGGACCCCTGAAAGGTTATTGCTGTTTGTTAAATTTCAAAAATGCTTTTGATAATTTCATGTGGACCTTTATAGCAGTTTATGGACAAAATCATTGGTCAGTTTGAGGTAACTCATGGGTCATGGTTGGAGCTGCAAGCAGTAGAAGATAACCTTATTTCTCAACTCGAAGTGCCATTCACCATGGGATCATGTTGGGTTCTTTGCACAAAATCATTAACTATGTTCAACTCCTTCCCACATGGGTGGACCCAGATATAAATGACCTGGGGCCGACCCAGGTCAATTTTGAAATTACCTTATATTTGAATGGGCCTGTATCTCTCCCATGTATATCTAATATACAATTGCCCCATGTATAAATCTTGTGATCGCCCCACATTACAAAATCTGAAAAGTTTGAAAACAAATCCTCTTTACGCTATTCTCTTTCAACTTCTTTTTAATGGGAGTCTGAGACCCTTTTCGCACCAATCAAACTTCTCATCGCCGGTCCTCTTGTGGTTAGTCTCTCTTTCTCACCAAATAACCCTACATAAAGCGATCTTCCTCATCAGTTGTAGTATAATCATAATCACTCTATACCTGAATGTGAACCATTAGTTTCCAAATCCTAATTTCATACCCTAAATTGGCAAATTATCCAAACCCTAAGCCCTAAATCACAAAATATATACAAGTCAGAAGATGATCAAATCACCGTTGGGCACACTTTAAACTTCAATTCATACATAAAATCAGACCTTAGGGTTCATATGTTTGGATGACATTGAAGTGGGCCTCACATATGAATGCCATGTCCACGTTAGTGCCAGCATGAGATTATTTCCCAGTTCCATCATTCAAAGAAGGGAGCCCATACGATCATCTTCAGATGAGTTCCACCAAAACTCTCATAATAGGAACAACAACTTTACTCTATCACAACTAACAGGAAACAACTACAATAACCAAATGAAAGAATCTTATATATTAAATTGAATTTAAAAGTCATCAACAAGAAAAAGGTCATTGATCCATGACCCAACAACACTCATGTACATTAATTACCTGTAACGGACACAAACTCGTGCCGGTATCGGATTCCTGTCCCAACTCGGTATCGGAATGTTCGAATCGGCATTTTAGAGAGAGAGAGAGAGAGAGAGAGAGAAAAGCAATTTATTAGTAGATTTTTGCGATTTTGGTGATTTAAAAAAAAAAGAAAAAAAAGAAAAAGGATTTTTAGGAATTTTGATATTGTGGATAAGATTAGGACAGATAGACTTCCACGCTGGTGCTTCTCACAGAGTGGCAGACAGGACAGCTTCCGATAACGGTATCGCATCCGCTACAAACGCAGAGATGCCGGCACGGTATCAGCACCACCGACACGGAGCGTTTCCGGCACACCAGACACGGAGGCACGACCGACACGACTCTGCCCGGGTCGATGTGGGCAGACTCGGCGTCGTCTACGGGCAACCCGTCCCCGGCGCACCCTACCTCCTCCCTCTTATCGTGCGCACCACCGCAGCTCATCATAGCCTCACGCAGCTGCGCCTGCAGAGATGCAGCAGACGCTTCCTGCGCCCTTGCCCTGGCCTGCCAAACGTGCGCCTCCGCCTTAAGATGTGCCGCCCGCTCTTCCAGCTCCGCGTTCCGCCTCGCTGCCTTCTCCACCTCCGCCTCCTTCTCCCGCAGCCGGCGCGAGACGGACTCCTCCGCCGCGGCCAGCAGCACACGGTGCTGCCTGTGGTGGCTCTCGGCTGACATGCGCCGGAGCTGCTCCCCCTGCAAAAATCCGCCGCTTTAGATTGAAATACTGCCGAAAAGTATCTCCATCAACGAAATTTAATATCGTATCAAAAGCCAAAAGCCAGTCCGATCGTGAGTTCAAATATGACTCGGTTTCCAAAATCTATCTAAGTACTAATGGTTTGAGGTTTTTGATAGGATTGGTTAGTAGAGTAAATTGAATAAAGAGAGTAGGAAATGCAGAGGAGGGGAAATGGGCTATTGTTATCTTATACCTGTGATTGAAGAAAGTGGTCGATTTCGTCTTTCTGTTGATTGATTTGCAGAGAAAGATCTTCTAACAGGAAGGAGGAGGAGGAAGAGGAGAGAATGGAAGGAAGAAGAAGACCCCTTTGTTGCTGCTGCTGCTGCTGTTGGTCTTCTAAGGACAATCGAAGTCCGGTAGAAACCATGGGAGAATGGTGGTTATGGAGTTGGGCAAGGTCGATGAGAGTCGAAGCTGAGGGCTGGGATTGCAAGTGAAAGAGATTGACAGGCGTGTCTGCTGTGGTGTTCATGGCTTCTCTAACCCTCTTACGTGGGTTCACGCCAACTGCAACAAAAAAAAAAGACCCATTTCAGCTTTCACCCAATTTCTCTGATTGAAAAGAAGAATTTTTGAAGATGGAAGGAAGAATGAGAAATACCCAACCTACCTCCATTGCCATAGAACATTTGGGAGTGATGGAGAACTTCCTCTGGTTGTGATTGCAGAGCGTAATCACCTCCTTCAATCATGTTCTTCTTCCCCTCCTGACCATTCCTACAACAATTCAAAGAAACAACAATAATAATAATAAAAATACAGAGAGAAGATAAAAGATTATAGATAGATAGATAGAGATAGATAGAAAGATAAGAACCTGTTTGGATTTAGAAGCAAGATATTAGATGGGTATTGCGCTTGGACTGCCATTGAGGATGCGAAAACAAAGAAAATACGAAAGGATGGACAGTTGATGATGAAGAGGAAAAAGGAGAAACAAAAACCAAATCCAAACACAAGGATCTCTGTCCAATTAATCCTCTATCCGTCTCTTGTTTTCACCACCATCTCCTTTTTCTTCTTCTCTTTCTTTCAAACGACAGCTTATTCTATCGGACATCTTCTGCTTTGAGAAAGAAATAAGAGAGGTGGGAGTGGGACGGGATTGATGAGAATCAGTCCAAAAACGGGCCTTGATTTGGATGTTTTTCAAAGGGAGAGAGGTTCCGGTTTCGGTTTGTTACTTAGCGATATTAATACCCAGTAACTGCTGCAAATGCTAATATATAATAAAAACAAGGAGGAGGAGGAGGACGATGAGAGGGAGAGGACGTGGGAGAGGGAGAGTAGGACTTTTTGAGTATTGCGTGGGAGTGGTGGTGTTGGGTTTGGAAAATTAGAAAATATAAAACGCCATTCTCGGAAGAATCTCCTTACACCTAGCACTGCCACAAATATTGCATTAATTTTCACCGTTCACAAGATGGGGCCCACCATGGATGGATGGTGCAGCTTTGGGATTGGGTTGCCGTGGTGGGTCCCACCAAGTGAACGTCACCTAATTTCACAAGAGACGATGGTTGAATCTAGAGAGAAATCTAGAGTTGAAGGAGTAAAATTAAACCCTATAACGAGGCCCACCGCCCACCTATTGAAAAGTTTTGAGTCCACAAAATGAACAGCCCATGAATTGTGGGATATCTCTAATTTTCATTCTGAGTTGAGTTGAGTTGGTCCCATGATAAAATTGTTTATTTTCAACGGTAAATTGAGTAATTACCTGCCCGCCTAGAAATCAATCGTGTGTTGTTGTGGGGTGTCTCGTGTTTCTCCTAAAAATGACTATTTGATTAAAAATATGATTAACATAAACACACTTTTTTTTTATTAAATGGTCTATCCTACAATGGGTCAACTCCTTTTGGAGTAAATTTAGAAATGTTCTAGAAATAAGGGGTATTTATTTTGAACTACTTGAATTCTTAATAGGTGGGGCACACGGTATAATTCCACTCAAACCCAAGATTTCTCTTGGCAAAGCCTTGGATATTGGCACTGATAATGTGGGTTTTTTTTTTTTTTTTTTTTATATTTTGGCTGAAGGTATGTGGGGGTTGTTGGTGCATACTGCATAGGAAATGTGGCCAGCTGGCTTTCGTAGGGATGTTTTTTGGAAGGGCAATTTGCACCTTACAAATATAGAAGAAGTTTCCCACCAACGAAATTTTCTTGGTTTTGAAGGTTCAACCTTTGAACACCTTGTTTCTCTCTCTTCCTTCCACTCATTTTAATTTCTTTCCTTAAGATGGGTGAGAAAGAAAGGGAGATAAACTGCTCCTCTCCAACCTAATCGCTTGGCTGTATAATTTAACTTCTTCGACAAATTAACTTAGAAAATGAATGCTATGTCTTACTCAAACAGTAATTAAATCCTCTCTCTTTTTCCAAAATCAAAAGGTGGTATGGTACTATTTGAAATCTGGACCCTTCATCACGTGGATCTCCTCGTAAAAAGAGATGCCGCCTTGAGGATCTTTACATCACAATATCTTAATCAGATTACAGATGTAATTTTTAACTAATTGTGGATCAATTAGAGTAACATGGACAGTTAAGATCATCTGTTTAGTAGTCCACTGGAGAAGAATTTTTTTTTTTTTTTTAGCTACTCAGGTCTAGACGCATGAAAGACATCAATTATGAGAGGTAATGTCCACTCGGTGGAAGGAGAAACTTGCTCAGGTTGGGAGATTACCCTGCTCACATAAAATAAGAAAACCCATCATTGAACTACAATTTGGTTGAGAAAGGGGATATCCAACCAACTTGGCCATCCTTTTGTTCTCCTGTAGAGAAATTATTGGTTGGATCTTTTAAACACAAGCCACATGTTGGATGGGTTGGATTGTGAGTTGGCCCACCTATGTGAGTTCTTCACGCGTATCGAAAATAAGATGCAGGGTTTTACAACTTGGCAAGAGTCATGTCAATTTTGGGCTCCACCACCCAATGGTTAGGGTCCCTTTGGAGGTGGACAAAATTGATGCAGAAAACATGGGGAGAGAACCCCATTTTGAAACCATGAATGTCATCTCAATCCAAATAAAAGCAAAACAATTCAGTCAGGCTATCTGGTTCTTTACATGGTGTGGCAGTATTTTGGCCTATGTACTTGTCTGTTTGTAACAACCATGAAGTTGATGATCACAGCGAAAACTGTTGGGCATCCATAGAAGAAAGCTTTTTCCAATGAAACTAACAAAAATTATAATTTGAGAGGGTTTTGTGATGGGATTCTCCTAAAAGACCAAAACATGATGGAGTTTTAAAAGAGGTCGAACTCTCCCTCTACAAGACTATAAAAGCTTGTTGCATCATGACAAGGTCGTTTATGTCATCTTCTTCACCAGAATTAGGTGATGAGGGGTGCCTTTATTTTTCTTTTTCTTATTAGAACGGTATAGAAAGTTAGAAGGTTTCTTGGTGTTTTTCCCTGAATCCAAGTCTGATTAAGGCCAAAGGCATCACAGTTCACGCATTTTTTGCTGCTTTTTTCTTTGCTTAGGACCCACGAGGGCGGCATCTTCCATTAATCTCCGCATTATTAACTTGCTGGCACGGCAGAATCACAACTCTCCCAACTTTGATCTTTCTTTTGTCCCTTTCATTATCAAATCACCAGTAGTTTAATTAAGGGTGGGTGCAACTTGGACGGGCGGGGTCGATGATGTTGAAAAGTATTTTAGCCGTTTCAACCAGCGCCTCGAGGCTATGGTAAAATTGGTTAGTGTAAAAAGTTTAATATGGTATCATAGTCAGTTTGATCATGCCCTTGCGTCACAAGATGAATGACTCAGCAATGAAACATATGCTGGTCGTGTTCGCCGGAGGGAGAGTGTTTGAAAAGTTATTTAGCTGCCCCTACTTTGTAAATTCACTATCTAATTGCAATTTAGGTTGAGTCTAGAGACTCAATTCAAGTCAAGCATCCAAAACTTTTATTTTCAATTGCTTTTCAAGAAGTAAAAAATTTAGAAAGCATATATAATTCTTATATAAAACAGGGTATATATGCACAATGTCTATAGATAAGATGGGTAAGTATTGTGTTCAAATTTGGGCACCTGACATCTAAAATTGACACAGACCAACATTTAGGTTCGAACCCAAATCATGACATACCTGCTCAACCCAATTTTCACTTGTTTTTGGTTCGGGGCATGTGGGTCTGCGTTTGGCCCCATCGAGGTTGCACTACAACTATTGTTGGATGTGGATGTTATAATCATGCCATATGCCCAAACCTTCTTTGTCTTTTTCATTGGTTTTATCAATACCACAGGATCCATGATTCTTCTGAGGTTTCATATGGTATATTTACAAATTAGTCTTTGGATTTATCACATGAGCTTGCGGCATGAATGAAACTTTCAAGTAGGTCCAGCATGTTTTCTTCTAATAACTATAATTTATGAGTTCATATTTCTTCTAACAAATGATTCCAAAGGCCAAATCAATGTAAACAAAACACAAATCATAAGCATCTATGTTAGGTAGAAGAGTTTTAAGACCGTTGGTATTTTTCCATTTAAATTGTTTAATGGATGTTTCAAGTTTAATACAAATTTAAAAGCTTGTTTTACTAGACGCAACTATGTTAATCCAGTGAAATATGTTTTCTTTTGTAAAATTAAAATATAATATTTTCTCATCTATAGTAGGATATATATATATAGAGAGAGAGAGAGAGAGGGAGTGAGTTTTCCTCCTCATTTCATCTTGTGTAAAAGTTTCGGAACTTGTTTGCACAATAAGAGGACTTCACTCTCCACAAAGTTTTATTTTTACGAGAGAGAAAAGAATTTACATTCCTGCATCTCTTAGAGGATATTGAAATCCTCTTCGGCAAGGAAAATCAGTTCACTTCTTCCCTTTTTCAATAACTAAAATATACTACACCAATAAATGAAAAAAAGTGGCTTGCATAGCCTCTCTATTATGGAATCCTCTTATCTAACAAATGCTTCCATACCATAGTTTGTTCTCTTTACTCATTAAAAGATAATTTTGCCGCCTTCAGCTTTTTACTTTCATTTCATTTCATTTTTGAGTCTACCATCTACTTTGGGATGATATGGGTATAAGATCCTATGCAGCTCACTACCCCTAACCAAAGTTGAGATCAACATTGAAAAAAACTATTTTGCACATTCTAAACTGAACTTATACACAATATATTTAGTGTATTTACATTATTGAGATGTTGACTAGAATGAGGGATTTTGTTTTGTAGAAGATGAATGTTCAAGGCACATGCCGTATTAAAAATCAACAAACGTCTTATCTGGAAGAGTGTTTGAAACATCCAAAGCTATCTAGATTCTAGCCTGATCAAATATCAATTTTATCTTAGCTCAACATTACACAGGCTGCACAGGGGAAGGTTTGCTTGTTTTATGAGTTTGGTTGAACCCAAATGTCAATCATCATTCCCAATAAATCTCAGAAAGTAAGGCGCAATTTCTTGCGTTTCAGACACAGCCACTTTATTCTTGGCATTTCTTAATGCTAATCCACCCAATTTTCATGTACTCCATTGACCCCAACCTCTCTTCTTTTTAGGGTTTTCTTGCTCTATTATTTTTGGTCATGGTCTCATGGCCACGATCCTTTCCCTCACCTTTACCTCTTGTCCAGAGTACCCACTACTACCCAGGGCTTAGAACAGGGCTCGCTTGCAACCAAATGGGTGGAAGACTGACACAATAATCTAGTCTTCTTAAATCAAAACCAATGTCTAAATCCCAAAAAAGTTAAATTAAATTGTAAAACTAGGGAAAAAAAATTAACCAAAACCATTGTTCAATAAGAACAGACCAACAATTTCGATCGATTTTGACTAACTTCTTCTTTTGTTTTATTAAATGATGTTACAAACAAGCTCGAACAAATGGTTCGGATTTAAGTGCTTAGATTGACAATTTGGCCTTTAAATTGATTCCTAATTATTGAGATATGACGAATTTCTCAAATATTCCATTAGAGATCCCAAAGTTTGCAGAGAAATTCCAGTAATTACTCTATATATGCGCGATCTAAACATATAGAGATTTATAAAAAAACACAATAAAATGTGCCATTTTGGTAGAAAGTTTAAAACTGTTCTGATAGGGAGTTAAATTTCATTTGTCGTCTTTTCTAAGAAAACTATTTTATAATTTTTCCATTACCATCTAATTGTAAAATTAAATACAGTTTTCAGCTGATAATACAATTTGGCCTCATGTCATTTTATCATTCTAGTAGGACTTTGAACTATATATAAAATCTTTTTCATGTATTCGGTCAAGTGCTACATTTCACAGCATTAGATTCAGATTTTGATTGGACAATACTGTGTGAATGTCAGCCTTCCTTTTCCTTTAGAGCTTGGGAGCCACAAATGCCACACTAAAACATATAGAGGATGAGTTATTGAACTTGACAAAATTCCATTTGAGAACACGTACAGGGATGATCAAATTGGTTGGATATCCCATTTTCACCCAACTATGTAGGTTTGATATCTAGGTAGGGAAATTCTATATGCACCGACTCTTTTTGCTGAGCACACCCACATTCCTTTTACATGTGTAATTTATTTTCTTCTAAAGGTGAGTGTGTTCAGGAAAAATAGGGGTGCATATAGAATTTCCCATCTAGGTATAATCTAAACCGTGCAAAAGAAAGCCTTCCTCACACATAAACCCATTTAGTCAAATCTCATGAAAGACGAGACATTTATCATTAGTTTTTTTATTTTTTTTAGAATACGAGACATACATTTCGAATGGTTTAGATTTTTAATGAGGGAGCGGCAGTGGTTGATCTTCACAAAATTTTGAATGAGGGTTAATAGAAATATTACTCTTCTCACTTATATCATTTTAGCATTCCAATCAAACAACCCACATGATCATTTTTGCATTCCCTTTTAAATCTCCTTCTACCATCATCAACGACAATGCAAGAGCGTCAAAACCCAACAAATCTTTGAAAATAAAAGGGGGAAAAAAGAAGGCCCAGCAAGTCAATAATCAGGCCCATGCATGACTTTTCCTGTCTCGACCGTTTCTCTTGGGCATGTATGCAAACAACCGGCGAAAGAGCTGTGGAATAATGACGAGAAAAAGGGTCCCTCTCTTCTCCTTTATTTATTTCCACAGAGAGAGAGAGAGAAGAATTTTGTATAGGACAGACCATTTTGCAAGTGGCCAATTTTAGTTTGGCGGGATAGGGAAGATTGAAATAAACAAAAGAAAGGGATCCCATAGCCCAGATGATTACCTTTCAATAAAAAAAAAAAGCCCGGATGATTGTGCTGCCGGAAGTTCTTTGTCACTTTATTTTTAAAATAAAATACGGTGATACGTGACTTATGGAGTTATTTGTACCGAATATAAGAGGACTTTGAGATCAATAATTTATATAAAATTTCATACTACTGGATTTTACCGAAGTGATGTGTGAATCATTGATATTGTGGGTCGTAAATAAAAAGTAGTGACCATGAGATGGGTTGAAATCTTGGGAAACTAAAACCGTCCTCAATTGGGTGGCTGATGTTGAGATGCTTGTTCATGAGAAAGACATTCACATTGTGACCCATGATATCAATTGCTTTGAATTGCTACTCACATGGTGTCCCTAGTTCCCATGTATCTTTTAGCTTTTACACTAAATTTATCACTTCCAATTGTCCTCTTGCTGCTAAGCTTTTAATGTTTGCAGAATTAAAATGGAGGATCAGTCCCATGTCAATGTTAGTAGGGTGCTAACAACATCCATCTATCTACTTTAACCTTTATAATCCTACTCATATCACACAGACCCCTAGCTCTATATTGAAGCTCAGCCGAAATTTCACATCACAAAGAGCGTATAAAAAGTTTTGCTCTCAATTCATATCATAGTGACCTGTTCCTTCATCTGTTCGTTTTCTACCAATTAATCATCTTCCCACCACATTAGTTTGGAAATTGGATTCTCCAACTGACTCCCACCAGCAAATGTGAGTTGGTTGGTAGAAAAGAAAGAGAACATTTTGCAGGTGCCCGGACCCATTTTTGGTTATCCTGATATGTGGCACAAAGGGTCCATTTTAATACGTTTCCCTCGAATAATGACTTGCCTACTTCAAATCTGATGGCAGAGTAGAGAATAAGATACAATGATATGAGAAATGCTGGACCACAAAGTGCAGATGCTCCATATTAGTCAAGGCAAAGAGTTGGATCAAACTCTGCCTTTTGAGTTATGACTGCTGTATGTTAGAAATCAGTCTCATCAAAAGCGATATTCACAATTTTGATAAATCAATTTCTCCCTCTTTTAATTGGGATATCAGGTATGTAAGAAAGGCCAAAATCAGGTGTGGGATAACTCAATTTATGCATAAATGAGGATTAACGTCATAACAGTTGTTTTGTTCCTTGCCGTAAAAATCGAGTGTAGGGCAACTGAATTCTGAGATATCAAAGAGGGGCAATTTGAAACCAGGTGACAGAGCCATCACCCTGACTTAGTAGTGATGGTCGAGTTGCCATAGGTGTGGCTAGGTGGGTTTGAGATAAGGGTCGGTTGTGGTGTCACTATTCCTTTACGTCAACTTTCGTTATTAAATTTTTTTTTTCTTAATTATCATCATCATCGTTATAACCTTGTCCCAACTATGTTAGGGTTTGGGGTCAACTTTAATCTGTTTAAACATTCTAATATCATGCATGGGCTGAATCATTAGATTAAATATGTTGCATTTCTTCAAATCTATCATTGCTATTTTCATCTATATATGTTTTTATTGGCCTACTCCTTTTCCTTGAGGAGCCACCAACCTATATACAAACTATATTAGTTGTAAATATAATTATTTATGACTTAATACATAATCTACTCTAAATAATCCTGTATGGACCATCAGCATGAATCATTGGTTTTGTTTAAAAGCACACTTACACTATTCAGACTATGTTGGACCATTAAGCCAACTAACAAATCTGGTAAATGCACTTCGATGTGGTCCATTTTAGACTAAACACGAGACCAGTGGGTGCTTGATAAAATAATCTAGATGGTTCTTCACGTGGGATCACTGTAATAAAACACAAACTGGACAGTCCATCAAGGCATCTCCCTCTCCCACTCTCCAATAAGAATGAGATAATATTTAAAAGGGTAACTGTTCAGTGGGCGCATAGTCTTCTCTCATTCACTGTTTTTCTTCAGTCTTTGGAAAAGGAGAAATGGGAGTGACCCAATTTCTACTTCTTTTCATCATTCATCACTGAGATTCCAGGAACTTACAAGAGGGGGAAAAGCCAAAGATGGCTGAATAAAGGGGGTGGGGGGAGAATATAATCCAATGTGGAGTATGTGGGTGATTTTCCTTTTGCTGTCCAATTGGTAGCATGGGTGGAATGGGTCAATTCATCCACTCCACCTCCCCCAACTAACATTATTATTAAGAAGAGATCACAAGTCCCTTAGTAGTACATATGACCAAGCAATGGTGTCAGGATCCCTTTCCTTTGCCTCCACGTTCCTCTGCCTGTTGGCCTCAATATGCTATCATGCTCTTCTCATCTGGACATCTCTTGCACACATCCCCTTAAATACCCATTTCACCAATTTAATTTAGATTTTTAGATGGGAGATCTCTTTCCCTTGATTGCTTGTATTACTTTAGTTGGTTTAGCAGGTTCCTAACCTTCATCAACTAAATCATTTTCTTCTGTGAGGACCCACAAAAGTAATAATATTGGTAGGGAGGGCCCACCACTAGCAATCTCTTTCTTTCTTTCTTTCTTTCTTTTCTTTTTTCCTCCTCCTCATTGTCCAGCTTCCCATCACATGCTTCTTGAGTTGTTTCACTTTCTTTTTCCCCTTTGAAAATTCAAAAATTCAGATTACCCAGGGAAAAGAAGGTGCATCCTTCATTGGCCCTCCTCTTCTTGTCTGAACATCTTCCATTCTTGGATGCTACTTCACACCTTTGTAGACCCCAACCCCTCCAGTTTCTATAGGCTTGACTCCTACCTGAGTCTTCACTAAGCCAAAACTTTCTGGTAAATCACCAACTGTGCGCATGGATTTGGCTTATGAAATCTGAGATGCTAACCATTTATTATAAGTAGCCATCAAATCGACCATCATTAGCCTAATTTAAATGGGTTTCCAGATCGGTTTTGGCCTACTAGATCTGGATGATTTCTGGGATGAGTACAGCTATCAGTGGGCCAAGCCCATGACAGATGAATCAAATAATTGCGCCTATGAGGCTTGGTCCAAACAGCCCATGATGCCATATCATCTTGGTGATGAATTCTAATAGAGTTGTTGGTTGAGACCATTGCCTGGAAAAATTAGATGACAGTCACAACAAAACATTAGATTACGGGATAAAATATCAGGAACTTTTATCTTAGTTTTCTAGGAGTTTCATAGTACAACTCTTGAAGCCGACCACAAAGTAGATGGCCAGTACAAGACCGACCCACAGCATGTAAGATGGTTTAGAATTCAGAATTTCTTCCTGGTCAAATTCACACTACAAAATATTGGAAGCATGATTAGTTCTCCTAGCAGAGATTGATATCTTTGGAAAGTTCTGTTGCAATGAGTCCTTCCTTTGAAATAGTCCTGTTAATAATTATCTTTATGAATCAGTTGTGGGGCTGGGCTAAATCCTGTCCAACATCATCCTGTTTACTGTTTAGGTATCAGACTAATACGCAGGTCCGGTCTAGCTCATTAGGCCTACCCTAACTACCTTGTTTGCAAGTTTCATTCCCCTTCACGTGAAAACGTTGGGCCATGATGGTCCACTATAGTTGGATAACTGGGGCAATCCAGCCCATTTTGTCATTGAGACATAAAATAGGACCAGGCAGAATCCATGGGCTTACAAAAAAAGGCCCATTGCAGATTAGGATTGGACTGAGACCGGGCTGGAAAACCCCATTCTAAGCCCAAAATTATGAACCTAGTTTGGTACTGCTCTGTAGGACAAGTTGAATCAAGTAGATCGGAACAAATACTGATATGAAATGCATGCTGATGCTGTTCTCCTGTCAGCCCATTTTCACTTCTGCAGAAGTACTAAGTACTCGGTACTCTCCTCCTGTATACCCACTGCCACTTGGATGCATTCAATTCGTTGAGATAGATTTTAAGCATAGAGGACATCGAAGATAGGCGGAAGTTCAAACATCGCTCTAATCAAATTATCCTAACACTCAATTTTCAACCCATTAGAATTTATAACTTTTGAAGAACAATTATGCGAGTTGTAACTAAATCAAATGGTAGTCTATGATTTGATCATTATCAAATTAGAATGAATGCCAATTCATGAGAGGTGGATGAGTCTAAATGAGTCGGATTATCAAAGGTGAGAAAAAAAAAAAAAAACCCTGAATTCTAAATAAATTACAAAGTTCTCTACGGTCACAAGTACCCCTCTCTCTGTCTCATAATTAGTGATTGCCAAAGGTGGATTAGACCTAAAACTAATTAATTGGTCATGTCATGAAGAAAACTAGAGCAAGGGTGGGGTTTCTCTTGGTCATAAAGCTAGTGAGAGATGCAGTACAACCCTTTCCCTCCTGTTTCAATGGTGGCTTGGGAGTTGAAATGGTAAAATCCCATCAATCCTCTAGTTGGGTTAGGTCACATTAGCTTTCATGTGACCTTATCTTTCTCCCTTCTCTTTTATCTACTCCAACTTTAATATGTATGTTGTGGGTACCTTTCCCATTCTCACCTCCATATTCCTCACACCTATTCTCACGTTGCTTTCTTTCAATTGCCACGAATCCGTCTGCTCTCCATCGATTATTGAAAGCAGAATACACAGGAGCCTTTTACTTGGTATTATTGCCTTTAGAAAATGCCGACAACACTCACTAAATGCATGTTCCTCCAAGGAGATACGCATATCTCATATCAATTTCACCAAAGTCCTTTTGTAGTTTTGCCCATGGGGTGTAGAAGCCAAGATGAACTGTTACCACCATTTGGTTCCATTATAATATCTTTCCAGACAGTGCCCCATGGTTTGAGTATGAAAATTAATAAAAATCTCAACCACAATCCACCAACTTAATTTAACATGTTTCTTTGATTAACAGGGAATACTTTCTATTTGATGGCAAGGGAAACAAAGTCTAAATAATTATCAACAAGGAATGCTTTCTATTTGATGGACTGGTGACTTGAATAAATACAAATATTTAACAAGGATATGCAATACAAGTGGGTATAGTTGACCCTCGAGCTAAGTCTATCATGGGTTTCCTTCATCATATACAAATTAAGAGTCAGGTAAGAATGTGATGGACAACAAGTGGCAGAATAATTTCAGAAACTTGAGGATGGTATGAAATCAAGTCAAGAAGGATATTGTCGACTTTTTTATTTTTAATGATGTGGGTATCATAGAAGGTCTTAGATTCAATAGGACTCATTCTTCGGGTGGCACCTGCTAAACGGCCACACAAACATATACCAGCTAAATTTGGGGCGGTTTCAAACCCAAGACATGGGGAGCAAACCCACACCTTATGCTTATTTCAAATGGTCATAATCTCGCATTTGAGTATTGTCTCACTAAAGACACATACTTATTTTGAAGCTATCGACTAGCTCTACACCCGTGCCAATTAGCAGTTGCACTTTTCAACAAGGCAATTTTGAAGGTAAGAATACAATTTTTGTGCAAAACTTTCAATTTATAGTAGTTTTCGATTTATCTTATTTTAGAGCCTTTTAGTGGATTTTCGTGAAATATTATAAAAAGAAATTTAGAGTTTGGTTTTCATGTAGTAAGAGTTTTTTTTTTTTTTTTTTCTATTTTAATAACTTTTACCATTTTGGAAGAGTTAGGGTTTTGGCCTTTTGGGTTGCTATGTAAGTTCGGTTTTTTCCTTAAAATTTTCCCTAGTTCTTTCTTGTGGATTTACGATTTTGTTATTAGATTGAGGACGGTGCTTTCGTCTTTAATCCATTCCTGCATCCCACTACGTCATGAAGTTATCAGATTTTCAAAATTATAAAGGAGAAAAAACTCACAAAAAGTTTACCATAGATCAATGTGATATATAGGGGTTCAATGACAACAAGTCAATGCCCTCCACTAGAGTCCAGTGTTGGCCGTAGTTTGGTACCTGTCATCGTCCCTACTGCTAAACATTCACCAGCTAACCCAAATTGGCTCGAGTCTTAACTGCTTCCATTTGACCCAATTCCATGTGTGTGTTCAAAGTTCAAACCGACCTGTTTGGTACCGACAATTTTTAATCATTTAAAACCCCTTGCTAAGCCTTGGATTATGTTCCTAAATTTGGTGAGATCAGTATGAGCAGTGTAAACCATTGTAGGGACCATGTTATCTATCACACATCTGAAAGTTGTATTATTCACATGGACTGTACAGGTTTGCTCCTTTTGAATGATGGTGCAGGGTTGCCTTTCAATACTTTTTAAAGAACAACCTTCCTGTGCCATCTATACATCAATACCATATTTGTTGGAACCCCATGTTGAAGGCCATGTGTACTAATGGCGCTAAATGACACTCACTATCCGTGGTACTAGTGTAGTATGATATAATAACCATGGCTTTATTGTAGGTGAGAAAAGCATGGGTTCAACTACCTGCACAGTGGATTAGTACTATCAGTACATGAATGCATGTGTGTACAAGAAGAGGATGCAAAGGTCTTCCAAGCAAAAGAATATTATTGAACTTCTAAGAAATATGTAGTTGATTTGAACTTCACAAAGACTGAAAACCGAATACAGTTCAAATGTGTTATGTGAATGATCTTTATTCTCTTGTTTCCTACAGCTTCTTTATGCATAATTAAATGAGTCTAGTTTCATGGATCCGAAAGCTATCTTCAATTTGCATTTGTTATGCATAAAATGGTTATTGGGCTGTTACCCCCATAAAAGAGTTCCAAATTTGTGACTCATCCACTATGAAAAGAGAAGTTCGTCTTTTGAAAAAGATTTCAATGATCCTTCAAACCTTCTCTTGCCTGGTGGGTGGATGTCTTAGATGCTGTGGGTCTCTTTGCTTTATTCTACTTGCACTAATGCCATAACCTCTATTAATTTGAAAATTGGATGGATGTCAGTATTTGAAATTTATGATATAATTTAATGATATTATGTGATCCTCCTCTAAAAGGGGTGGCAGCATTGCATTTCAGTTCACCATAATAAATAGATGGTAATCAAGTAAAACAGAAAATATGAAAAATACTTACCCCTGTTTGTTTTATGTAATTGAGTTTTTGGGAACTCTAAAAGTATGTATTTGTATAAGTGGTTAAAAATGAAGAACTAAACGTGAATATCCAAAAATGACCATTGTATGCCCTCTCCTTCAATGTAAATTGAATCAAGGGAAGATGAAAAATGAATACTTGGCCATCATGCACCATCACCCGAGTATATCAATTCCTAGGAAAACCAAAGTCTCGTCTATATCGCTAGCTTATACCCTTAACCCCCACCTCTTTAATAAATTTTCCGGGGGAATTCATTTGAAAACAATTTACTGTGTATACAACTCCCATGTATTTTGGGCCTATTTGTTTGCATTGAATCCGAGGAACTTATTGGTTTCGTAGGACAATCAAAGAGGTAAGTTGTAAAAGATATATGGTGGAGATGTAGAAGGGACCTTAAGGCTTTTGTAGTATTTCATTTACTATGGTGATAACTTGGTATTCATTTTTCACAAAAAGGGAGACCTAATTGTTCAATTGTATAAATACTTTTTTTTTAAATTGGAGAAATTCAATTCATGCAAATAAACGGCCCAAAAAGGAATGCTACTGTGATGGTAATGAAAAAGGAATGAAGTTTGAAACTAAGCATTATCCCCAAAAGGAGATTAAAGACTTTAATCAATAAAATAAATGCCAAGCTTGAAGGATAGAATAAAAACTTAATGGAGAAATGGATGGGCCAATGGGTAGTACTCTTTAGTATGGACATAAACTATAAAGGGATTAGTTTGGGTTGGGTCTATGGTGGATCCAGATCCTACTCTAATGGGTCTCGCTCAAAATCCAAATCTATTATATATATATATATATATATATGGAGATGCTCCTATGAGATATCTCTCACTTTATATGAGAGATATTGGTAGGGATGGGTGTGGACCCTCACATTTAAGTTGTTGGTATTGGATATGGATGTGACGGCCCCCACACAATCTCTGATATAAGATGAGAGATATCTCTCATAGATGCATCTCCCATATAATATATATATATATATATGATATATTATTAATTTATACTGCACATTGTAAATTAATCAAATACTCAATTATAAACCTGACCGAATCTTGACCAGGCCCTGAGCATGAATCGAATCGGTTGAAAAAGAGTTTCTATAACAAGAATTTTGGGTCGGATCCTTTGGGTCTAGCTCAGATGTAGATTGACCCTAAAGACTTGGAAAACCTTTTTTTTTTCCCCCTTTCTATGAGTGACAAAAGCTTTTATTAAAAGAAGAAGATTTTACAAAGAGGAAAGTCAAAGAAAAGAAAAATAGAAAAAGATAGACCAAAAGAAAAGGTACAAGAGAACGTATCCACTCACAAGAACCTTAGGTAGCGTTTCGTTCGCTGTAATGAAAGTCGGAATGGCAGCCATATAGTTGGTCAATCTAAGCTCATAACAAAACACAACTTCAATGTTGGTAGATAAAATTCAGATTTCATTAAAAAGGAATCGGAGCTTTCAAGGATTAGCTTTCCATGTTGACACCCGGGCAACCGCATCAGAAGAATCGCTCTCCACAATGAGGATACTCTCGAAATTTCTCGAGAAGTTTCAAAATAGCCAACACCTCCACTTCACTAGAATTACAAGCACCCACATTTTTATAGAACATAAATATGACCTTATCATTACTATTTTGAAGTGCGCCTCCAATTCCCACTGGCCCAAGCTTACTTCTCGCAGCGCTTTTAATATTGAATTTAAACACACAACAAACTTCCTCATCTTAGCCAAACAAGCTTTCCAATTACCAATAAAATCATCGGGACTATTTTTTTTTTTTTTTTTTTTTCTCACTAATAAGACTTGGAAGACCTTTATTGCCCCAAAGTGTAGATATTTTTGTAGACCATCTGTATTTGAAGCAAAATTTATTCAGGTTTTCGAAGATATGAAAATTTGACACTCGAAGGCTTTTCGAAAGATCTGAAAACTTGATCCTCGAAGATTTGAAAACTTGATCCTCCTAACCTATGACCCATGTTTTCGTAATTTATTGTTTAGATTGCAAATTGATTTAGGATTAGTATGTACATGGGTCCATCATATCAATGGCTTGAGATCTTAATTATAAAACCTGAAGTCACTCTCAAATTGAAAAACAGAAAATTGTTGTAATTCATGCCTGAGTAATCCATAAATATGAACTACCTCATCATATCCTTAGCGCACCAGGATCATAGACTTATGGAAACAAACGACAATTCACTAACCGCGCCACTAATTAAAATTGGTTGATCAATGTAAGCCCTAATTTGAAGTCTATATAGCCAGAGTCATCATGGAATAGTATTTTCTCATAATTCATGTTGGGGTTTTGACTTGTGACAAAAGTTTTATGATGCTGCCAACCTACCTGAGACAACCCTCCTCTCTTTTTCCGGCTAGGGATGTAGTTTTTTTTATAATTTTATAACGGAGGGTTTCTCGGCCCTTTAGGCCGAACTAATCCCTACGGGCTCAGGGGGAGTTGGGCAAATCCCCTGTGGCCCTAGTGTAGTAACGCAGTTACGAACCCTCAACCTCTAAGAGCAAACCGTGGTCCTAGCCCAACTGAGCTACTCCTGCAGGCTAGGAACCGCAGTTAAAACAACTTGCAGAGTTGAAGAATATGGACCACTAGATAATATATTTCTATTTATTTTATATTGCTTGTTTCATGTATGGGTCACAGATTTTGGGCTTCTGCCCTGGAAGTCAAGCACAACTCAAATGGCTATTGATGGGGAAGGCTTCTTCGCGGTGTAACTTAGCCCATTAGAAGCTTGAACCCACATGTCCCCGCCCATATGAAATTACATTTACACCGAACTTGTCCAGGGATCAGGCCTGGGCCCGAGTCTTGAAGCCCAAAAGGAAATCCCGCCAGTCTCTAGATTCTATTTCTTCAATAATTCTAGCCCTAACCGTACCCAAAAAATGGGGCTGAAACTGGAATTGAAAGTTGGGTTCAGTAATCCTATTATCTATTTTTCACAACTAGAAGTGGCAATATTTGACCCTGACCAACTGGCCCGACCTAACCTGACTTATCTCTTATCAGCCAAACCTGCCCCACAAACTATATGGTTGGGTCATGGGTCCGATCTCCCTGGCCCACATAAAACGGGTTGGAATAGGGTTGACCCACTTAAACCAACCAACCAAAAAGCCCTACTAGCCCCCTTTAGACACCCCCACTAGGTCCCTTTTCTTACCAAAGAAAGATTAAGAGAAAGAAAGGAGGAAGAGAAGGAGAAGAAGTAAATGGAGGAGGAATGCAGGCCAGGTAACCTTCTAATCTCTAAAAAAAAAAAAGGTCCCTTAACAGAGTCATTGCCCTATTTTCTCAACTTAGGAAAGGGTTGTAAGGTATCTTACTATCTCAGTTGTAACTCTAGATTAATTTTTTGTGTCCAGAAAAATCTTAGTAGATGGCTGTAGAATTACAATTACTACAAATTTGTTCATTTGTCTTAAACATTTGCTGCCTCTTTTCTTGGCACTTTTATCAGGAACTTGCTTTGAGTATTTGGAGTTTGGACTCACTTGAAGCTCTACATAAATGTTTAAAAACAGTACATATGAAGTGAGTATTAATTTTTCAGCTAAAAAGTCTGATCAATGATTCAATATTTTCGTGTAGTACTATAACAATGGGATCTAGTTTCGGATGGTGGTGGATGATCGAGAGATTTGTATGGTCTTAAAAGTAAAGATGTGAATCGCAATGTCAATTTATGAACTTCAATGTAAAGAAATGCATGGATTTAGCATACTGCATCATGATTAATAATGAGATATGGTCATAAAGATTTTGTTGAGCACCAACTTTTGTCGGTTATGGTTCCTACGCACATAGAAGTGCTAATGTTCTTTGCACATTAAGAATTGTTTCCAAGGAAGACTGTTGGGAAAAAGGAAAATCCCGTAGCAGGCAGGTTTGAGTCCTAAGGTTCATATTTTCTTCTTTTTTTTTTATTATCCATCCATGGGTATGGGACCAAAGAGAAAGCTTGCACATATACGGAAAAGCAACACACTCAAGTTGAAAGGAAGTCCGTACAAGCGGGAAAAGGTCGAAGTGTTCATGGGCCGAGCTACGGCATATCCAGGCCTAGACCGGCTTTAGAAACACTGGCCCACGCCTTGCCACGGGCTATAAAAGTTAGGCTCGAGCCCGCCCATTTAATCAATCGGGCCTGGCTAAACTGGGCTTTTCATCACTTTTACGTGCATTAGAGCACTAATTAAATTAAATTACATGCAGTTCTTACACAAGCCAGGCCGAACTATGGGCTTTCTATCACTTAATATAAGCTTGGCCTAATAATTAATCAAGCCCTAATTACATATCCAAGCCCAGCCCAAAGCAGGCTAGGCCCGGATTAAGTTCAGGCTGGCCCTGCCCATGAGCACCCCTTAGGAAGAGTTGACGTACCCAAGGTTTGAACCCAAACAACTAGTAAGAACTCTTGTTATTGAGTCCTAAGATTCATTTACCATACAAAAGGAGAAGTCAGCCATTAAAAAGTACAATACACCTAAGTTGTACTCATGCTTTACATTAAATAGCATATTATCAAGATGAAATACGATAGGATATAGTGATGTCTCTATGGATAGGACTCCTACTCTCACCATACCACTCAGGAATCGATCTTTGGTTGGGTAGGTTTAGGTTAGGCCTGTCAAATGAGCTCTTCAAATGGGTACCTGGCCCAACCCGTCCTAAGCTCGAAAATATAGGGCTTTTAAAAAAAAGTTGAGCCGGCGGGCTAGGCTTGAACGATAGTTTTAAAGCTTGGCCAAAATGGGACTGGAAATGGGCAGAATAGGCCCGGCCCGGCCACAATTACATCTTATGCATACTCACCGCTCCTCACTCAATAATATGCACTCCTCCAAAAAAAAAAAAAAAATATATATATATATATATATATATATATATATACATATATATATCATTGTTCTTTGAGGCCTCAAAGTCCATATCTATCTAACATAATCCAATTGCTTTGCTTTCCTGGTCATCGATAAACCCCCCACACTCACCACTCACCACTCACCACTCACCACTCACCACACAATGGATCGACACTGACCCCAATTCAGTGTTCATCCGACTGATATTCACAACTGAATTGAAAGTTGAAACACCCTTCTTCTTTTTTTCATTATTCTTTGGGGCCTTAAAATTCAACTTAATCAATATTAATAATCCAATCGCTTTGATTTTCAAGGCATCCATACTCTATGAATAGAACTTTCTGCATTTAGGTAATCCAACAATAGTTCTAATGTGAACAAAACCCATGAATCAAAAGAAGAACAGAGAAACCCAACATTTAAATTTAAAAAAAAAAATGACATCCCTAAAAGAAATCATTTCCATATATCCTCAACTGATGAATGCCAATATTACTAGAAATCAATCCGAGAAGGAAATGACATGCTACATGAGTTATTCATCCATAAAAAGAGATGGGGTGCCATTTAAAAAAAAAAAAAAGAGGAAAACATAAATTATGGGGTTTGCACATTTGGAATCTAGGTTCTCTCTCTGTTGATGGAATGAAAATCTCCACAACGGCTGCCTTCTAGTGTGGTTTTAATTTCATTACACACGTTTGGTTTTCAGATATCAATCCTTTTTACCAACTCTTAATGGAAAAAGAATAATCGTGGTTAGCCCTGGCCGAGCCCGGGCCCATATAGAACGGGATTTGACGTAGGCCTATCCAATTTAGAGCCGGGATTGGACAACCCCCTGCAGGCCCGCTCAATATTCATAACGGGATTGGATAACCCAAGCCTATGCCTGGCCTGGCCCAGCCCAGCCCATTGTCAGGCCTAGTTTAGGTAGTTCCCCTTGGCCACTAGGCCGAGCAAGAGAAAAGAAAATAGGGAAAAAAAAAGTGGGGGTAAAAAACCCTACTGGGCACAAACCTAAGCCCATGTGAGTCCAATTTGAGTCCGGTCCAGTGATTGATTTATATAGACCTAGGTGTAGAGATGTAAATGTTCCATTGATTGAAGCCCCAGGTCCCAAATCATAGCGCCACAATGCCAACCACTCTGCCTATGGACAGCCATCATCCATACCACAAAAACCATAATTCACCAGTTTAAAACCCTGGTACCATCAACTGGACTTTTAAAATAGTATATTGGATCTAGAAATGGCCCAAAATTCCCTGATTGTTTAATACATGTATTGTGGCCACTAACCTTATAAGATGAGTCCGATTAAAGGCCGTTCCTACATACTAGTGAAACCAAGGCTGAACCATTGAAGTCCCTATTCAGCATAAAAGCTAGGCCCAAGGCCCAATAGGCCTAATCCATATTGCAATGAACATGAGACAGTGACCCACCAAATGGGTCCAACAAACCCACAGAAGATGAATCAATCCCATTTAAATCCTCTAAACTAGGCGCAGACTCAGGGTTAACAATCAAGCCCCCAAGAGTCTGGTATGGGGCATTCAAACTCACCCTGTTTCATCCGAGTCAAGTCAGCCCAGTATGTCAACGAGTCAAGCGAATTGACCAAGTCTGTTCAAGTACTCTGCCAAACTTTCCTGAGTTATTCAGCTCGGTGACCTTCAGAGTCGAATCTCAATTTTTAAACTACTTTCTGTGATTAAATTTCCCAGCAACCAATCTGGCTTTGTTACCAAGCTTAATCTGAACCGCCCATTGACATCGCTACATGTAGCACTGGCATCAGGTTGGGCACAGGCCCAAATTTAAAACTGGTTAGGCTATGTTATCGGCTGTCCTTTTTTATTTGGTGTGTGTGTGGGCTAAGAAACTAATCTGTTTTGGGTCCTGCTTTGGCCCAGTTTGGATATAATTCAGGATGCGACTCAGGCCCAGCTTGATCCATGAACCCATCCAATCCTACCCGTGTGTGTGTGTGTGTGTTCACTTTGCAAAATTGGTGAAAAATGAATTTGATCAAAAGTGACGTTCGATGAAACCAATGCAAATGACAATATCTGTGTATCCTGCAGTGAAGACATCTGGGGACATAGTAGTAATAGAAGAATGAAATGAGTCATTATGGTACTATAGTAAAATTTGTTGAAAGAATTCTTGATTTTTGACCTCAAATACGAACGTTCATATGATAATAAAGATACTTGGGCTTGAAATACAAGGGATTATATTGTGAGATTGTGTGGTGAAGATTGGAGAGGACACACATCCCAAATCCCAAAAAAAAAAAAAAAAAATCAAAAAACAATGAAAATATAGTAGTTGGATGAGTAAATGTCAAGGGACAGCTCAAACCATCTGCAACTGAAATAGCCACATATCATCTACTCACTCATCCCCTGCCTCCTAGCTTTAATTGTTACACTGATCAATGCAACAGAAAACATATAAACTTCAGAATAAGAAATGATAGAAGGGGAATATAACTAATGAGAGCGTGCTTATTTGTAAAGGATGCTTTCAAAGTACATCACATACTGCAGACGCTTGATTAGGATATTATGTGCTCCTTCTTCAATTTACATGAAACCCAGAGGAGAGTGCTTAAAATATAAGGAAAACAACCTGTTTGTTAAGGTAAGACATGCCTTGGTAATCATGATAGAATAGATGAAGAAAGGGGGCATGAGATGGTAAGTTGGCATATAAAAAGACTATGGTTGGAACGAATGTAGGAGGCACCCCCCAAACAAGCCATGATGAGTATAAATTATCTTCTCATCTCTTTGGATTTGGTGGTGCCACTTTCCACTGATCATAGTGGTAATTCATAAGGGAAAAAAAGCTACTTTTGCAGGCCCATTCTAATGATGGTTTACTAAAAAACATTTGTGGTGAGCATAAGCTTCAGAAGTAGGTTTTAGAAATAGTACAAGCAGCAGTGCTTGTGGCCCACAATGTTCCTATGTTAATGTGATAGAAGAGATCTTTGAAGTCTATAATTATCTAAAAACCCAAAAAGAGAGAATGATTGATGTTGTCATACTCTGATCTAAAGTTGTGAGATGAGTGGTTGAAATATGAACTTGTTGACCTATCAAAAAAATACAAAACCTTTTGCTTACATAAGCGGGCTGTTTGATTTATTTTGCTGGCTTAAAAATCATACAATTGCCAACATTCATGAATCTGATTTTTAAGAAAACTAAATCTCTAAGATCCCATGGGCTAAAAAACAGTGTCATCATGCACCTGGTAACATTCATGAATCTGGTTTTTATAGATAATAAAATCTCAAAGTTCTATCAAATGTTGTAAGATCCCTTAGCCTCAAAAAACAATACACCTAGCAGAATTAATAAAGCTGATTTTTTTTAGATGACTAAATCTGATAGCCCGGTCAAATGTAGTAAGATTCCTTAGCCTTAAAATCAGTACACCTATCAACATTAATGGTCTGATTTTTTTAGATAACTAAATCTCAAAGCTCTATCAAACAACATACCTGGCAACGTTAATGAATCAGATTTTTTTTAGATAACTAAATCCCAAAGCTCTATCAACCGCAGTGGCAGGTAAGACTTGTTTTTCTAAAAGCAGCAAAGAGGCTTCTATTGGTAAAATCTGCACAGGGGATATGGCTCCGCATTCAACTAAATGTAAGGAGGGAGAGGGAGAGGGAGAGGGAGAGAGAGAGAGAGAAGGGAAAACCATGCTTCCTACATAAGAACATCTTGATTTTACTTTAAAATTAATAATTCAGTTGACTTTGAGAATTAATTGAGTTTTGGTTAGTCATTTTAACATTTATTTGAGTCTTTGGGTCAGTTTGGCAAGTCTAATTAGTTTGAAATAGAGCCGATTCAATTAAATTTGTTTTAAATGGAGTAGCCTCAATTAGACCCCATTACAAATAGATTATTTAGTATGCCCGATTCAATTATAAAATGAAAAATTGACATACTTGGTATATCTCATTCAATTAGACTCAACCTAATGATGGTTTATTAAATGATTTTGTGTGGTGAACATCTTAGTCTCTGTAGCTTTGGAAGTAGATTTAGAAATAATACAAGTGGCTAGGGGAAATAAGAGGTCTTTGAGATTTAACTATCTCGATAATAATTAGAAAACTATTGATTTTGTTAGACGTCAGGTCTAAAATCTTTAGATGAGTTGTTGAAATATAAACTTGTTGACCAATAATAAAAAATCACAAAAGTTTATACTTGTATTAGCAAATCATCTATTTCACATTGTTTTAATCAAACACATGACAAGATTAATGAATCTGAATTTATTTTTTTTTTGTCAGATAACTAATTCTAAAAGCCATATCAAATCTTGCAAGATTCCTAACCCTCCAAAAACTGTGTCAGGTGTGCTACTTCTGGAGCAGCAGCAGAGGAATGCTTTTAAATGTATAAGAGGATATGACCCCCATACAGTGGGCGCAATGAATTACCATTTTTGGAGGAGAGAAAATCTTTGACTCCTACCCTTATATAAGAAATCAAAATCTTTTTTATTAAGAAAAAATATTTTACTTTTTTTCATTTTTGTAGAGAAAAATGTGTTGCACTAAAACAACAGAATAATAAGGTGTGTGAAAAAATCTAAATATTTTTCCTCTCCATCGGAGAATTTTCACCTTGTCACAAATATGACCCTGAATTTGAGGAGAGAGAAAGAGACCCCAAGACTCAACCAAGTAATTCATGAATGAAAAATGCTACTTGTCCCGACTTTGGGTCCGATCCGTGGACCGGTCCCAAAGTCAGGACACAAATATCAACCAAGTAATTCATGAATGAAAAATGCTACTTGTCCCGACTTTGGGTCCGATCCGTGGACCGGTCCCAAAGTCAGGACAAGTAGAAGGGCTCTTCATGAATTTGGATTTTGGAGAGCATCTAGACGAGTCACATCAGCTGTGAGTTTTCCACTGGAAACAGCATTATACACTCCTTTCTGACACACGTGTAACGTGCGGTCAAGATCGAATCCACATATCCTCTTTCCCTTAATTTCCGCTGGTGGCCATGCCCCGATGGCAAAATAACAACCGACAGAGTGAAATGGCCCACTTAAATGTTGCATGCAGATGTAATTTCCACCATTGAAAGTGATATGAGGTCACAATTTTTTTTTTTTTATAACTTAACATCTAATGATGATATTAATATTAGAGTCTGGATCACCTATAGCACGTATTATACTTTTCTCATAGATAAATAATAAGGATCCCCAGTGTTATCCAAAAATATTGTTACCATCATTTAATAGAGAGACAGTGACCAACGCAATAGGTGGAAACATAACTTTAAAATCCCTGTCTCGCACAACAAACATAGTGCCATTGGCTCATTTGATGCCCACCACGTGGACTTGTATCTTACCATAGTAAGTCCCGATTGCCCATATTGGACTCTCCACAATCATAAGATTTGCAATCTTTACAGCTAGGAAATCCGGATCCTGTAACTGTTATCTGAGAATCTACTGTGGGGCCCATATAATAATAATAATAATAATCTGGACCGTTCAAAATTAATGCCATCTCTTTTCAGATAAAACCCTTACACATCAGTTCAACAAGAGTGTGGTTGAGCGAGTGAGATGTGATTAAACACTGTATCAGAAAAACAATGCCACATCAGTGCTAGTCAATTCTCCAATTATGCGTTCTGGGAATGGGGTCCAGTCCACCCCTATTAAGCTCAAATTATAGGGTATATTACAGTGATCTGGATTGTCATTATGTGGGCTTTACATGGAGTTTTAAAGGCGTGATTGTTGGATTTATCTTTATATTCCGGTGTTAACTTGAATAGGAGATGAAATTTTATAAAAACCCACTTCACTTACGGCCGATCATCAGTGGTCCCCGAAATCAAACACGTCCACATGTTAGGTATTCCATATGCAGCACATGTACGGATAAAAACATAGACAGTTGAAGAAAAAAAAAATGGAAGCAGTAATCCGACTAACGAGATAGAAAGAGAGAACTCACTCAACTACATAGTATCTGCTCCTGTATTTAGAACTAATCTACTTATCAACATCAGTTAAAAAAATTTAATTTGGTAGGTCGAGTTGGGTCGGGTCTGGCAGAGAAACGAGTACAAAGGAGAGAGTCTTCTCTCTTCATAAAAGCCCTCCAACATTAATTTAAAACAGCACCCACTCCACTGCATGTCCTTCCCCTTCATAAAAATATAACACCAACAAAATGAAGCAGAAGAAGCAACTCCTAAAACCTCTCTCTTTCTCTCTCTTAAACCTCTCTCTTTTCTCTCTCTAAAAGCTCAATCTTTTTTCTCTCTAAAAGCTGCCTCTCTTTAAAACGTCTCTCTCTCTCTTCCTTATCAAATGCAGAGAAATGCCTCGTCCACGTTCTTCTCTATCTCTACCAGACGTCCCAACACCACCACCGCCTCCGACGATGCCGGCCTTTCTGCCGCAATCTCCGCCGCAGCAGCACCAGAAGAGCCACTCGCTCAACCCCAGCATCCTCATCATCGTTCTCATCCTCACCCTCGTCTTCCTCGTCTCCGCCTCCATCCACCTCCTCCTTCGCTTCTTCAACCGCATCTGCAACCCATCTCCTCCCTCCTCCTCCTCCTCCTCCCCATCTCCCGATGACCACCATCCGCCACCTCTCCTCGACCGCCACGTGCCCTCCGAACACCAAACCCTCATTGACTCCCTCCCCATCTTCCCCTTCGACTCCGTCGCCACCGCTTTTCAAACATCCGCCCCGGACTGCGCCGTCTGCCTTTCCAAGTTCGATCACCAAGACCAGCTCCGCCTCCTCCCTAACTGCTGCCACGCCTTCCATTCCCGCTGCATCGACGCCTGGCTCGCCTCCAACCTCACTTGCCCGCTCTGCCGCTCCACCGTCCTCGTCGACGAAAGCTTAGTCACCCACTCCTCCGCCGGAGGTGAGAGCTTCCGGCTGGAGATCGGAAGCATCAGCCGGAGGGAGATTGGGTCCGGGAGCCAGCGGTCTTATTCAATGGGGTCTTTCGATTACGTGGTGGACGACGACATCGAGGCCCAGGTGGTGGTGGCACCACCCGCCGGGCATCGCCGGGGTGGATCTGATTGTGTTTTGAAGGATAAGGAGGAGGCACCACCTCCGCCGGGAGGTGACGTGGCGGAAGCGGTCGGAGGGAGGGGGTGGCTGAAGGATTACATGGATAGGTTGGCTTCGTCGGCTTCTTCGTCGTTCTCTTCGTCGAGGGCGCTTTCGTTTCGGTTGTCGGGGAGAGGAGGCAGCGCCACCGGGAGTAGCCGGCGGATTGACGGCGTTCCGGTCTCCTCCGGCACGAGCTGGGACATGGACCGGGCTGTCCGGGCCGGAGAAGAGGCCAGTCATTTCTTTCGGTGGCTGACGGGGGTGTGATCTGTAATTTAGTGAAATATCAGTGGCGAAATTCGGATTGTTGCAATGACGGAATTACCCTCTCCCCTCATCTAAGGCAGAAGCTGCAAATGCATGGAGTAGAAGAGATCGATCTTCAATGTGGAATCCTGTCCGTCCGGTCATGTGGTCAGTGTCCAATCAGTGTTTTATTATCAACCGTTAATTTTTTATGCTATAGTAATTTCAGGGTCTGGATGTTCCAAATGCATGGGTAAATCCCAATTAAGATACAATGGATACAATAGTATGTTGAAGATAAGGTGGAAATTCTGAAAGCCACTGTGTGGGATCAATGTTTAAAATTGTCAAAACAGTCAATTAAAGAAACTTTTACTTTGGTGATTCTTGATTTTATTGTTGATTGCCTCTTATATCAAATTAGAGTGGAAACAGTCTGGCATGTTTGTTAGAATAGGATACATATGAATTTATGGTAAAATTAGATACATGAACAAATATTAATTAAAGATGTGAGGGGCGAAGAAGATATGCTGGGGAAATTTTTTTTTTTTTTTTATCTACATATCTGGGGAAATATATTTGAATTACAAGGGTAATGGCTGGGTCTTCATTTCTAATTTTTCGTATTCAATTTCCAATCATGTTTTACATTCACCATTTATTCTCCATTTTTAACCATTTATAGATATACGGAGTAGAATTTCTTGAAATTCATTTACATGAAACAATTGGAATGAACATCAACACCATGTTGGTAAAAAAATTGTTAAATTACTCAAGATCCCATCCACTATGAAACCTTATTCATGAATCATATCCTCACAATTGGCATGTAGCAAGTAGGCCTCAGAAAAGATCACATGTATTTGTTAGCTCTTCGGAGATCTCAGTTAGACAGGAACAAAAACAGGCTTCGGGCCTCACAGTCTCTGTAGCATGCCAGCCCTCTTGACCTACCCACGATAGGGGACCCACACTCCTTAAGGCTGCACGTCCATGTGCAGTAGCTTGCCAGTCTCTGTAGCCTGCCTGCTTGTAAGCCCCGCCCACGGCAGGGGACCCATACTCGAATTAGTCGAGAGTCTCTCTGATATCATTTGTAATGCCCCACCCCTACACGCATGCATGATATTGTCCACTCTGGCCCACGGGCCTCAAGGTTTTGTTTATGATGGGCTCAACCCACCAAAAGGCATTATTCAAGGTAAGAGTGTAAACTCTATATATAACTCCATTCACTTTCCTCTCTATAGTCGATGTAGGACTCTAGAACGTTACAATTGTGGACCCAAGGCTCTCTCCTTGGAATCAAATATTCAATGCTCGTGGTCCTCCTCTCCTTTTCTTGTGTCTCAAGTGGACCGTATGCACTAATTATGATGAAGAAGCATCTACATGATCTTGGCTTGCATCTAGTCTTAGAAACCACAGCTTCATTGACGTGGGTCTCTTGCTTTTGTCCTGACCCAGGTAGTGGGTTATGTTCTTTGCCTGATCTGCTTCTCTCCTTTGTTTCCTTTGTCTATTTTCAGTGATGTGTCTGTAATTTTTGTGCTCACGTTGCCCCAAAACAGGTTCCCATCTTTTTCATTATTTGTTATATTTTCTATAATACACTAAAAAAAAAAAAAGAAGAGAGGAAGTTATGGATAGGTGAGGACGATAACCATAATGTTACTTTCTTCATTATTTTGGCGTTGTGTTCGAGGGAGCGAGGGCTTATTTCTAATGACCATGGCCATTTGGGACCCAATTATTGATTAGATTTAAAAAAGTGGTTTGACACTTTTTAGTTGACTAATGGGGGCGACCGTCCCCAAAACCCAATAGGTAGGTCCACCTTGTGTGGGATAAAGGACATGACGCAGTGATGTAAGTAAGAATTTATTTGAATTACTATGGTGACTGATGAGAATTCATTTTTTTCCCAATGAATTCAATTTCCATTCAAGGGAAAATAATTTGAAAACTATGTTTTGATATTCACTTTTACATTATCATTTTAACCACTTATAGAAATGCAATCTTAAGCATTCAATGACATGAAATAAATAGGCCCTAAAATTTTAAGAGGCCATCTCAAGTCATTTGACCAACAAGTAGGACCAACAATGAGCAATGGACGCACTTGAAAGTCATTAAGCTCAAGTGTGGCTCAAACTCTCTTTGCGCCTTGACCACTTGTCGGTAAGGGAATTAGTCAATCTCCACTTGATAAGAAAAGGCCGCCCTCATTGAAAAAGTTTTATACTTTATATTAATCTTGACTCAAGCTTGACTTAAATTCAACTAAGATATAATTACCTACTACATTGACTTTGGAGGAACAAAATCCTCAAATGTTTACTTACAATGGCATTTAACATCTATCATTTCAATTTGTATAAACAAAACCACCAAACCCAGAGCCGGCCCTGGGCTAAAGCCCAGGAAGCCGCCGCTTTAGGCCTCCAATTTTTGTCCATTTTTAAGGGCCTCAAATTTCTTTAGCCCATATAATATATAAGTCTGTAGAAAAAAAAAAAAAAAAGACTGCCCAAGACATGAGAAAGGACCCAATTTCTAAACAGCCAATTACAAAAGGGCCCTAAATTAATGATTTTGTGTTATATTTAAAAGTAAAAAAATGAAAAAAAAAAAAAAAAAAGAGTATGAAACTTTGGAAATTGGAAAAGATTAGGTCGGCTATTATAGAGTAGTTTTGGATGTCGATTCACTTTCGACTTCGGAGATCAAATACACCCCGTCTCTCTCCCTCTCTCTCCCTCTCCCCTTATTCAAAATCAAACTCTCTCTCTCTCTCCTTATTCACAATCAAAATCGGGTCTCCTTATTCCCAATTAAAATTGGGTTTTTGAACTGCAAAACTATTTTCGACTTTCCGTTTATGTGTTTTACCACTTTGTGCCGACGAGCCGGGAAGAGAATCAAGTGATTGAACATTCTCTCCTTTCCAAGTTTCAAAGAATATTTTAAAAATGAGCCATTATTTTTTTTATCTGTTCTTTTAATCTTTTTGACTTTTAAGGGGACAAGACTATTGATTAACATTTTTGTTTGTTATATAAAAATTTGTAGTATACGTAAACTCAATATAAAAATAAAAGGATAAGAAAATGTACCACTAAGTTTAACCACAATATCAATTGAATCAAATGATCTTTCACTTATTATGAAGAAAAGAATTCAGTTGAATCATCACATTATGAAAATACAGATAATTTGTAGATGGGTTATGTTTGGCAAATTTGTTGATTGTTGTTTATTTGATTTAATGAATTATAGATGCTCTTATGGTGTTGATTGAGTTATTGATGCTAGCCTAGCACTCTATTGTTTCGCAACCTCGGTAATTTTACCTGAATTTGAAGCTTTTGAATTTGGATTGAGCGTTGGTTCTTGAGTTCTGCATTAGATTGTTTCCTAGAATCATACATCCTAGAAAGTGCCTCTTAGGGTCTGAAAAAAGAAAAAAAAAACGAAAAGTTGATGCACTTATCCGAGCCCCACAAATAAGAGATGCTTTAATTGAATTGGCCCACACTACTGAAGATCCGAAAACAAAGAATGATGCGGAGTCCTTAGCAGAACATTGAATTGGCAGTTTTGAGTTTTTAGTTGGCATGATTATTTGGCACAATCTATTATTTGCTGCTAATTCCGTTAGCAAGGTTTTTCGAAACGAAGACATGCATATAGATGTTTTTGTTGATCAGTTGAAATGGCTTATTGCATTTATTGAAAAGTATAGAAAAACTGGATTTGTAGAGGCCATGATTGAAGCTAAAGAGGTTGCAGCTAGAATGAATGTTGAACCGGCATTTAAAAAAAAAACGAATAATATATAGAACGAAGCAATTTGACGAGAACAATAGTGAAGAGGCGACATAGTCAGCTGAAGAATCTTTTAGAGTGAAGTATTTCTTATATATTGTAGATCAAACTCTTTCATCACTTCAAAGCCGGTTCAAACAGTTTCAAGTATATGAGAAAACTTTTTTATTTTTGTTTGATTTGAAGGATTTAAATGCTACCAATGATGAAGCTTTGATGTCGTATTGCATGTGCTAATCTTGAAACTTTTTTGAGCAAGGATGCGCTTTCTGATATTGATGAGAGATACTTATTTTCATAATTGAAAGTGTTGAAAGAAGTTTTGCCAAAAGAAACAACAAATTCAATTGATGTGCTCAATTATTTGAAGGTGATTGATGGTTGTTTTTTTAATACATGGTTTGCATACAGAATATTGTTAACTATACCAGTTACAGTTGGCTCTGGGGAAAGAAGTTTTTCAAAGTTAAAGTTGATCAAATCTTACCTTCAGTCAACCATGTCACAAGAAAGATTGAATGGATTAGTTATGTTGTCAATTGAGAAGGCCATAGTTGATAAGATTGATTACGCAGCTTTAATTAGTCCATTTGCTGCAAAAAATGCTAGAAGAGTAGTGTTTAAATGAATTTGAAGTGATGTAATGACTATTGATTTTTCTATATATATATATATATATATGTGTGTGTGTTTTGAATTTTGGTAATGATTAATTTATGACCCATTTTTTTTAAGCTAATTTTCGTATACAATATATAAGGGGGCTCCCTTTGAAATCTTTGCTTAGGCTCCAAAAATCTCAGGGCCGGCGCTGACACCTCCCCCCCCCCCCCCCCCCCCCCCAAAAAAAAATTTTTGACTCCATGATAAGTCAAAACCCCTCATTGTACCATTTTGAGAAATATAAAAGTGGTTAACAACTATTTTCAAGCTCTCATTTTCATATCGTACGCGTAAAGGACAAATGACCCATAAATACAAATTATAAGTCTTTAAGCGGAAGTCAATAAAAATCATTTTCATATCATACGCGTAAAAGACAAATGACCCATAAATACAAATTGTAAGTCTTTAGGCAGAAGTCAATACAAATGCCTCGTTTTCATAGCATGCGCGTAAATTAAAAGACAAATGACTCATTAAAACAAATTATAAATCTTTAAGCGGAAGTCAATAAAAATACCTCAATCAAGATTGAAATATACCTCTACGCCAATTAGAAAGGAGAGAGTCATTCTGTGAAGTTTTAAGACTAATCAAAGACAGACTCGGAGACACTTAGAAACTTCCCAACTTCGAAAAAGGAATAAAAAAAAAAAAAAACAGATAACTACAGGCAGGCATATTTTCCAATAGATAGAGAGTGGTGACCTTGAGCTCTCAAGTCTCGATCCAAGTCAATTTTTATCTTCCTTATTTTGTTCCTTGTCGTCTTCAAGAGAAGGCCCAACAACCTACAAAAGTGTTATGAATGCAGAGAAATAAAGACTAAAAATATATAAATGGGCAAATTAATTTATACATGTTTTGTCATCTACCTTTTTCACAGCTTCCCTGCAGATTGTATTGGTGAGACTTGGTGTGTGGGTCTTCACAAAGTCTAGTGCATTGCAACTTCACGGATAAACTGGGGACATATATTAATGGCACCACTTCACATTTACCATATTATTATATCAAAATCAATATGAAAGTCTGTGTCTTCATGTGGCCCCATTTCCATCCTAGACGTGTCAAAATCAAGAGAGTAAAAAAAAAAAAAAAAAAAAATTTCTTATCCAGCCAAAGGTGGTAGACCTATGTAAGACTCTAGATGAAAAAAGGCCTACGTCAGACTCCAAATACGCGGAAGCCTACTGTGAGCAGGAAAGAAGACCACATGCACATGTAAGGAAGATGACTGGAGATAATAAGACCGTGGGTAGACCGGTGTGTAAAGGGTCCCACTGATGTCCCACTAAATAAAGCCCTGCATAAATTGGGCACAAAACTTGATAGCTGCATGAGGGACCAGGTGCCAAAGGAAAGGAGATGTCTCCATTGCAGGGCCAAATGGGCGAATCTATAGGAAAGAGTTGTACAAGATTTGCTACGAAAAAGAAAGGCTGCCCATTTTGATGTATTGATTACAATTTGATCACTGCTCAGAACTTTAATTGGCCGTACCAGACTGGCTATTGATTGCGCACTTAGGACGATCAGTGTCAATTGGGACCATGACTCCTTTAAGAAGTGGGCCATACACAGGTCATGAAGGGGAAAGATTCAAGGAATGTAGAAGGAGAGTCCATGCATGCTCCATCTCAATCCAACACTCTAGCATGAGACTGCTCCATAGTCATCTCATGTGTTCAAAGTTCAAACGTTCTGAAATGTGCACAAATGCCCGGCCATTATGATATTTGGTTTGTCTATGATCACTCACATCACAGGCCATTATGATATTTGGTTTGTCTATGATCACTCACATCACAAGCACCTATCACATTTGAATTGTCACCGATCTTAATTTCACAATGACATGGACATTAAAAATCATTATATTTTATCACAATTTAAACTTTTAAATAGGCCTTAAATTTTTACCTTATTTTAAAAAAGGACACAAGTCTCAAAAGTGTTCAAATTAGCCTCTAAGTTTCTCGGTAAGTTTTTAATTAAGAACATCCGGCCAATTAAATGTATTTCCTGGCAACATTGTTTCTCGGTTTGTTTAAAATATCTAAAAAACCCTTTATTTAACGACATTGTGTGGTTCCGGCAGCCACTACATGCAACCGATCGTTGCGGGGATGTTGGTTGTCATTGACCATAGTGAAGACGCCAGTAAAGAAAATGAGGAGGATATAAAGGAAGTGAATCAGGATTTTATCTCAATGAAGGATAATTTGAGTTTCTAAAAAAATGAGGGAAAATGTTACCGGGAAATAGCTTTAAATAGACGGATGTCCTTAATTGAAAACTTCATAAATACTTAGGGACTAATTTAAAAAGTTTTGAAACTTCTATTTTATTTTATTTTAAATAAAGCAAAAACTTAAGGCCTTATCTAAACAATTTCCCAATAAATTTTCCTTAATATATACCCATCAAAATTTTAGGCTTAGGAATTAGAATCATTTCACTGAAACTAATATTGAAGGCACCCATACTCCACAACAATCACAAGGGAGGTGGGGATGAAAGATCCTGGTGGATGATATAAAACTTTAAGTGAATCCAATGATCCTAACCCTTGATTTGTTGCCCACAAGTTTAATGGTTTTATATTTAAAAAAATTCACACTGTATCATAATGGTCTAGTCCATTTAAATCAGTGCAAACCACATGGGATCCGTGACATTAGGGGGATGGGGGATGGGTTTGGATGGTTCATTTAGATTGATAATAAGGAGGATAGGTTTGCACATGCAGAGGGAGCAAATGCCTATATTTTATATTACACACACCATGTTTTTTTATGCAAATCTAATATGCCAAATGTTAACTATTAGTGGTTTATCCATCTATATTTATTGTTTAGATAAACTCCACACAATCTCCTGACCTATTCCAAAGTGGGTGGAATTGGGCCATAGATTGTGTCTCACCTGGTCATAAGTTGGTTGAATGAGAGAACAGCTTGTAGATCATGAGCAGGATTCAGAATTAGTTAACTTCAACCAAAATGCTCCATCAATCAAACCCAATCCTATTTTATCTTAAATTATTGAGTTCAGGTCATGTCCAGATACACTACCCTTGACAGGATTTAAAATAAGGACGGTTATCTAACAACTTCAATTACATAACTTTCTCTGAGAATTACTACTACCATTGTATTCAATTCCCATTATAGTTTATCTGAAATTGCTATGGGTTCGGGTCCATGACAGATATACTACAAACAGGGTGCCGAATTGGTTGTGACCATGGTTTAAAACAATGACAGAAACACAATAGCTTCAGCATCTTCAGTCACCATCACAAGTACACATAAAAGTTTCGGGCTGCTTGCTGGTTTTGTTAATGGATGCAAAGTATGGTTTTTGTGGAGCTGGTGATCGCTAGCAGTTGTTTAGACATGATGTGAGATTGAATGGATTACGTTGCCAACCTTCTTCATTGTTTTTTTCTGTGGCTCCTCCTAAATTAGAGGAGATGGTAAAGCTGCTGTCCCGCATACTTTATGGTGTCTTTTTTGCTTTGCAACTGCCTTGAGAAGTTAATTTGTATTCTTATAATTGATACTAGAAAAATATGTCCGTGTTAATAATTATAATATTAAAATTTATATAAAAAAAAATTATGATCAGTTTCTTTAAAATTAAATGCAAGAGGTTTTAGTCTGAGAAAGAGGGGAAAAAAAAAGTCCATAAGAATTAAAAACCTAATACCATATAATTAAAAAAAAACACAATCTCATGAAAATTGAAGATTAATTATCAAGAAAACTAAAAAATAAAGTCAAAACAAACAAACAATATAAACTATGAATAAAATCCAATGAAATTTAAAAGACGTATAGAAATAAAACATAAAAATGAAAATCCATAATCAACTCAATAACATAAGAAATTTAAAAGAATCAAACACTCATAAGAAAAAAAAAAAAAAAACTCAAAAATGGAGCACAAAAGGGCAAAGACAAAAGAACCCACAACGTCATGAAAAACAATCATTAAAAAAAAAAAAAAAAACTAAAAACCCATCACAAGTGAGAAATTATAATAAAAGAAATACAAAATAAAATGAAATAAATTCTATTAAAAAGGCTATAAAAATATATATAAATAAAGATCCATAGACAATACAATGATAAAAGAAATTTAGAAAAACCGAACCAACTTATGATAATCTAATACTCAAAAATGAAAATCTGAAGCCAAAAAAGAAAAAAGAAAAACCAATAAAAAAACTTCACGAAGAGAACTTATAGAACCCAATGGAAGTAAAATGAATAATTAACTCATAATGATAAGCATTAAAAAAATGAAAAAAAAAATACAACAGAAAAATGATAATTCACAGAAAATCCCATGATAACAAGTGAATTAAAAGCAAAAAAAGCCAAGGAGAACCCAATACCCAAAAGTTGAAACAGAAAAGAGGAAAAAAAGAAGCTTATAATCTATGAAAACCATACAAATACAAACCATAAAAATATTAAAAATCTATAAAAAAAAATTTTAACTCATGATTCTTTTGTATAAATCATATTAAAATGACATAATTAAAATTGCTCAAATAAAATATGATGAACTCAAAAGTAAATGAATTAAAAAATGTTTACCTCTTAAATTGAAATGTTTAATAATTGCTCCAATTGTCTCAAGATGCTCACATTTTAAAATGGATTGAACACTGATCTAAACTAAGCATGCAAATGAGACATGAGATGGTACAACAAAAAAAAAAAAAAAAAAAACTATTGAAGTTGCTCTAAAAAAACACAATGAACTTAAAAGTAAATTAATGGAAAAAATAAAAGTTCTCTTGTTGACATAGAGAAATAGAATTATATTGGAGAAAGTAGAAATTGAAGATAATAAGAATGAGCTTAATTCTTTATTTAGATGGACCAATATTATTGGAGATTCTTTTAACCATTAGTTCCGCATTCTTAAAAAAAAAATATACAATCAAAATCAATAGATAAAAAAGAAACCAGATAACCCAGAACCGAGAGTGGATTAATTAAAAAAGACTAAAGATTAAATAAACCAGACAACCCATAAATCGGCATTAATTTCACATTCTAAAAAAAAAGAAAAAAATCATTTAATCAGAACAAATAAAAATACTTGAAATTCCTTAGATTAGTGGCACTTAGACACTGGGACCCATTAACACCCAAATGCTATTGCCTTGATAGAAATAGGATGATATTGAGAGTTTCTTAATAAAAAAAAGGCATGATGGATAGTCCAAATCGAAAAAAAAAAACACTTTATTTGGAAAATTCTAGTATTTTGTATTTTTTTTTATCAGAGAATCAATTTGACCGTGGAAATAATTCAGAATGAGGTGAAAATTTGAGGTATCCCATAAATAGGAAGGATATTTGTGTTAATGATTGTGATTTTTAATAGATGGGATCTATCGTAGTGTTCTACCCTATTTACATCATGATTTATAAAAGTCAAAACCACAAAAAAAAAATAATCAAACTCCACTATTTCTCCCTCGGCAAGCGTGCATGGTGGCACATCAGTTACATGGAAAGTTTCTCACCTCCTCTTTAGCTCCACGCTATTGTCGCGAGTTTTTTTTTTTTCAATAATATTATCATTTTTTTATTAATTATAAAACTTATTGTTTTGTTTGATCAATTCCATATATTATATATTCATTTGAGTTTAGTTTTATTGTAAAATGGTTGTCATAGAAAATTAATGACTATATAGGAAATCATATGAAATAGTTATTTCAAAAATTTGATCATCTATGCTTAAAGTTCAATACATAAGTATGATTATAATAACAGCAATATTTATAGGGGTCAATATTCTAAAAATATAGTTATTTTTATAAATACCTCGTAGATAAATTCTAACTCCCGGTCAATATTCCAAAGGGGGCTGGGTCCCTTCCTCATTAACTAATTTTAAGTTTTTGTTAATAACTATTAACAAAAAGATGCTCTATGGTGTAGTGGTAGGGTCGTTCATTTAAAAACCATATATTATGATTAATTTTTACCATGTCATTAAAAATATCGGGTTGGGTCCAAAAAGTGTGCTTTATCTTTGGCCCGACCAAATTTACCCCGACCCATTTGCTAGGATCAAACTAAATTAGTCAAAATCAATTGAAGTGAATTGGAAGTGATTTCAATTTGAAATCACTTCGCTTCATATATAATAATGGAGCACCCCAATTATGGACCTCTCAAATTTTAAGCCATTTATAAATCAAATCCATCGTCCATGAAACTTTAACTCAATCTAATGTTTTAAGTTCAAATATGTTTGCTAATTAAATTCAATGAAATAGATGACACCCTTTAGATCTTCTCTCTTAACAAATAAATATTTTCCCCTTGGCAAATCCCTCTCCCCCATGAAATTCAAAATAGCTCTTAGGCTGAAAAAAGAATGAAAAATCATTTACTCAACTTCTTCCCTTTTTCCTCCATGAAAACGAATCTGATGAAAAGCTTGAGATTATCTCTGCATGTCTTTTTTTTTTTTTAGAAAACGGTAACAAAGATTTTATTAAAAGAAGGATGAAAAGAATACATCAAAATTTAAAGAAAAGAGGAGTTAGAAGATGCAAGAGAGAATCACCAGCCACAACTCCAATTACAAGATGACACCCACCCAAGGAATTAACCTATATACCCCTTGCTTGCTAGCACATCCGCCATTGAGTTAGCAGATCTAATCTCATGACGGAAAGAGACATTAATGTGAGGTGAAATCTCCCTAATTTCATTGAAGAGGAATTGAAATTCCCATGAGTTAGACTCTCAGTTAGATACTCACGCAATCACATTTGAATAATTACTTTCCAATACAATGGCACAACTATATCTTGTTGAGAACAATCTAAAACCTTCCAAAATTGCTATCACCTCCACTTCATTAGAGTTGCACACACCAACATGCTTGGAAAACATGAGAACGACTTCACCCTCACTATTGCAAAGCACTCCTCCAATCCCCGCCGGGTTCGGCTTATCCCTTGAAGCACCATCCACATCGAACTTTAAAACTCCATAAGAAGGGAGACTCCAAGGAATATATCTCCTCTCCTTACAAGGGCAACATCTCTTGCAAGCTCCCCAATTAGAAAGAATATCATCAAAAGAAAACTCGAAGAACTCCTGTCTAATCAAAGCCCATTTCGCAATTCTGAAAGCGATTTTAGAGATCAAAACTTCTAATGAGGAAGAAGAGCTCCTGAATATCATTTCGTTCATTTCCTTCTAAATAAACCATAAGAAGGTAAATGGGATTATCCTCCACAACACCCTACCGCACCACAGAAAACACCCTCCCAACCAAGATTGGACCACGTTTGTATTATTCTTCAGGCAACACCAAGCAAAACCACATCTCCCGATAAAGTTTCTCCAAACATAGGACGCGACCTCATAGTGAAGAAAAAGATGATTGACCAACTCCTCTTCCTAATTTCCACACATCACGCAAACATCTCTACATGTCATATTGGAGAGATGCGATTAAGCTGGTGATCCTAGCAACCCAGATTTCATCTAATTGCATTAGACTATTTTCTCAACTATATAAACTCTCTAACAGAGATTGTGTGTATATGTAATAAACTCTTCTGTGGTCACTTATTCATGAGTTATTAGGGAAACGGCTCTGTTATGGCATGGAGCGAGGAGAGAATTTCAGGTGTTATGAATATTTTAGGATTTAGAGAAGAGTAGTGCTATTTGGACAAACTTTTTGGACAGAATTTTGGACAAACCCTATGATATCCCTTGAATATCATGATATTCAAGGGATTTCATAGGGTTTGTCCAAAATTCTAGCCAAAAAATTTGTTCAGGTAGACTTTTTGTTTAGAGAAACCAAGTCTCTCTTACCGTTGAGGATCTTTGTGGCGACTTATTGGGCCCAAATGGCCCATATATATTCGAACATCTCTCAGTTGTCCAAAAGATCAGAAACTTGTAATGATAATAATTAAGCTCCGTGCTTATTTTATTGCACCTCATTAAGAAAAAACAATATGGGTTAAACACTCCCACTTTTCAATGATTTTATATTGCTACCAGTATTCTGTGAAATATCTTTTATTAACATGTCATAACACTACTTCCACTAAACAATGGAATTCGCAAAGCTTCAATTGAGTAATTCTCAAAACTGTACCATGAGGTTTTTTCACGCTTTCTATGGAATGCCTTCCATGTGTCTTTCAGTGTAATATGTCTTCCTTTTTTTTTTTTTTTACTTTGTTCTATAATGCAATTTATTCTTTACTTTTGCTGATGTCACGCTTTTCATTATTCAAAAGCCTTCATCACTATTCATGATGAGGTATTTGGGAAAGCAGTGAGGAGAGATTTGGGTTGCTAGAGATATTTTAGGATTTGGAGAGATCAAATCTTTCTTACTTCCAACAAAATATCGAAATAAAAGAAATAGAAAAGGTACAAAAATTTAATAGCAAGGGGATGTAGCTCAGATGGTAGAGCGCTCGCTTAGCATGCGAGAGGTATGGGGATCGATACCCCGCATCTCCAGTTTTTTTTATTCTTCTCTCTCTAATAATACCCTTCAACTCCATTTTTTTTATTTTTTTTATTCTACTCTTTCTTTCTAATATTTAGCAAGGCCCTAATTTTAGGCCAATTTAACTTATTTGTATGAGTCTAAAGCTTTACATAAAACAGATGTGGCAAACGGGTCAGGATACAAGACTATGTTTGTGCGCGTTTTATGGAAATGCATACGAGGCCATGATAGATTCTTTGTTGCATTTTTAACTAAACGCGCTGCAAGCAATGAATGAAAACCGAAGGAGGGAAATGATTTGAAATCTCTTATCGTGGGAATTTGTTTAGGAAAGACTCAAAATCGTCCCATTTTAGTTTGAAATGCATGAGGAGAGAGGTTGAGTTCTACCACTAATAGATGCCTAATGTAATCCTAAATCAACTTTGTTAAAGGGCACTGAAAAGCTTGTTGACCCTGGACTCATTCCTCTCCCCGCAAACCATGCTATAGTCATCACTTTGAATATTTCTTCGGTAGAAGCCTCTGTTTGTGTGCGTTTTATGGAAATGCATGCGAGGCACTTATGGATTTTTCATTGCTTTTTTAACTAAACGCACTAGAAGCAACGGATAGAAACCGAAAGAGGGCAACGATTTGAGGTCTCTTATCATAGGAATTTGTTTGGGAAAGACTCAAAATCGTTCCATTTTAGTCTTAAATGCATGAGGAGAGAGGTTGAGTTCTACTATTAATAAATGCCTAATGTAATCCTAAAACCACTTTGTTAAAGGGCGCACTGAAAAGCTTAATGACCCGAGGACAAATTCCTCTCTTCGAAAACCACACTCTAGTCATCACATTGAATATCTCTTCGCTACAAGACTCTGTTTGTGAGCGTTTTACGGAAAAGCATATGAGGTCATGATAGATTCTTTGTTGTTTTTTTAACTAAATGCACTTTAAGAAACAGATGAAAACCAGAGGGGGGAAATGATTCGAAGTCACTTTTCATAGGATTTTGTTTGGGAAAAACTCAAAATCGTTCCATTTTATTCTGAAATCCATTGAGAGAGTGGTTGAATTCTACCACTAATAGATGCCTAATTTAATCCTAAATTCACTTTGTTAAAGGGCACTAAAAAGCTTATTGGCCCGTGGACTCATTCCTCTCTCCGCAAACCATGATATAGTCATCACTTCGAATATTTCTTCGTTGCAAGCCTTTGTTTGTGTGCGTTTTATAGAAATGCATGATAACTAAATGCACTGCAAGCAACATATGGAAATCGGAAGAGGACAATGATTTGAGGTCTCTCATCGTAGGAATTTGTTTGGGGAAGACTCAAAATCGTTGTATTTTACACTGAAAAGCATGGGAATAGAGGTTGAGTTCTACTACTTGTTGATGCCTAATGTAATCCTAAATCCACTTTCAAAGGGCACGGAAAAGATTGTTGACCCATGGACTTATTCCTCTCTCAACAAACCATTGTGTAGTCATCACTTTGAAATCCTAATAGATGCCATAGTAATCCTAAATCCACTTTCCCTGCTTCTTATAATTTATGTTCCTCTTTGGCCAAAAAAAAAATTCCATAAAAAAGATCTAAATACAAATATGCCATGGCACTAGACCGATATATTTATCCAAAGTGGATATTGTTAGCCATCGAGCAATTCACAATTGAGTTCACAGTTCGACACTAACCCAGATTCAAAATTTTGATTGGGTAGGATCACTTAATTTGTTTTCAATCCGCTTGTCTTTCAGTTCGAGTTCATTAAGTTCATTATACTAATTCGAATACATAATTTGATGTACTTCGAGATGAATTGTTGGTCCAATTCAATACTAATTCGAATACATAATTTGATGTACTAGAGTTTTAGATAGTTTAAGTAATATATTAATATAATTTCATAACTTAAATCTTCTTGATACTTGAGAAATTTACAAAAAATTAATAAAAAATTTCTGACCTATACATCTATCTAATATACTATACTTCTGTTGTGCCTTAATTCACAACGGTGTTTACTCTCCTCTACATCTAGTATTTGGTTTCTGTGTGTGCCTGTGTGTGTTTGAGAGAGGGAGAGAGATTAGTTTTTTGGACACCAATGTCAGTAAGAAAGGGTACTTGGTCTTGGCTTGTTGTTGCCGACCCTGGATTGATGGGATAGGGAAATGATGACAGTGATGATGGTGATTTTTGTGATTGAAGAAGCTCTGTGATGGGTTCTGTCTAGTTTGGAACATGGTGTGTTCACCGAAACACTACTCTGCTTTTCATATTTGTGTTTTCATTTACAATCACAATTGTGATGTTCTTTCTGAACTGGATGATGAATTCTGGGAATTGGGTTTTTTTTATTATTATTATTTTATCATGTTTGGGGTTTCACACTCTCACATACTATATGACATGAGCTTTGTTCCAGCTTTTTTTGGTTTGTCATTCATATTGTTAAAGATGGTACGGTGACTATAAAATATATGCAATGATATATATGCTAGCTGTGATGGTCCTTTTTTTTTTTTTTTTCTTTCTTTATATTTTCTTTATCCCTAGAGGGGAATGAAAGATACCTATAGATAGTAATTTAAAGTTTATAGTTACCATGGTATAATTGTATGGGTTAATTTGCCTATTTCGTATTGAATTCCTTAGAATTCATAATATGGGGGGTCGTCTCAGAGGAGCATTAACACGGTGCTAAATGAAGGGTTTATGGTGGAGATCTAGAAGGGACCACCATTTTACTAGCATCATGAGTGCATGATCATTTCCCTTCATAAGGAGAGGTTTTTGGTGGCTCCTTGTGATGTTAACCTTTAATCCTTTTCCTTGCAGTCACTTTTAATAGATAGGCATTGCTTAGAAATCCGAGGAATTCAATACCCCTTAATCAAACACGCGGGCCCTATATTTGCATTTCCATTTTGGCTGGCTTGGGGATTCACATTGTATACAACAAGATTTTTCGTTCCATGTTTTTACTTGGCATTCATGTTTTTAAAGATGGTTTGGTGACAGTAAGTTGTATTTAATATATGCCAGCTGTAATGGGGCTTTATTCTATTTCCTTTATCCCCAGAAGAATGAAATACTTACATAGTTTTTTTTTTTTTTTTTTTTATTAAAGAATTAAAGTTTACAATTACTGTATAGGATGAGATGAGCTGAAATGGCCTCTATTCCGTTTTCTTTATACACAGGGGAGTGGAAATACATAAATAGTAAAAACTACTCACTTGAGTCACTTTATATAGTTTCTACTGGGATTGATCTATCCATTATTTCAAAGCTGCTCATTAGAATTTATTATTAGTCATTTAGTTTGTCTCTAGAAGTGCTTTTGTTAGCTTTTGGCATTAGCTTCTTCATAAAAGAGCTCTAGTTAGCTCATGCTTTTTGAAAGCCATTGACATTTTTGGGTACATCAATCATAATTTAGTAATACATGCATTCCCAAGTGGTGAAGTAGCTGTGGCTTTGATAACTAAAGAATGTTAGGAAAGGTTAATTATGAATTCAAGGGGTCATGCTTGAGTTTCATGAATTGTACAGAAACATTTGTGGAAGGTGGTGATGATTTTGAGGATGAGTTTGAAGAGGAGGATACAGAATTACACGTTCAGTTATCTTGCACGGACATATTCATTTAACATTTTGAAGCTACATATGTACACTTGAAACTCATTATTTTCTTCTGTTTGAAGGTTGGTGATGGAAGTGGAGGTGGTGGAATTCTGCTTGCTGGGACATGGTGAGACAGAAAGGCATTGGATCTAGCTGAAGAAGTTTGTATCTCGTTTGGTGGTGACTAGACGATTTATGCTTTCCAGACATCTGCAAGTTCCACCATCGAAGTACGCATTGAAAATATGGCAAATAAGTAAGTATGCTTTGACACTCAAATGGTAAATGATATTTCCTGTTAAACTTTCTTATGCTATGAATAAAAAGAAAAAGTTTGGTTGGATACTCACTAAAACTACTCAGTGGAAATGAAATCATGGGAAAGGCTGAGATACCTTTGCCGTAAAGATTACGAGTACATATTGTTGCTATATGTGACACAATAAGCCCCTCCTCCTTTGAATTGAGCATTTAAGTTTGGAACACACTCTCTTCTTTATAAAATTTCTTTGAATTAAGCTAGGAGCATAGAATTATTTATAATTTATGTGACTTTACTTAAATTTAAGCTTATTTACACTACATGAAGCTAAATCTTGAGATGCAATTTTCTTTTCATTTCTTCATTTCAAACATAACTTACATTTTTTTTATTTTTTATTTATTCTGAACTATAATTAACATGATTTTAACCCGCACCCACGTGCTTATGACAATGAGCCACTCCAAACTCTCTAAGGTTGATATTCATTTTATTGGTTGATCTTCAGCTTCCACAGGGTTAATTTTGGGTTTCTACTTGATTTATAACAATTATATCATTAGGGTCATGAAACGTGCGTTCTCTGCCAAATTCTTTTATTGCTTGGATCTCTCTTCCATCTTTGAATGTTGGAAATTATATTTTCCCATCCATTTTCAAACCCTACAAGAGATTTATGTACAAGTAGTTTTGTGACTTTTGTCACTATTATGTCTTCATGGAAAAAAAAAAATGTGTTACATTAAACTTACAAACTTACCCATTTGAGTTTACTTTATATTGAGATTTATCTTTTAAAATGGTTTGTTGGTGTTATATCTGAATTATAGGTTGTGAACAGACATTGCAAGTTGATAATGTTTACATTCTTGCAGCCTGCTAAGTGCTAGCAGATGTTTCATGTTTCTTATCTTTTGATGAAAACGGTTGGACGCTTCTCTGTCTTTAACCTTTTAAATTGATAACACCACTTCTCAGGTATGGCTCTCCCAGCATGCCCGATATCGAAGATTTCTCCTCTGCTCATCGTGCACGCTTGGATGAAGCTGAGGTTGCTAGAGCTATACCAGACAATTATACCTTAGAGGTAGGCCTCTCTCCTTCTTTCTCACAAGAAGGTAGGCCTTTTAAGTTTTATGTAAAAATTATATTCCATTTTTAGGGGATACTTCACATCAGATTTGATAATCATGTTTGTGTCAGACACATGGACAGAACTTGACATTTCTACTAGAAGAAACATTGATTGAACTTGTAATACTAAGTATTTATAAATATATTTCATTTAGAGGCAAGTTTATTTAATTGGTCTTGAATTTCTAGGATTTTAAGCATTGCTTCCAATGTTTTTTCTATGAAACGTGCTAAAAGTGAAAAAGTGATTGCCTGTTTACTTGGATGAAATTGAATTCGTAGGGTAAAGAAATGTATTCCTATCAGAGCGGTTAAAATTGAAGAAATAAAAATGAAGATTTACAAATGGCCATTGAGTGTGCTTTCCTTTGGGGGAAAATGAATCCCTAGCCATTACCCTAGCAAATCAAATCCTAAGATAGTCAAATAATCACATCTATATCTCCACCTTACATCTTTCACAGCTCACATCTTCAATATTCCTTCATTGCAATCCATTTTACCATGAATTTTTAGGAATTCAATTCCATACAAACAAATGGGCCCCAAAAGTGAAGGTCAATAAGGAGCTATCAAATAATTTTTACTTTGATAGGAAATGATTTCACACCCATCACTATGGCGAACTTAATCCCGGGAAAGTGGAGTCCCATTTAGACCTCCACTTTAGACCCTTCACTCTTTGCTAGCTCTTTAATGCTCCTTCCAAAAAATCCCATTTATTATGAATTTCTAGGATTTAATATGAAGTAGGCAAATGGGCTCTAAATAATTGCCGAATTAAGAAGTATGTGAGTCACATATATAAATGATTAAATGATAATCTAGAGTAAAGGCTAGACTATGGAATTTGATATGGAGTAGGCAAATAGGCTCTAAAATGCAGAGTTGAAAAGTATGTAACTTGGATGCTGAAATATAATTAAACCATAATCTAGAGAACAAGCTAGAATTTGTGTTTGTGTTTGCTCTTATTTCCTCGTCCATCAAAAGATGAAATTGTATTCCCCAACTTCGCATGCAAGAGTGAAGAATGTCTTGGGCACAGGTTTTGTTGAAAGTGTACGATCTGGCACTTTGGTCATGTAACATCCCTTTTCAAGTACAATTAAAGTGAAATACAGCTCCTGGTGTAAACGGTTTTGTAGCTTGAAATAACCCTTTCAAAAATGGCGGTTGTTTGCTTCAGTTGTGCCTGTAATTGTATATGGAAGCATGAATCGGGCACAAATAATCTGGGGATGTTAAGAAACTGGGCACACGTTCTGAGTAGTGCACTTTGATCATGTCTGTAATTGTATGTGAATTACTGGTAATTGTGAACTCCACACGAACGTGCTTTAGGGATTACCTTTCACTCTCTTTACTTTGTCAGGTATCATTTCCTGGAGTTGAAAGGATTGTCCAAATTCCACAAGAGCTTGATCTGTTTAAGGACAAGCCGATGTATGTGAAGTATGTCACCGAAGAGGCTGCAACTGAGTCACCAAAAGAGAGTGACGGTTTTTTCAAGCTCGTTTCGTTTGATTTGGAATCAAGCTATTGTACTTGGAGCATGGCGGATGTAAGAAAAAACAGAGAACAAGCAGGAAAAGGAAGACCACTCAGCAAGAAACAAAGAGAATGGTGATTGCAAACGCCTTTTGATTCCTTGCGTCTTGTTCGATTGTATTCTGATTGTTGATATATGTCATGGCATGTCTCAAACATGCTAGACTTTCTGAGGTAACTCATCATTGGCAAAAGGTATTCAAAAGCGGTACTTAAACCCATATGTATAGTAACAAGTAGATGTTAAACGAACACATGCAGTTTCGGACTTGTATTTGCAATCCGGAATGAACTGATTTTCAACAGCTTTTGCAAGTGTTATTTAGCTTAAAATGGATTGTGGGTCTTGAGTCTTGACAGAAGAAATGAATCTCTACTGGTGATGGAATGGCCAGTTGCCAATTATACTGGGCTGAATATCACTCTGATCAGATGAGTGCATTCAATACTGAAGCTGAATTACAGCAATGTGACTAACTCGCATTGGTGAGAAGATTCATTTTGGAGATGAATTAATCAATGGTGAATATCAATCAACTTGCTATTTGCAACTAATCACAGGGGAGTGTGGGTGTTTTTACAGAGGAGGGTAACTTACTATTTACCAGTAGGCAGTAATGAATCATTCATAAGATTCTTAATTCTTGTTCTGAAGGGAATTCATCTGAATCTAATCGGCAGTTGGAGTGAGTGCTTCATGGACCTGTTGAGATTGAAAAATGGTACCAGCGATCCGATGGCTGCATCAGAGTTCCTGTCTACCCATATGGGGCCCTCTATTTTTTATCCAAAGCATTCCTGTCATAATGCCCCCTAATGAATGGGTACTGCCTCAATGTCACTTACTATATCATCATCAGAGTGATAGATTTCATCAGATTCATTATTGGTTGGGAGATAAAATTAAAAAGATGCTTGAAAAATGAGATTAACTATTGAGTTGGAGCTTTTGTTTCTAGACATTGATGAATACATTGGTGCATATCACCTCCACCCAGGGAAATTTGAAAGACGATGTCAATGGTATGCCATGTGATATTATTATATGAATGACTTCAAGAAGAGGTGCTGCCCACATGAAAACCCCTATGCTTTCGTTAATCCAGGTCTATTCCTTGGTGTCCATTAAATGAGAATTCATGCTAAAGTTTTGGCAGGAGTTTTGCGGTGGTTGGCATAAGGTGTGGATTTACTTCCCACGTTGTGTGCTTGAATCCTACCTCAAATTTACCCGGTGCACGTGTTATGAATTTCATGTGCCTGCACCTTGGGAGTACGTAGTCTCTTCCGGTTATATACAAGAGAAAAAAGTTCACCAAAGCCCCGACCCGTGACCCAACCAAGATGTAAAAAAAGAGAAAAATGAAAAGAAAAGAAGAATCTGTTTGTAAGAGCTACAAGTGCAAGTTTTCCTCCACTTAGACGAGAGGAAATCTTGCAAATTCAACCTTACCGCTTTATGCATCAGTGGCATAACTGCAAATGCAAGTTTTCCTCTTCTCATATAGTAACAGAACATAATTGGTGAGCCTACATGTGGGTTAGCTTCTTTATTATTACATGTAGAGTAAAAGATATTGCATATAAAAAAATAATAATAATAAGAGTAGCAAACTTTGGCAGTTGATAGAGGCATTAATGTTCCCCGTAACATGAAATGAAAGAATCAAGATACGACGCATTCCGGCCCGTTTGGTAATTTACTTTTAAAATAAAGTGGAGTGAAGTGAAATAAAAAGAATGAATAAAATATAAGTGAGTTATGATGGTATTTTATTTTTAGTTGTTTGGGATGGAATATCTTTGACTTTTTGCATGGGGAAATGGAGTTCTTTTGTCTTCTAGTGAGTAAATGTAATTGCTTTTTGACTTTTTTTTAAAAAGATGGAGGGAATTTTGGTAAAAAGTGCTTTTGATGGGATGTTTAACTTGATTTCACTTCACTTAACTATATTAGTAAAATTATCAAACGGGCCCAAGTAAACCATAACTAGGTGAATTGCAAATTTAGAAGGCATCCCATTCATCAGGTAAACAAAATCTCTATGTCATAGAGATCAACACATGAGTACCAAGTCCCAACGATAAAGTAGCTAAACATAATTGGTGATCCTTCTTGTGGGGTGGCTTCTTTATTATTCGATGAGAGTACATAATATTATATATATATATATATAAATAAAAAAACATAACAACCCACTCATTTTGGGCCGAATCTTGGGCCCGTTTGGTAATTTACTTTTAAAATAAAGTGGAGTGAAGTGAATTAAAAAGAATGAATAAAATATAAGTGAGTTATGATGGTATTTTGTTTTTAGTTGTTTGTGATGGAATATTTTTTACTTTTGTATGGGGAAATGGAGTTTTTTTGTCTTTTAGTGAGTAAATGTAGTTGCTTTTTTACTTTTTTTTGAAAAGATGGAGGGAATTTTTTGAAAAAATGCTTTTGATGGGATATTTAACTTGACTTCACTTCACTTGACTATATTAGTAAAATTATCAAACGGGCCGGATTCATCCTCGAAAGAGATGGGATTATCTTGAACGGTTTGGACTATAGATGTGTGGGCCTAGGATAGAGTTCGGGGTACTCTTACAATGTTACCATGCAATGGTTGCGGCAAAGGATCCAATCTGTCTTATATCAAGAAGGCATTTATTTTATACGTGGAGAATCCTCTCCTTTTAAATTTCACTTCAAGTGATATAGAATCAATCCCAACTAGATTGAAATTTGTCACAGTGCCAATTCAAATAAAAACTATATTTTTGAGCGGTTTAGATTTCAGAAATAGCTTAGTTAATGGCTTTAATTATAGGGTTCCATTAAGAGAATTTGAATTCACAATAAATTGGACCTGAAGATGAGATTGATGTAGGCGGTCAAACTCAGCAGTTTTTAGATCCACTGTGATTCAAAGACTGCCGACCATCAATTAAAAAAGCTGCATCACAAAGTGAGATCGCTAGTGGGACCCACCTCAGAGGAAGGGAAGAAGACAATAATTCTGGATGATCCAAAATTGGGCAAGAGAGCGATGTTGTAATGATTATTGAGTGAAAGGGAGAGACTAGATGACGGTGGCCCCATTGGACCTTTATTTCCATCCACATAGCCTATAAGGCATACGATCGCGAATACTTTAGACCTTATATCATATTAGGGAGTGGACCTAACATCGCAACAGTAGGATATATACTATATATATATATATATATATATATTGTAAAATAGAAATCCTCTCTACCAAGAAAAAATAATTTATTTTATCATTTTTCTATTTTGGAAGGTAAGTAAATAAATTCAAATCTCTCTTGATTCTCAATATAGAAGTCTTTTATTGCAGTACCTCACCAATCCAACCCATATTATAAATATAGTCGTTCTTTGAACTTTTTTCTTTGTAATCGAGATACTGTTGGTTTGAGGCATATTCTCAAGCCCAGATAATATAAGGATCTCCGGTTCCTGATGGTAACAATTTTTACCCTGTATAAACCATCCAAGAATCAAATATTTCATAGAACTAAAGATATGTTTAGTTTGGAAATTGCTATGCAAAGTAAGTTTAGGAAGTGCAAAGCCATGAGACACTTAAACACATACTTCTGCCATGAGTCGTACTCAATTTTCTTGGTTGTCATTCTCGCTTTTAAACCAGTTAAAACTTTGCGTAAAGCATGAGCTAAAACAATAAGCTATGCCTATCCTAGAGATGGAAAAGAGCGCAATGTAGTCCAATGCAGGCTAAACACGGATTAGGCTTGGGCTAGATCAGACCATGAGAAGCATTTTCACTAAATGAGATATGCATGTCCTAGAGGTGGAGAGTGGTCAAGTCCGGACTAGATCAATGAGGTTAGCCCATATTCAGCCTAAACCGAGGTGCACAAGCACGTACCGTATCAATTCTTCATATTGAGTTCATCTTCTACTTGGTTTGAGAGAGCCCATTCCCCCAACCTATTCGAAAATAAAACTCACTTTTCATGTGTCAGGATCCGATCTCAAAAGGCGAAATGATATTATTTTTTACAGTAGAATTTAATCAAGTGTGGACCCCACCCTATGTGTTCCCTTCTCACACACTAACTATTTCCTATTTGGTAAACTTACTGTACCAGTGATGTGAAGTAAAGGATTAATTCAAGAGACAATAAAAAGAAATGGATCACATAAAAAATAATACTAAATTTTAAGAATCACCACTTCCTTCTAACAAAAAAAAAAAAAAAGTTAAAAAGATACTCTCTAATGCCACTAAAAAATTAAAGAAACTAGGGTTATACATGGGACGGGCTAGGTTGGGCTGAGGAATGTCCATACCTGGCCCAACTCCTAAATTAGAAGCCTGACGCCGGCCCAAGCCCAAGTCGGGCCAAAAGTTGCTTTCCCAAAACCGGCCCGCCTGAAAATGATGGAGCCCAAGCATAGCCTAAGTTTAATTTATATAACAGAAAAAGAAAAAAAATATTTTTTTATAACATCCTAGGTTGTAGCTCAACTAGTCATGTCATATCACCCTATATGACACCCCCACCCCCCACCCCCCCCCCCCCCAACAATAAAATGTTTGTGTGTTCAGGCTGGGCTTGGCTTCAGACTCTCTCCAATTGAGTCCTAGAGTGACGCATCTATTACTAGGGCCAAACAAAAAACCTAAGCCTAGCCCAAGTGGGCTAGCCTAGGTTGGGTAAAGTAAATTTACCACACGGGTGATTTATCGTGATTTGATATTTTTGCATTTAAATGTGAACCATACATGCTCATCCATCATTGTGTGGAGCCAACCCCTGACCCATGACCCTACCCTAATATTAAAAAAAAAAAAAAAAAAAAAAGAAAGAAAAAAAAAACCTAGCTTGCGACTATGCCACCGTATTCATCTGTGAGGATCCGATCCCAAAACCTCAGATGATATTGGTTCTTCACCGTAGGATTTAATAACGAGTGGACACCACCCAATTTTTTCACTTATCACTCACTAATTGCTTCATATTTCGTGAACTTACTTTACCGAGGAAGTAAAGTGAATGTCAATTCAAGAGACAATAGAAAGAGAGGTGTCAAATAAAAAAACCCTAAATTTTGAAAATCACCTCTTCCTTTTAACAAAAGAAAAGAGTTAAAAAGATACTTTATCATGCCACTGAATGACAAGAAGAACTTGGCATATTCATGGACCGGGATGGGCTAGGCTGAGGAATGTCCAAAACGGCCCAACTTCTAAACTAGAAGCCTAAGCCTGGCCCAAGCTTGAGTGTTGCTGCCTAAGCCTAGCCCTCATGGAAATGATGAAGCCCGAGCCCGACCCTTGTTAGACTTATAGAATTAAAAAAGTGAGTTTCTTAAACCCTGTGCCTGACCCAACGCGAGCCAACCCTGACCACGATCACACTTACAAAAAAAAAAAAACTCTTCTTAAAATAAAAATTCAAAGATCTACTCTCTCGCCTTTTGATTTTGCCAAACCTTTGCTTTTGTTATCTCTTTGCATTTAACCATTCACTTTACTTCACCAGTTAAGTAAATTGACGAAACAAGTGATTTACTGTGTGATTTGATAGTAATGCGTTTAAATGCTAATTATACATGCCCATCCAACATTGTATGGACCAAAGCCCGGACCCATGACCCTACCAAGATGTAAAAAGAGGCAAAATATAAGAAGAATATGTCTGTAGGTTTTCCTCCGCTTAAAGAGGAGGAAATCTTGCAAATGAGACTTTACCGCTATATTCATCCGCGGTATAACTGCAAATGTAAGTTTTCCTCCTCTCAGACCGAAGGAAAACTTGAAAGTGCAACTTTACCGCCCATATAAGTAGCGGTAAAGCTGTGTGAGTGCCCAAATCCATTCCAAGCAAGTGTTTCCATTTCCTTTTATATAAAACTGGCAACACACTTAAATATAATGTTTTCTTAAATTCTCATTATTAGATAAAAAAAATTTAATAAAAAAATTTATTATTTTGGATGGCTTGGGTCATCCCAAAAATTTGTGCTTATGGAAAAAAAAAAGAGCAATGGAGAAATAAATAAAGAAAATCTTCTCCTAATAGGGGAAAGTAATGTGTAACATTAACAAAAAAAATAAAAGAATATATATATTTATTTAATAACGGAGGGTGTCCACATTACTTTGGACCCCACCTTAATTACCCAAAGGACTCAATCCAAAAAAACCAAGTATAGACCTTTTGGACTCCATAAACACTGACTTTTGGGGTGTAATCGCTCAATGAATCTAGGTAGGAGCCCCTTCAACTCTACACTCAATACCTATATCTCAAGTTTACAATAATATAATATCATATAAAAATAATTGATATGAATATTCTCTGTGCGTCTATCTCTGACTGAGCTTAATATATATGAGAGATAGCATGTGGGGCCAACCAGTTCTTTTTAATCCATTGATTTGCTTGCACAGTGGGTTCCCACATCCATGGTTCCCGACTTTCAAGTTTGTTTTACATGGTAAAATTAAGAGGATTTGGAAAGAGTAGTAGTTGGTTGAATTTGAATATGATGTGATGAGGTAAATCTAGTGAGGTGCAATGGCCCTCATAAAATCCAAAGCCCATGTATATTTTTTTGAAAGGAGAGCTCCATGAATGATGACGTGGCAAAATGAATTATATTGCTTTAATATAAGTATATATAATACTCCCTCCCTTACAATTATATATGTATATTTGGGCCGTGTAGGGATTCCGAATCTCAACTACTGAGCAACTTTGTGAGGATTTATCAGTGAAAGGGAGAGATTATATATATAGGAGAGGAATTTCCTAAGCTACAACTGATGTTATCTTAAATTGAAATCGTCTGCAAAATTATCTTCATCGTCAACTGCCTCAAATCATCGTCTCCAAAATCAAGATAAATTCATTTAGAACTGGATTTTCCAGTTCCATCGTGCCATAAACAGAGATTGTCAACATTGATTTGTGAGACAAGTACTTTTTCAGCTTAGGTTAACATAAACTGCAGCTTTGGAGAGCCCTACTCTATATATATATATATATATATATGTTAACTTCAAAGATAATAGATAAATACCAGTCCAATTTTATTTTATTTTTTAATATCAACATCAATCATGTCTTCAAAGATTTTGTTTCTAGATGATTTTAATGGAAAAATGCCCTTAGACTTTGTGAAGGCCTAAAAGGCCCTCAAACTCCAATACAGATGATAAAGGCCCCCTCTCCACGAGTAAGCCCATGAGCCTAAATCAGAGCCCAATGTAGTCCATTGCAGGCTAGACACAGATTAGGCTAAGGCTATATCATATTAGGGAGTGGACCTAATATCACAATAGTAGGATATATACTATATATATATATATATATATATATATTGTAAAATAGAAATCCTCTCTACCAAGAAAAAGTAATTTATTTTATTATCTTTCTATTTAGAAGGTAAGTAAATAATTCCAAATCTCAATGTAGAGGTCTTGCATTGAAGTACCTCATCAATCCAACCCATATTTTAAATATAGTCATTTTTTTAAATTCTTTCGTTGTAATTAAGGTTTTATTGGTTTCGAGTATGTTCTCAAATCCAAATATGTTCTCCAGCTTCTAATGGTAATAACTTTTTCCACTGTATAAACCCGTTCAAAAATCAAGTATTTAATAGAACCAAAGATGTGTTTAATTTGGAAATTGCTTGAGTATCTCCATGCAATTCAAGTTTAGGATGTGCACAGCCATGAGACACTTAAACACTTACTTCTGACATGAGTTATACTCAATTTTCATGTGTGTCAAGCTTTTAGACTAGTAAAGACTCGGGCCAATGCATAGGCTAAAATAACAAATACAATATTAAAGAAAAGGTCAAACAATCAAACATAAATGAACAATCTCATATATATATATATATATGAGAGGGGCTCTCCTAAGCTACAACGTATATTATCTTTAGCTGAAAGCATCTTTTTTCTTTTCTTTTTTTTCACTACAAACATATATAGATCTAATTGGATTTGATTTTGGGCATCATGACAACTGGATGCAAGTTCAAACCCACCGTTGTGAGATCTGTTGTGTACTTGGATCCATGATGGAGATGACAATGTTAAAAAAAAAAAAAGTATAGTTTGCTATTCAGGTTAAGATGGAAACAATTAAAAGGCATCCAACCATGACATTAATTCAAGTAAATCAAAATCAACGCAATGGTCTCATTTTTCAATATATGAAGGCAATGACTACAAGAATGTAATTACAGACAGGCATGCAAACACTAAGCTACAGTATGACAAAGTTGCAAGCAACCTTATGGAAGGCAATCATAATTATCCCCTCTCTTTCAGCTTGTGATCTATAAGCAGATAAAAAATGAAAAAAAAAGGTTTAATTTCAACATTCACCCACTTCAAAGCATTCTTGTGCAAAAAAAGGCGTCATATAGTTACACTGCATGAAAATATTCTTAACACTTTGTGATTGTTTGATTGCAGTAGTAGGATGAAATCTGGAGACAATTTCTTGAGCTTAAAGCCGACGACGCTGCTCTCTTCGATTGCCCACACTCCCATCTAAGCTGCATCGAATGATTCTTGAAGTAGGACACGATCATGTTGATGATGATCTAAGAATTCAAAAAATATTGTTGTGCCAAAGAAAATGATTGAATGCCGCGCCTCAGTGAGATGCTTATGTATCTCCCTGCTTACTCCTCCCATAAAACATCAGCTTTGGCAATTTAGGGAAAGTATTGGGAAAGGACCCAATATTACTGATCATGGTATCTTTGGCACTCTTATATGTGAAATGCTCCTTATGGCTCTTGACAGTGCCCATCTTTGCTCATCAATACTCAAATCATATCCACATATCTATAATATAATCTTCACATGAACTTACTCTACTCCCTTTGCAGGATGCATAATAATCATCTTTCATGTTTTCTCATCCTAGGTTGAGCCTTCCAATTCAGATAATTCCCTTCTCTAAATCTAGTCACCAATGAATTCCAATAACTTTTGCAAGACGATTTCTAATTCTGAATAATTCCCATGATAGCTTTTCAGTAAAAGAAAATGTCTTGTTTCATATATGTTTATTTCTAAACGCGCTTTTACTACTTGACTTATGAATATCATCTTGAAACCCAGCATCTCATTTTAGCTCAGGTATTGTCATCATTTGTAACGTTTATTGCCTTATATGAGAATACAGTTGGTTTTTTCAACCAACATCTCAAACGCTCTACATCTTTATAGAGATGCATTTTCATCATCCATTGATATTCTTTTATGATCTCTCCAACCTCGATTGTCTGTTTCAATGACAACCACTAGAATTAAAATACACAAAAGCTAAAAATTTTCCGATACCTCCCATGCCATGGGGACTGATCTTTGGGGCCTCCACTTTCATTGAAGCTTTTTGAATCACAATTAACACTTGGTCACTTCTTTCTTCGCCCATTATCAATTTCCTTGGGCCATCATAAACGAAATCGAGCATCAACTCGTCTGAGAACTGAATGTTCTCTTTAATATCAATTTGTAAAGATTTCAGCATCTGAAAGACAAGACCAAACAGTCAAGATTTAGAGCAAAACAGAAGTTGGGTAGTGAATAGTGATAAAAAAAAGCTCAAATATCCTATCAGACAATTGGAAAGAAAGCCAACTTACCCCAGATTAAACAAGAACATGAAACCAAATGAGTTGGGAGTGCACAAAGAGGAAGAAAGCCCCACTGATCACAGGTTTCTTTCTTGCAACTGGCAATAGAAAACAATGTCTTCAAGAAGGGAAGATAGAAGAATGGAAGAATTGAGCATTCTTAATTTGCAGCCCAATATAATTATATTGCTGGGGTCTTGGTCTAGTATCTGTATTCATTACAGCTGTGACTCTCTGTACCTTTGATTTTTCTTCTCTCCTTGTGAAAGACGGGATTTTGACTCCCAAGCTACACATGTTAAACAACATTTTTTTTAAGTTTCAAAAAGGCTGTTTTCCAATTATTGAACAAGGAAAAGGTGGAAAAGTCTAAGACACATCGCCATCTGCTACAGGAGTTCCGATTCCCTATTTAGACCAATCAGGAGAACACATGAGCTTGTATCAAATAGGATTTTCTGTTTCCTCCAATCAGGATATCCGGATTCATCCTACAAATGTGAAAGGAAGAAAGGTTGACCGTTGAAGCCACATCCCTATCTGCTTCTATTAAACCCCTCATTCGAATTTTAAAATCTTTAAACAATCATCATGTGGTGGAAAATTCCTTATCACATTCACACGCCTGCCGACCAGTTAATGCCAGGCTTGCATGTTTTAATTTATTCTCATGAACGCGAGGACCAGTCAAAAATCAACCTTCTGCCTACGACCAAGTCTTTGTTTCTTGGAAAAACTACCGAAAAATTCTCCTTATTATGTCATTGGTAGGATGACGACCCACTAGGAATTTAGAGACGTGAGGAGTCCTCTGGGTATGTTTTAGTCTTTTTTTTTTTTCTTTTGTCATTTAGCGACATGGTCAATATCGACCATTCTGTACATGTTATTCCTGATTTGCATAACTCAAATAAAAAGTGGGGTTTTCTTTGTTTGTTGCCGGTGCTGCTCCAGAGTGGTGGATGTGGCTAGGAGATGCAGGGAGAAAGATGATACGAAGGAATGGAGGGCGGCGAACATGGGGTCGTCTTCGTTGGAGGAGGAGGGAAGATCGCCATGGAGGGAGGGAGGAAGGGGAGAGAGAAGAGGGGAAGGGAGACGGAGCCGAAATTGTAGGAGGAGAAGAGGAAGAGGGCCCAGGCCTAGAGGTGGTGGGGGAGGGAGGGAATGACGGCCAGGGACCTGCAAATCCAAGGGGAGTGAGAGGAAGCGATGGCGGATGATCCTTAGGTGAACCTGCAAATTCAACATTAATGTCTTCTTCTTGTTTTTCTTTTTTCCTCGCGATATGGTCGATATCGACCATTTTGTTGTGTTCAGCAAATGAGACAATTACATATTGAAGAAAATCTGACTGACATAATGGTCGATATCGACTATTTTTATTTGTCAGTATCGACAACTTTCGTCAGTGGAGTGAATTTGAAGTTATAAAGCAGTAGTTACTAATATAGATAAAAATTGTCGATATCACCTATTTTTATTTGTCAGTATCAACAACTTTCGTCAGTGGATTGAATTTAAAGTTGTAAGGCAGATACATTAAAATGGTTGATATCGACTGTTTTTAATGATGGGAGGAAATATAAAGTTGTGCATTTGTGGGCTATTCTTACAGTGAGATGAACTCCCAGAGCAAGGACCTTTGAGCAACTGAATACCACAAGATCTAAATTTATATATAACACATTTATATCATCATTCACATTCCAAAATTCATTACAGTTGTTCAATACTTACAAAAGTAGTAAAACACCCAAAAATATACTACACTGTTCAAGCCTATATGCAGCCCATTTACATCACCAACCATACCAAAAAATGGCTACACTATTCAAGCATACATGGCGCCCATTTACATCACCAACCACCTAAAAAAATAACTGCACTGTTCAAGCTTACAAGGAACCCATTTACATCATGAGCATCCCCAAAAAATACTGCACTGTTCAAGCCTACATGGAGCCCATTTGCATCACCAACTACCCCAACAAATGACTGCACTGATCAAGCATGCATGGCGCCCATTTACATCACCAACCACCCCAAGCATACAGTGCCTACAAAAAAGAAATCACTTTTAAAACCCTAAAACCAAAAACGAAAATGATATTAACGAAGCCCAAAACGAAAATAATATTTACTACACCAAATGGTAGTCTCTACGCAAAGCTACATACAAATATGCACTTACATTGGACAACTGGTACAGTTTCAAAGGGCATTTTTAGGGTTCAGACCACAGTTCTAGGGCTTCTAACAAGTCAGTACTGAAAAGGAATCAAGTTGATGACATTTTAGGGTAGATAATGCAACATAGAAAGGTGTTTATTGTGTGTACCAACCTTTTAATGGAATCCAACCACCACTTTGATTAATTTTTGAGGTGTTTTCTAAGAAGAAAAATCGCCAGAGCGCATGTTGCATTCGATAAAAAAGGTCTGACGAATAAATGCAGACTCGGGGCGATGAATAAAGGGTTTACGCATAATGGTCGATATCGACAATATCGCTAAACGACAAAAAAAATACACAAACCCACCTAGAGGACCCTTCCCGTCTCTAAACTCCTGCTGGGTCCTCTCCTTACTTATGGCGTGCTATAAGGATTTTTGTCGTAGTTTTCTCTTGTTTCTTTTATCCGATACAATAATGTAACGGGTACCAAAATGGGTTTTGTACAAGGACCCGTATGTACATACTACACAAGTATCTTATTTATCAAAATTACCATTTTCACATCACTAAACGAGTACGTCCAATAATTTTAGATGTGCGTGTGTTTTTTTACTTGTTTATGAAAATTTATGAAAGTTTATGACATAAAGTTAAATACTTTCTATATTGGAATGTTATTATGAGAATATTAAATGTGGTTTGGATCATGAAACGGAGCCCACAAATTAAAGTGCAGAAAATCAAATTAAAGGTTAGGATTTTTTGGACTTTATATAAAAATCTCTCAAAATATTAAAATTCTAAAATATGCAATTAAAAGCCTTCAAGTTTTGAAGCCCTAAAAAGAAGATCAACGGTCTGGATTACCAATTTAGAGCATAGAAAATAAAAATAAAAATATAATAAAAAAATGATAATGTGGTTCAAGAGGTTCAAACCCACAACCAATTTGGAGTAGAAGCCCAATCGCAACATGTAGCACTGCCTCTCATCATCAATTATATATGTAAGAATTTACCACTTTCTTGAGTATGTAAATGAGAGGTTGACAATTGCCTCATTTACACATCCATAGGCGAGTCCGTGAGTGCAAACAGACAAACACTATCATGCCTAACCATTGCACATGTGCAAACAGACAAGCACTGACCTATTTCAAGTTATACTAGCTAGGCTGCACATTTGGGCCCCACAGTGTTGATCCCTGTCCCAGTCATGTTACTAGTTTGGGTTCAATGGTAAGCCCTACCTTGACTAAACAACTACAAAACTTGGGCCCAAGCCCAGTCCAAAGCATGCTGCCTTGCCTATTTACAAACTTCAGTAAGGATTAAAATCTGTCATACTTGAAGGCCCTCAAATTAAATTAGGATATGTCTATGATTTTTTTTTTTTTAATGTAATAATTTTTTTCCCTTCTGCCTTTTGGTAGTAAACTTGTCTTAGATTGATCAATCGAAATAGAGTAAAAGTCGAAGAGCTCACGCTTGAATCATTGATTTTTCGTAATATACAACAAACAAGCAAGTTCCCTGGAGGCAAATACCAAGCTAGAACTTTTCCACGTAGCAATAAAGAGCTCTCCAATCAACAAAACGTGAATTGCCTCACATGTGAAGAAAATGCGTGCAACAAGTGTGGGCCTAAAATTGTTGAGCAATGTAGCTTATATGGAGACATGCACTCAGGAGAGGAAGCAACAATGACCTGCCATGATGTTGCCTTTTCTTTTTCTAAAGGTAGCTAGGATTTTTAATGTAATGGACAACAACAGCAACTGCTCCAAGGCAAAGGCTCACAGCCACTCTGTACTACTAGCATGTTCAATGCTCACAATACCTGTGGCACAGACCCCAGCCTGATAGAACTAAAACTCCACAGTGGAGCCCACCTATTGAAAATCTGAACACTCAGAATTTTAATATATGTTAGCAGATGCACCACTAAGCTACATGTGCTAAAATTATTCTCATTCAAGCAATTACAGAATATATTTGTATGTGTTATCCTCGACCAAGAGGGCTTAACAAATATCTATATACATCATATGGAGTGGGATGTGGGTGGAGGAGGGCACCCAATACCCAGCACCCCGAACTCCAGAACCCAAAAAAACCGCTACCAACCCCTGCCATAACATGCGCAAGCCATTCCCACATGTGAGGTTTTCCAAGCTCAGGTTTAAGAAGCAAAGCTGCCTAAAATATTTGTACAAAGAATAAGATGTATTCACAGGATCAGATTCTATATTCTGTACAATGAACGCCCAAGACCCATCCTCACCACTACAAGTGTCTGAAGCATACAGAGGTATAAGGTCACAACATCCATAAAGAGAACAATATTACAAAAGCTAAGATACCATAAGACGCTATCTCAGAAGGTTTCATCTCATGTATGGCTCCTGGCTTCTCCATCAACTTGGAACAATTAGACAGGCACTCTTCTGGTCCTGTAGCGATCAAAGAACTGCAAAGAAAATAAACAGAACTCGCCACATTATAAAGGAAATAGCTAAAAACCTTAAAAATAGAGGAGCCCAGACAATGAGAGTTCCCGTTGACTACTTAGTCAAAGGAATGGTCATGTATTCACCATGTCATAACAGCACATCAATCAGAAATCATATTAGGTGGAGTTGTAACTACTAAACATTTCTGCCCAAATCAATGTCTGTAACTAGCACTACTAATGATTTGATGGAAACAGCAGAATATTGTATTCTACTTAAGAGGATGTTTGTCTGCATCTGTGGATCTTTCTAGGGCCCATGTGGTTCCTTGGAAATCAGCTACTCTGTATTCGAGTTACCTACACTGGTTTCCCCACAGTTGGATGTATCAAAGAATGAAAGACCTCTCTACTTATGTGCGACTCAAATCAGCCAAATGCTACAACTGTAGGCTTATACGCTGATCAAGTGACTAGCACTTGATTTTCACAAAAAAAAACAAATGGACACTGGAGAAAAACCGGAGTTAAGCAAGGGTGAATGGTGAAGCATTCTTGCAGAAGAACATCAAATTTCACCACATGAATGGGTGGACTTTCATAAGACTATGTGGGAACCATTTTCCACACCAACTCTATGATGTGACATGCTCTAACAGAACATGGGTCCATTTCTCATCAAACGATTGGAACCTCTTCCCTTCTGGGAAAAATTCACAATTGCAAACAAACACCCCATAACATGTTTTCCAATTTCCACCTCTCACCACACCCCCACCCAAATGCACATCAGGATGAATGAACATGAAGACTGCCACAAGTTTTCATACTGCTTGCAGTTTGGAATCTAGTGCAGTGTGTCTATATTTGTGTGTGTGTGTGAGAGAGAGAGATGCATACTGATGTCACGAAAGGCTGTTGAAACACCCAACCAATAATAGGCATCCTCTGAAGAAACACTGCCAGAGTAGACCAGAATCCACTGCCAGGAAAAAAAAAGTGAGCAAACAAGGACATGTAATACAAGCACATGGTTCCAAAGACTGAAGAAAATCTCACAGACCTGAATAGTATGACAAACCCATATGTCTCCAGAATCATGCCCATGATAGGCCACCCAATAAGTACCAAAAAGAAGCCAGCACCGAAGGAAATTGTACCCTGTCCATTCCGTTGGCAAAGCACAAATGAGGTCAAAAGGACAATAAATAAATAAATAAAAAGGAAGCATACTTGGTTTAATAAAATAATTGAACCTTGTAGTTCTGGCGATTCATGAAGAACTGCATGGTGGATTTCAATCCGATGGTTAACATCACCCCTGACAAGAAGAGGATCTGATAAGTATCACACCAAAAGCCCATGTCAATTACAATAAGAGGGAAGAAGAAAGGAAAAATAACATGATTGTATGTTTAATATGTTCTCCACTTACATTTCCCATGGCAAGAAGTCCCTTGTCAAAGAGGAAAATAATTCCAAGAAATGAAAAAAATACGCCAAACCCAGTCAGTCCAAGCCCAATTTCTGTTTCATTCCAGATCTTGAGGTCAGGAAATAAAATACCCAAATTTCAAAAGGCTAACAAAAACAGACAAAGTTGAAAAATTGAGGCACTGAAGCGAATTTATAATAAATAAATAAAAGTAGTAACATTTTTTTTATAACAAAAAAGCGGTAACATTGAGGTGAGCTCAAATCTAAACAGTCTCCAAAAACGAGAAAAATGTGCAACCGCATGCATAGTGAATAGAATTTGATACCATTTACTAAGCAGCTATTTAGAATTATGAAAACATATAATAGAGGCAATGAGGGCATGATAGAACCATGCATTTTTATTATTTGCTTTACAGTCATAAAGGATTTGAATTTTTACATTTGCCACAAGACCTTATGATCAGTTTTCTAGGTTCTACAACAGGAGATTTTTCATATGCCATCTCATATAGAAACAGTTCAGTCCAAACACCATATCAAAGTGACCTACAGGAACATTTGGATCAGCACCTGCCAGCCTCATTCTAAGTGTGCCTAAAGAGCCTACTGACATTTAGACTCAAGAGATCAAAACCCAGATACAGATTCACTATTTGCGCGCGTGTGCACACACAGAGAGGGGAGAGAGAGAGAGAGAGAGAGAGAACACAGCAAATACTACCCTATCTCAGCATTCCTTGCTATTTGACAGCAAATTAGCAGGAATTTCAAGAAAAAAAAAAAAAAGAAACCTTTGGATCGGCACCTGCCAACCTGATTCTAAGCGTGCCTTGACAGCCTGCTGATATTTAGACTTGAGATTCTATTTGTTTTTTTTTTGTTTTTTTTTTTTGGTGGGGGTTGGGTGGGGGGGGTTGTTTGTTAAAAGCTTCACTCAATTTTGATAGTTAATCATCATAGTATGTTTCTCATAGGGAACCAAAGCATGCATCTTACAGCACCTGCCCATGGATGCCATGACCCAGAATTCAAGTATAGTAAGCAGTCCTAAATCAAGCTGTGCATCCAACAGATCACATCCTAACAATTATCAAAGAAATCAAGCTTCTGTATGATACCAACCCAATCCGATTGACCACTACGGATAGATATCGACCTAGAAAATTAAGCTTTATGCATAACACGTACTACAAAAGAGAATATTATGATTATGTATGGTATGAACCCCACATTCTTCTTCTGGGGCTTGACATGTAAGGTTCAGCCTACTAAGAACCAACTTGGTTAACTTGTACCTTAACCATCCATTACCGTCCACTAATTCATTTAACTTACATTGAGTAGAACGACTGAATGATTCAGAAATTCAAGTATATTTGAGTGAATTTATAAAACGTTGATTTGTGAACTAAATTAGCTAATTTTATAGTTAAAAGAGAATTGATTCATGATGACTTTTGAATCAGTTTATTCATTCAGATGTATACTTCTAGAATTATAGAACACAAGTTTAGTAAATTCAATGACCATATAAAGGAGAAGGGAACTTTATAGCAAAAATGTTTGTGGAGATGTCTTATGGATAGCTGGTAATTTCAACTATGATAATTAAGTTTCTTCAATTGAAATTCCATTGCCTTGTTTTGGAAATTTTGTTTATATATTTCAAATTTTTGTAAAAAAAGAAAACATTCTAAAAGTTACTATGAGAAATTCATACTCTTTGGTGCCATACTTTTTTTTTTCCTTTTTATCAGTAACATGACTCTAAACCCACAGCATAGTGGTTGCGACAATGAGCACCTTCCAATTTTACAGTGAGCTCGTCACCTTTTCAAATTCCCTGATCCAGACTCGCATATCATACTTATAACTTTGAGACTTCAGATACTCTGCTTTCATGGGGGATGCTTCACTTACAATCACTTGAGAAAAGTAACTTGCATTCTCCATTACCGTAAATCTGTTTTTTTTTTTTTCTCTAATTGTTGATGCTTAGGCAGTGTTAAACTAATGAGTTACTTGAGCTGAGCACTTGGGTTTATACGAGTGACTTGTTCTTTATTGTCATTCATGAGCTCTATATGCACCCAAAGTGTCCTCCATATGCAACAAAAGTGTATAGATAAAAGATAAATGTAACAGAATCGCACAGTTCTATCGAAAACAATTCATCATTCATGAGCTCTATATGCACCCAAAGTGTCCTCCAGATGCAATAAAAGATAAACGTAACAGAATCGCACAGTTCTATCGAAAACAATTCAGTAAAATTATGTGAAGTATAGATGATTGTGCTATAGTCAGCAGTTAATACTCAATAACATAGTAGGGTAGGCTGCATACTTTTCCGGTCATTAGCATCAAAAGAAACCATCTTGCTGATTTTAGAAGGAGCAGGAACACTATATGTAATTGAAAGATCCCTAACTGCACTTGAACCTGAAATAAAAATCCACCCAAATTAACATTACAACAACAATATCAATATCAACATCAACATCAATACGATGACGATGAAACGAAAAATAAAGATAAGAAATCTATAGCGAGCTAAAAATCACCGAATGATACAAGAAGTGCCAAGAAAACGGATAATCATCAGTTTCCACAGGCCGTTTGAGTTGGTGGCGGAAAAAGAAAGTTGTTGATTTTGATTAATCGTCATATCGCCCCAAAAATCAACATTCGAAACGTTTCAGAGCCAATTCCGAGATGTTGATTGTTTTGATTATTTGTTTCGATCAAGCGGAAAGGAAATTCAATTCTATAAAGTAAACCAGAATCACAGGCCGGTTAGGGTTTCAAGATCTGGCATCGAATTACAAAAAAAAAAAAAAAAAACTTACTTGTTCAAGCGAGATAATACGCGATTGTTTCCGTGTGAAGTTTTTAGGGTTTCGATTCGGAGAATTGAAATGAGTTGGGATTTCTTCGACTGTGAATGAATTGATATGATCCTTCGAAGCGAAGCAAACGAGTTTTGGGACTTTTTCCGCGAAAGTGGCGAACTAGGGATTTCTGTTTCGTCTTCTTCGGAAGCGTTTGTAGCTTCGGATTTTGAACGTCGAAGATAAATAAACACGGTCCCGAGTCGCGAGTCGCGAGTCACGACACGACCTGGCTAATCAATCTTCGCGGGTTTCTTGGTTCTTCGGCGAGTCCCACCGGGTTCTTGACCGAGAGAACTTCGAGTTAAGTGAGTGGAATTTTACGTATTCAAGCCGTTCAAAATTACTGCGTTTTTTTTTATTTTGGACGAGGCGTTCAACGATTTTACTCACCTAAATTAGCCCCACCATTAAATTGATCATTCGCAAAAGAATAAAAACCAAAATCCACTACGATTATACCATAAAGGAGTCTTTAAATGCCGAAATGGGAGATTTTTGAATCTCTGATGGGGCTCAGGAGGATGTTGATGGGCTTCACGTTCCCATGGATGTATTTTATTTCGTAAAGTTTTATTAGTACTATTGCCGCTCCTCTTGCTGTCAGGCCTAATGGCCTTTTATTGTCTGGATTTAGCCGGACCATAGATTGTAAACCATGACCCATTTGGTTATCTAATCAAAGTTTAGGACTACACCTAGCTATAGCCCTAAAATAAAGGCAGATGTCCATCTAAATTGAAAATCATATATAATGTTATTTTCATACTAAATATGCTATCCAGGCTGAAAGGTTAGACACTGACTTTAACCCGCGGGCCTGAGAGCACAACCCAATTCCAATATTGTGTTGGTCAAGTTCAGGTTGGGCGTATGCTTTCAAGACCCATAAGTACCCCCTACATTGGAGTAAATGAAATGCAATGAGATGTGACTAAGGTAAGCCATGAAAAGCGAGGTCTAAAGCCCCGTGCAACTTTTCCACTACTCTATGCGGAGGAAATCCTGCGGTGTAACTTTTCCACAGCTCTAAGCGGAGGAAATCCTGAAAATTTCTACTGATCTAAAGTGGAGGTCAAGCTGCACATTTTCTAATTTTTTTAACCCTCCATATCTAGGTTGGGTATGGGGTATATGGTTCCGGCAAACATGTAAATTTTTAATTTTTTTTCCACTCCTAGGGTTGGGTTTGGGGTATGGTTTATATGAAACTGCATAATTATCAATACATGATTTTTATTTAAATAGATAGTGGGGCCCATTTTATTAAACCGAACTCATATTTTACTTTATAAAAAAAAATCTAATTGTCCCCAGATTTCCTCTAACAAAACTTAGTGCCCTTGATTGAAGTAAAATTTGAGGGATAAACTACAAATTGAGAGAGATATTTTCGAAAGGTGGTCTTTTCGTGGAGTCTAACTTCCCTAAAGCGTAAGTAAAACACTTAGGCCTTGTTTGGATCATCTTATTTTGTTGACGTCTTAGAGCACTTAGACTCATACACTTAGAGGATTTAAATTCATTTTCCTGATGTGGCATAGCTCCATAAAGATAATATGAACCACTCAAGATTGATTAGTCTCATTTCCACCAATGATATATCCTTAAATCTCACTTTAATATAAGTGGATCATTTACCATAACATTGAATATATGATTGAAAATGTGAAAATTGAACTGAAATTTTAGTATATATCTCTATGTGGCAAAATAAAAAATAAAAGATGGGGATGATGATATTCATCTCGTCCGCATTATCACGCTACGGAAACTACAATGGAGATCCCGCATGTATTACATGGTCCTGTATAACACCAGCAACAGGGGATCGTCTGTGGCATACGCGGCAGGAAGTTGTCTGAGTCCACCGCCCTGCCCGACTCGAGATGGCCTTTTGATTGAATCAATTTGTTAAGATCTGGTCCATTGTTTATGATCATCACATTGTGACCACCACCAAACATTCCTCTTTTCTCACCGACCTCTGATCAGCATCAGCGTGGTAGGGCCCACGATCAGGTTCGCCATTTCTAATATTTGGGGAAACGGATTTCTGTTCAGACTAAACAGGAAAACTCTATTTCAACCAATCAAGAGTGCCACACGAGAGAGATGAGTTTTTTTTTATTCACAGGAGATATGGGATTAACCCATCGTTTGGAATGGAGGGGAAAATGGGGGGAGGGAAAAAAAGGATGGAAAATGGAGGGAAAATGAAAAATGAGGGTGTTTGGGAAGGGGGGAGGGAAAGTGGGGGAGGGGAAAATGGAGGGAAAAAGTAAGTGGGGCACACACAAATAGGGGGGAAAATGAGGGGAAAGGTGGGGAAATTACTAAAATGCCCTTTTTCTCCATTGAAACTTTTATCCCTCTAAGAATAAAATGGTCTTTATCCATCTATCTCACAAACAAACAAAATTATACTTTTTCACTTTTCTTCCTCCTACTTTTTGACTTCCCAAACAAGAGGAGGTAAAATTAATTTTCCCTCCCCTTCATTTTCCTTCCCCCTCAAATTTTCCCTCCCCTCCCCTTCCCTCCCCTCCCCCCTTCCCCTCAAATTTCCCCTCCCCTCCCCTTCCTGTTGGACCAATCAGCGTCTCCTCCAAGAGTCGACCCTGATTGGTCCAACAGGAATCCGGTTGCAATGTCTGGCATGTCCGTACATGGTCAACACTCAACAGTACACGACTATTATTTCCTGTGGCGTACACCACAGAGGATCTGAATCCAAAGTTCAAAAACTAACGCCCAATTCAAAGTACCATTCCACTCCCACGCAAATTAGAAAGAAGACAAACTGCAGAATCTTCTCGAACTTTTCACGAAAAGTTTTTGTCTATTTTCTAGTCCGTCTCCTGAGAGTCTTCGATCGGTTCGAAAACACGAGCTTGATTTTTCTCCGCTTCTTCGATCTCGATTTTTCTGAAATGGCCCCTGTTTCTGCTCTTGCGAAATACAAGCTCGTGTTCTTGGGCGATCAGTCCGTCGGTAAAACCAGCATCATCACTCGATTCATGTACGATAAATTCGACAACACCTATCAGGTATTTACGCAAAATCAGTTCAAGATCTGTGTTTTTTCTTTCCTCTTTTAAGAGATCGGGTGATGTCTTCATGAGATCGGTCCACTTGTTTGATTTAGGCTTAGATTGCTCTCATTGGAATTGATGCCATCGCCGTGCTTCTTTATTTCGCGTTTGTCACCTTGGCATCGGATGTTTGATCTAGGGTTTCTACGATATCAAATTGATAGCAGTAGCACTCATTATATTATAATGGGATCTCGCTCTATGGGACCTGTTTGAATCAGTAGATCTCCGTTGTGCTGTAAGTATGATCAGTGTGACTCTCTGAGTTGATCAAATCGTTCATTGGAAATGGAATTCATTTCTTTCTAACTCCCTTTTTACTGAAATATCACTGGGATGCAGAAGATGTGTCAGAGATCTATTGATGAATAAAGTAAAATGTGGTATTTTGTAGTATTCAATTGAAGGGAAAAGTAATTCTGGTACACTTTTTTACAACTCAACAGGAGAGGCCAACTAACCGTTAATCAGATTGTTCATCCTTTGATGAGTCCATATAGATAGATCTGGAAATGGATAAATGAGTCCAACTAACCAAGAATTCCTCCCCTAATGCCTTGATAAATGATCCCTGGGCATGTGTGTGAATGTGTGATAATGAGGAGCCAATACCACTCAATCATGACTCATGAGTGTGTTGGCAAATGGACAGTTTGTTCAATGATTCTCAGTAAAGAGGAATAAATCCAATGACTGCAAGACTAGTAATTTTGGTTGGGACAATCTCTTGGGCATGACGACATAACTACTCAAGGATGGGCTGAGTTCTGTACTATTTGGATTTATTGTTATCATAATGTGTTATTATATGGTTTTAACGGTTGTGCACTATATGGCTTTTATTTTACTTCTCAGCTAAACATGGCTCCTTCTTTCAGTTGGCTTGCTCCTGTTATTATTATTATGATTATTTTCTCATCGTATGTATTGCGTCATTTGATGGACAGGCTACTATAGGCATTGACTTTCTATCAAAGACAATGTACCTTGAAGATCGCACAGTTCGATTACAGCTCTGGTGCGATACTAAACTTTTATGATGCATTATTCCACTTATTTAAAATTAAGATTTTATACTTCATTTAGCTTTGTATTATTTCTTTCCACAGTTTACATGCTATAGTTTGAGATTTTTTTTTAAATTCTTTTTATCACTATATTCTTGTGAATTGTGATACGAAATAATGAGATATGTTGTGTGGAGTAAGTCCATGTTCAGAATAGATCTGGTGTAGTGTAGAGTAGATTCTACTTCTTTGCCAGAGAAATTTCTCTGATGGCTGCTTGAAAACTGTGAGTTAAAATAAGCCCTATTTTAATGTAGTTTGGACCCATCTCTTCTCATGAAGCAATGACACTGCCCGGTATGAATTCTTTGGTAGCAAAGCTTGATTGTTCCTTTCTAGTGGTCTTCGGAAGATGTGATGGAACCTGGAAGTCTCAAGGCCAAAAAAAAAAATTTACTTGATCTTTCTTGATGTGAATGGGAGAGTTTTTATGGGGCTCCAATTTTCAAGCACTCTGTTATCATCACCTTGTTTCTGGATAATCGAACCATGCCTTTGCTGATATAGGTGCCCATGCAATCACTAATCCTAATAATACAAATGAGGGCGGGAGAAGGTGAAAAGGCATGACAAGCGAACTCTTGTTTCATTCATTATGAAAGGGTTGCAGATTTCTTCTGTAGAATCACGTTGGTTCTTTCTATACGTTGGTTCTATCTATATCTTTATCATTAATTACAGAGACGGCCTTTGCTGGATGCTCTACCCTAAGGGGTTGTTTGTTTGCAATTCATTAATCACAAAGAAAGGTTTGGGTAATCTGATTTGTAGAGGTACACAAACCTTTCTTTGCGGTTAGCTTGTGATAATTATGACAAGACACACAAAATGACTTTCACACTATAAAATCAAGTTGGGTTCAAGGTGCGTCCATGGTGGACCAGATCCGAATCGTATCTCAACAGTTATGGACTATGAGGCTCGTACCTGTACCTGTAGTGTCCAGATCTAACCATACATTTTATATTGTTTTTTGTTTAGTATTTTGTATGGGGGGGAACAAATCAACTCATTCATATTTCAAAAAACAGAAAAGGCTGCATCAACTTATTGAACCTCATAGATTACAGAAAGTAAAATAAAAAGAACTTTAAAATAAAAAAAAACAGTGAAATATCACGTATTGGAAAGTCATAAATTAAATGAAAATTGACTGATAAAGTATTGACAAAATTTTTATTTTACCTAAATAGGTTACACAAATCAAGCCTCCTAATGTCCCAAATTTCCTGACCAATCACCCTAAAAGAGCCCCAAATTTACCAATCCAGAGAGTCACCAAAATGCCATCATGCAAATTATATTTTGTAATATGTTCTCTTTTGGAGACCAATCTATTCCTTGCATTTATTTGTATTTTTTTTTCTCAGGGATACAGCGGGACAGGAGAGATTCAGGAGTCTTATTCCAAGCTACATTAGAGATTCCTCTGTTGCAGTCATTGTGTATGATGTTGCAAGTAGGAAATCTTTTGTTTCTCATCATGAAACTATCTTGTCTACTTTCTTACTTAATCCTTATTAATTATCCACTTGAATCTTTAATATTTTGAGATTTTGTTTTTTAGAATATGACTGTATAATAATAATAATAAAGGTTTACAGTATAAGAGAGGGTCTGCAATATTAAAAAAAAAAAAAAAAAAAAGATATACATTTTTTAGAGCTTCTGTTCTTGCCTGTAAAGTTCAACAATGACTAGGCACATCCAGCTTAAATTTGCTTAATTCTCAAATCATCAACCTGCGCTCTTTGTCCTTTAACAGAAACAACGACACATGTATAGGCTTCACGCATGCAGAGAACAGACTTTAGTGAGAACTTCATTAACAGTGGGATTCTTTAAATGTTTATAGTGCCTCTAATATTGCATCCATGCTGCTGCCTGTCGTGGCCTCTTTTTTCATTTAATAAAGCATAAAAATCTACTAAATCCTTGTGAATATTTTTGTAAATTTCACATTAGGTATCGTACTTAAATGTATGAGAAAGTTTATACGACTACCTTTGCCTATTCTTGTATTGTAGGCCGACAATCTTTCTTGAACACTACGAAGTGGATTGAAGAGGTCCGCACGGAGAGGGGAAGTGACGTTATCATTGTCCTTGTTGGGAATAAGACAGACCTTGTGGACAAAAGGTATTATTGACATTTCTTACATGGTTTGTCATTTAGATCTAATTTGTTGCTGTGTCATTTGGTCTCCGGGATTCATGTTTAAGGAACCTATAAAAATTTTCTAATTTTTGTGGACACTTTCAAGGACCTATATGGATCCACTTCAGATCGGAAGAAGTTATTATATGCAATTTTTTCCCCAGAAGAACTGTGATGATTAAGATGTCATTGATCTCTCTCTCTCTCTCTCTCTCTCTCTCTCTCTCTCTCTCTCTCTCTCTCTCTCTCAGAAGTATATGTTTTCTTCTAGACCCTGAATCTAATAGCTGTTCATCTACAATACTCTTTGCATTCTATGATGTTACATTTTTCTCCTTTTTTTTTTGCAATTTAATCTACATTTTATGATGTTCCTCTTGAAAACCCTTCACCTTTTTTTTTTTTTCCAAGTAACACTCAGCATTTTGTGATGTGTTGGTTCTTGCATTCTATCTCTTTTTATACTTTTTGATTGGTATATTCTTATTGGCTGTGACCCATTTAAATTGACATGGACAAGTTTGCACATGCAATCCTTGGAAATTTGAAATTCTGACATCCTAGTCTTTCTGTTTTATCTCATCTATATATTATATTAGAAAGAAATGAGCATATGGAATCTCACATGGCATTCCCATGCGATAGCCCTTCATCTTTAAAATGTCTCCCCATTCTATCTTAGATCATTTTGCCATTAAAAGCTTGCATACATATTTCTTAACAATAAATACCATAATTGAGCACTTTCCTAAAATATGGGAAGAACCCCAGCAAAGTTGTAAACCATAAGCAAAAAAATCTCTACAAAATATGTTAGTATAATATCTTACAATCACCGAGTACAACTAAAATTATGCTCTCTTTATTGAAAACTCTCAATCTTTATGGTAATTCAAAAAATGCAACCACAGAAGCATGAAAAAGCTGCATGCTAGTATTCTTTCCTATTATCCTTGCCCGTTGATTTACTCTTACACACACAAACAACAACATAATCCCAACATTGATTTCTACGGCAGAAGAGCATATAAGGCACGACTATCCTATGCAAGATCATTACAAGGTAATTGTTATTGTTTAATATTGGACTTGAAGATCTATATAGTTGAAAAGTGAAAGGCCACTGTCTAATATTTCTTAGAAAGAAATGCAGTCATTTGTCTGGTCACACATCTGTGTATGAACCCGCAGGCTGCAGCTCTACCTGGGAATGCAGTATATTTCATAAAGCATAATTTTAAAATTAGTTTCTATGAATAAAGCACGGATACAATCCTTCCTGTCTGGCATAGTTGGTAAGGAACACTACAGTCCTCCCTTGGGGGTGGGAGGAATGCACAGGTCCCATCCCTCGTTGGCTCAGGGAGATATAAGCCATTTGTACTCTCTGAAGAAAGGTTAGTAGGGTAGTTTGTTTCCTATTACCCCTTCCGCTGGAGACAGGGCTTAGGGGTCCAATATTTGATTAGGAGCCAATCAATAAGAAGAGAAAACTGCACAATTTTACCTCCTTGTGATATCAATGTGTAAAGGAAAGGGTCTGTCAAATATTGTTGCTGTAAATGTTGTGTCCTTTTGAAATTATGGTTGTTTATTGATTTCATAGCATGTCTTTTCTAGTTATTTCAATGATTGTAAAAGGCCTCCCAGTTTGATTTTTGTATCAGCTATTGTCATTGATTGTTGTTCAGTATCATTGTTTCTGTTACACCATTGATACTACATTGATGATGACACACCAGGCAAGTTTCAATAGAGGAAGGAGAGGCCAAAGGCCGCGATCTTGGTGTCATGTTTATTGAGACGAGTGCCAAAGCTGGCTTCAACATTAAGGTGGACATTGAATTCTTTGTTTCACATATGGTTCTTTATGAACCTTGAATAAGGACATTGAATTCCTTTTTCAGGCTCTTTTTCGAAAGATTGCTGCTGCTCTGCCTGGAATGGAGACACTTTCTTCAACCAAACAAGAAGACATGGTTGATGTGAACCTGAGGTCTACCACTAATGCATCACAATCACAGCAACAATCAGGGGGGTGTTCTTGTTAATGCCGAACTCTCTCTCTCTCTCTGTGTGCGCGCGCACGTGTGCGCATGTTGTGATTTGCTCACTCATTTGTATAGGTTCCTCCCCCCCCCCCCCCCCCCGTCAGTTATGGCAGACATACTGAAATGGAGAAAAGGTTGCGTTGCGGCTGATTAGTAGGTCTTAGTATATTCTTACCATTTGTATTCACATACAACAAACATATATAAAGATAGCTTAGCATGTTATGGTATAGATTTATTATTTCCACTTCTCTTTTTGGGGTTTAAATGGAGGGGTGTGGGTTTCTTATGAAGCTGGGATCTTTAACAGTAAGCAGTGGCTCCTCTTAAGACAAACTAGCTTGTCGAACATAAATGAGGTTTAGTCTCTCCCTAATGTTCTGAGTTTGAGGGGAACATGAGATCATTCATAGTTCTTTTGAAATTTGTATGGATTGAGGGTTATCTGAACTTCTTTGAACTGTAAGAGTACTGTGGACAGCTTTTATTGTTTTTCTTTCATCATCATCATCATCATCTTAGCCTTTTTCCATCAATTTGGTATTTTCTTTACTAGAAGAAAGTAACCCAATAAACTACATACTTTCTGATGCAGTATATTTAATTTTTGCTAGCATAAGAAACAGCTTGTTCATAGGCACATGGACGTGCATCTATCATTATTGTAGTGCATCATGCACATGGGTGGGCACATTTTGGCTGTAAACCAATTTGGTTTGTGACAAGGCTCTTTTTACTATTACCCTTGACTAGTCTTAAGAGTGTTCATGCATACAGGACCTAGCAAATTCAGGACTGCCATTAACGATAGACCTAGCAAATGCAGCCCCACTATCTTTTGTTCTAGAGGAATGTTCAACACAGACAGGGCTGCGAAAAAATACACACGCTCCATTCAGATTGTAGAGTTTTCAAGCCAAGCCAGCTCAGAGTATCTGTCGAGTTTTGACCAGGTAAAAAGGTCAAAATCCTAAGTAGGCAAAAGATGGTCATTCTTTTTATTATTATTATTATTATTATTATTATTATTCTTTAAACCGAGTGTATTTTGATTAATATATTTTTATCAGTAGTAAATTTTGATCCCTTTGCCCCTCTGATAGAAACCACGTGAATTTGGTCCAAATCATAGAAATGCCAAAGATGCAAGCTGTAGTTTTCCTTTTTCAGATCGACACAATCTCATCCTCAAGGATGCTCAATCCATTTGGACCTTTATAGTTTATACTTCTTCTCGTGGGAATGAAGTCACCCATGCTCTATACTCGTCCTGTTAGAATGTGTTCCACTTGACAGCATGCCCATGTATTACATGAGTCTCACCTCGGGAAGTCCAACACAATTAAAAGACCCTATCTTATCTTTGGTATTTTAAAACACTATTGAACTTGGAAACTAATATTTTATTTCCTACTCAAATTTAGCCCGTTTGGTAATTTACTTTTAAAATAAAGTGGAGTAAAGTGAAATAAAAAAAATGAATAAAATATAACTGAGTTATAATGATATTTTATTTTTAGTTGTTTGTAATGGAATATTTTTGACTTTTTGTATGGAGAAATAGAGGTTTTTTTGTTTTTTAATGAGTAAATGTAATTTTTTTTTTATTTTTTTTTTAAAAAGATGGAGGGAATTTTGGTAAAAAGTGCTTTTGATTGAATGTTTAATTTGACTTTATTTCACTTGACTCTATTTGTAAAATTACCAAACGGGCCCGCCGGCCTTGGATAGTTCTAATTAACTAAGAGTTCCATGATGAGAACCGAACTACCACAAAGACCTATATAAATATATGGGTCTAGGGTCTAGGGCCTAGGGTAATTTGCTTAACTTCAAGAGATTATTGTTTGGCTCAAATTCTGCTTGCGAAGGCTTGTTCTTCTTCACACGTTGAACATACCATATTGTATTATTATTCAGATCTAATATGTTAAAAGAGATTCTGTGATTAAGGTCAAATCTAACATTCCATAGTCTATACTCGTCCAGCTACAGTTTTTCATGACACTTTTAATTTTATTTATTTATTTATAATGAGTGTTAAGGTGTTTTAAAAAAAAAAAAAAAAAACTGCCTAGGCCTAATTAAATACATGAAAATAAAATAAGTTATTGTAGATTAAAACCATACGAAATATTACCAAATGATCCCGGCCCATAGTCTTAGATCTTCGAAATGTATTAGCCATGTGCCATGCAAACTTGCTGTGAAATATCCAATGACGAATAATGTTCGAGATTATATGAAATCAAAATCAATGCCAATTCAAAAGAGGTTTATATGTACAACATAATCAATCAAGAGGTGGGTCCCATAAATGAAAATTTCAACAAGGAGAATAAAAAAAATCAGATTATCCAAAGAATATTCCATCTATAATTAGTGAAAAATAGTTTATTTTCTATTGGATTTTTGCCTTTTCTTGAGCTAACCTGATTGATCTATCAGGTTAGCCAAGACCCAAATTTATCTTTAAAAAAAAAATTCAAACTTTAAATTAGGAGTATTTGGTGATTGTACCAGGATATTCTTAGTGTTTGGAAAGGAGAGAGTTATATAATGTAATTTGTAAAGATAAATTTATCTGTAAAAAATTAAAAAATATATTTTTTTTTCTTTTTTGACCGTAGACATATGCACATTATCAAGACCATATAAATCTTTGCCCCTTCCCTTCTCTCCTACATGACCTATTAATTGATGATGGTGGGAGCACACCAATTTCTACCATATACTTCCAAAAAATACCTCCACAAATCGCCCATTTGAAAAATATCAAGGACTTTACCTTACCCCCAACGGTTCAATTCGGGTGCATATAGACATATCCACATCAAAAACCAACATCGATGGTTTCAAATTTGAAATTTTGAATAAACAAAAGGAAATGAAGCTCGAGGGGGAAAATGCACAGTTTACACGTGGCGTTTCTTCGGTTCTTTTCCCAAGTCCAAACGGCCAAGGGAAAGAGATTGAAAAACGAAAGACGAACCAGGACCTCTCACCGACTCCATCACTCCACCACCAGCCTTCGTTTCTAAGCCATCTTCTCTCTCTTCTCTTCTTCTTCTTCGCTCGATTCCTAGGGTTTGCAAAGCCGAAGCGCAGATCTGATCTGCTGCTAGAGTTTTCTTTCGAGATGACGACAATGGAGAGCTTGATCGGCCTCGTCAACAGAATCCAGAGGGCTTGTACGGTCCTCGGCGACCACGGCGGAGAAAATGGCGCTTTGCCGACTCTTTGGGAAGCTCTTCCGTCCGTCGCCGTCGTCGGAGGACAGGTCTCTCTCTTTATCGATCTCTCGATCTCGATCTCGATCTTGATCTCGATCTCTTTGTATATACACTGATTTTGTTTGATCTGATCGAATGCAGAGCTCTGGAAAATCGTCCGTTTTGGAGAGCATTGTCGGGCGAGATTTTCTTCCCAGGGGATCTGGTTAGGGTTTTGGCTGCTTGCGATTCTTTTGTTTTCGTGATTTTCCTTTTAGTTTCTTGTGTTTCTGACGATCGGTTGTGTGTTTTGGGCGGGTTTTGACAGGGATTGTGACGAGAAGGCCGCTGGTTTTGCAGCTGCATAAGACAGAGGGAGGGCAGACGGAGTTTGCTGAATTTCTTCACCTGTCGAAGAGAAGATTTACTGATTTTGGTATTTTGATTTTGCTTTTGGTGCTGAAGATCTGCTGTTCGATTAATGTAGTTGTTTTAACAGATCTGTTTGTTGGAATTCTGCCGTCTTAGAAGAGATTCCTCTTCAGATTTGATATTTCCTTATCCTTTATCAATTTTTGTGCCTTGGAAGTTCTGAGATCCATTCAGAATTCTTAAGAGATGAGTAAAAATAGTTTGAAAGGTTTAGGAATTTCTCAGGTGCTGAGTAATACGGTTTTAATCTGAATGTGCTGTACATTCGTTTATTTTGCTGTTCTAGTGTCTATCTGTATTTCGTGTTTGGCTTTAGAATTCAACTCATAATAACTGCATCTTTCTATAGATTTTGTCTTTTCTTGGATACTGTTAATACTGAAATGCAATCTTGTTGTTTTGTTGATTATGATATTTGTAGCAATGGTGCGAAAGGAAATTCAAGATGAAACAGATAGAATGACAGGGAGAAGTAAACAGATATCCCCTGTTCCTATTCATCTCAGCATTTACTCTCCTAATGGTGCGTATAATATCTAGCTATATGGTTTTTCTTTCTCTTTCTCCAGTCTGTCTTGCTTATTGAAGGTCCACTTGAATTGTCTAATGTGTATGGTCATGGTGACAAATGAAGAAAGTGAAGTGCTCTTTAACTTTCAAGCGAATTTCATGAATATTTTGTTTTGGAATAAGTACCAAGTCATTCAGCATATTATATGATGTTTTTACAGTCAGCACATGAAAAATTTATGTACAAGGTAGAGTGGCCTTAAAAAGTAAAACCTTTTCATCAGTACAATCTACAGCAATAATGTATTAGTCAAATGGTATTTACAAATAATTAGAATTTGGCGTGGTGATGTTATGTCTCGGGAGGCCTTACTTTCGAGAGTTGATTCAATGTTGTTTAAATTTGACAATTTATTCCTTTTATTTTTCATGTTGAATTTTGTCACTGCATTTGAACTTGTGAGTTCTGTGCTGAGTGTTTATTTAAGTGACATCATTCAATTTCTTATTTCATTTTGCAGTTGTCAATTTAACATTGATAGATCTACCTGGTTTAACAAAAGTCGCCGTAGGTAAAGCCTCCTTCTGTCTTGACTGATGTCTCTGATCCAATTTACAATGTTATCATCATGCTTTTAGCTTCTAAAAAATCTAAAGTAACCTTGTCTATTTTATGCAGAGGGACAGCCAGAGAGTATTGTCCAAGACATTGAGAACATGGTCCGCTCTTATGTTGAAAAGGTAATGAAATTAATCTCGGGCAGCAAGTGATCATTTGTTTCATAAAATCCAATTGCATGTTTATGTATACTTAGGCTATTGTTCTATGACATCTTCTGCTATTTTAAAACTGGGACCCATTAAACTTCTATAGGTATTTCCTTTTCTTTCACAAGCTGTTGATACAGTGTTCTCTAAAGAAGTCCACACCAACTCATCATGATCCTAGGAATCTAGGATGACTAAAGAGAAGTGCTTCATGATTTTTGTCCAAGTGTCAATGAGATTAACATTGACATTCTTTAATTGTTCTCATCCAAAACTGTTTTGTAAAAGTCTGTTTCTTGTACTACTTGTTGGGACTTGGAAGTCTAATGATATTTGTCACTATTTTCTCTTCACTTAAATTTTACTAGACGACAACACATGCAGTCCACAGGTGATGAGAAATATAGTTTAAAATAATAAATAAAAATTTGGTATGCTTCCAAATGAAATTTTTATGAGGCACACAGACTTTCAATATGAACAAGATACTCCTAAAATAAATAAAAATAAAATGTTTACATTCATAACGGAAATAAAAATCATATGTAGACGATAAAATAATAAATACTTCTGAAAACTTGTATATTTCTTAAACTCAAGCCTGCAACCTCGTGGTTAACAGTGACCTCGTTCCAACTGTGCTACAGGCTATTGCCCACTATTTTACCTTTTAATAATGAAAAGATATAAATATTAAATTAAAATATTCATTTTGCTTGCTTGTAAGAGCATTAATACAATTCACGGAGGTTTTTTTTTTTTTTTTTTTTTTTTTTTTTTTTTTTTTTTTGCATAACATTAAATATGTTGCATGTCATTTTTTTATTTTTTTTTATAACAATATGTTGCATGTCATTAAGGCACCAGGAATTGATAATTTGACAATAACATTTTTTTGTCCAAAATAAAAGCACCAAAATAGCCACATCAACATTGTTTTTGGCATAGTTAGATTGTACTTTTGATAATTCCAGTGTGGTACTTTTTTTCTGATATTACCATATAGTTACAGTTTTCCCTTTTTCTTTTTTGCGTGTTAGCCCAACAGTATTATATTAGCTATATCTCCTGCCAATCAAGACATTGCCACGTCAGATGCTATCAAACTTGCAAGAGAAGTTGATCCCTCTGGTAATTTGTTAGCCAAGCAATTTATATTTTTAGTTAGAAAATAACCATTGGGCTGCTGTTATTTATATTAAGCTGGAACAGTTGAAACATTTTAGGGGAGAGGACATTTGGGGTGTTAACAAAGCTGGACTTGATGGACAAGGGAACAAATGCGCTCGATGTAAGTTTCTAAGCTTCAAATTTTTCTCTCTTAATAAATTTAGTTAATCAGGAAATGAGAGTTTTTATTATAATGAAACTCTAGGATACTATCTTATACAATGTGAAAAGTGGCTGACTTTGTGGGCTAATCTTGAATCAAAACATCAGTATATCACACTAATGATTGAACTGAGAATATGACCGTTACTGTCTCATTGGTGGCAACCCTACAAACAGCTAAAGGGAAAATAGTCAATGGTCCTAGCCAGTGGCAGGCCCAGGGAGTTTTCCTTCATGGGGGGTGCTATGAAAAAAAATTGAGGGGCCTTGCGTGAAAATAAAAAAATAAAACAAAAGGTTCTGGGGTTGGCCATCCCATGACCCTGGTCCTTACTCTCCTAATTCAACCAAGAAGTGTCCGTTATATGGAGCTTGGAATCATTCAAAATCAGCCTTTGGAACTATAACTCCCATTCAGTTTGGAGATCTTGGATTCTCATATGCATGTATGCCATTTGTACTTAGGTTCGTATTCAAAATCTGATGTGAGGCTTGTACACTACATAACCTTTGTGCATCCACCATATGTGCATGTCAACTGCCAACACGAACACAATGTTCTATGGGGTCCAGCCTTTGGCATTGTTTGAGATGGGCATAATGTGTAATATATGTTCCTGACTTTTTCATTTGACAAAACCAGTTTAGACAATTGACCAGTTACTTTTCAACCATCTGGTTGATGGGGCCTTTCGAATGTGATCTGTGGATCAACAAACATTAGTTTGTGATGTATTCTATCCACTCTATAGCTGACATTTTAGCACAAAATAGTTCTTTGTGCTTATCTGTTTCACATGCTGATGATGTTGAAAGCTTTAGCAGTGTGCAAAACTAAAACCGGGGCCTTAAACCTGTAGTCATTGACAGTTCTACAATAGATGCACCCCAAAATAGATTAAGTTTTTTTTTCTTCCGAGAGTGAATGAGGATGAAAAAAATCTGCCTTAATGAAGTTTGTGTCCTTTGATGTGCCTAATTGTCTGTTTTCTCTTCTTACTTCAACAAGGTTATTGAAGGAAGATCATATCGGCTGCAACATCCATGGGTTGGAGTTGTGAACCGTTCCCAAGCTGATATCAATAAGAATGTTGACATGATTGCAGCTAGGAGAAGGGAGAGGGAATACTTTGCTAGTAGTCCTGATTATGGACACTTGGCAAGTAAAATGGGTTCTGAATATCTGGCAAAGCTTCTCTCTAAGGTACTACACTGTATATTCATACATCTTGCTTGGTTGATGGTCTTGAGATTGCAGAACTTATTTAATTTGCTTTACCTTTGTTCTAGCACTTAGAGTCTGTTATTAGAGCACGCATACCAAGTATCACATCCTTGATTAACAAAACCATTGATGAGCTTGAATCAGAGATGAACCATCTTGGTAGGCCCATTGCTGTTGATTCAGGGGTGAGTTTTTATATCTCATTCAGTTATTTGTTGAATAGAAACGTAATTGTCTTTGAATATTATAACTAATTCTTCTTACGTGTATATATATGCAGGCTCAGTTATATACTCTTTTAGAACTATGCCGTGCATTTGACCGGATATTTAAAGAGCATCTGGATGGAGGGTAAAGCCATCAAGTTTGATATTTCCCTTTGCTAAGGATCAAGGGAGCTCAAATTGACTGTTATTTGATATTTTATTCAGTATCATATGTTGATGAAACCATAGTTATGATTTGTTGAGATTTCAATTTCTTGTTTTTATTCGATGAGTTTACATTTTGCATTTGCATATGCAGCCTCTTTGGTCTATAAAATTTTAGGCATCATAAGTGTAATTCATGTGGACTGTTAGGCGTTTGTGAGTTTGCATGGACATAAAATGATCCTTCTGTCATCTAAAACATTAAGCCTTTGATGGAAGTGACTGTTTAATTTTTTCCATTTATAGCACATCATTGTCTTCATCTTCAACGCATTTGCCATAAAGAAACGATCATCTTAAAATGCTAATGTCTCTTTCTATTTTGTATTGACTATTGATCTCTTCTGAAAAGCAGGCGACCTGGAGGTGATCGGATATATGGTGTTTTTGACAACCAACTCCCTGCTGCTTTGAAGAAACTTCCTTTTGATCGCCATCTATCTGTGCAAAATGTGAGGAAAGTGGTTTCCGAGGCAGATGGTTATCAGCCTCATCTAATTGCGCCCGAGCAAGGTTATCGGCGTCTCATTGATGGTGCTCTCAATTATTTCAAGGGCCCAGCTGAAGCTTCAGTGGATGCTGTAACTGATCTTAATTCTTGATGCATTTTTAGTTTACTTGTTTGTCCTGATTTATTCTGTGATAATGAATTCTTTGTGGAAATGTACAATGGTTACTCACATTTCAATAATCTGACTGTTCATTTGATGGGAGAAACTATGGATGGGTGATGCCTGGATCAGATGAGTGTGCCAAATTACTGAAGCACATGGATACCCATATATCAACAAAAAAATATCTATCCTATCCTAGCCTAAACATTTTTAGAAGAAATGTCATGTCTTCTACAGGCTATTTATATTTGATCTTCATCATGCATTGCAGGTGCACTTTGTTTTGAAAGAGCTTGTCCGGAAATCAATTGGAGAAACTCAGGTAGCTGACCAGTCAACCAATTGATAATCTCCTCTTTTTTTCCTTTTTTGTAAGCTTTCCTGCTTATAATGAAATGTCTGTCAATCCTTTTGGTGACCAGGAATTGAAACGGTTTCCTACGATGCAAGCTGAATTAGCAGCTGCTGCAAATGAAGCTTTAGAAAGATTTCGTGACGATGGTCGTAAGACAACTCTGCGATTGGTAGAAATGGAGTCTTCATATCTGACTGTAGATTTCTTCCGAAAGCTTCCACAGGAGGTTGAGAAGGGTGGGAATCCTTCTGCTGTTGCTGCTGCAGATCGATACTCAGAAGGACATTTTAGAAGGATAGGATCAAACGTGTCATCTTATGTTGGAATGGTGTCAGAGACACTCAGAAACACTATTCCAAAGGCGGTAGTTCATTGTCAAGTTCGAGAAGCGAAGCGGTCTTTGCTTAATCACTTCTACGCCCAGTTGGGGAAGAAAGAGGTACGCTACTCGCTGCATCCATCTTTTCTTTCTTTCTTTGTTTTTTTTTTGTTTTTTTTTTTTTTTTATCATTTATCTTTTGTATTTCTCAACTCTGATTTTTTATGTGCAGGGCAAGCAGCTTGCACAATTGCTGGATGAGGACCCAGCTTTGATGGAGCGCAGACAGCAATGTGCGAAGAGACTTGAACTGTACAAGTCTGCAAGGGATGAGATCGATTCTGTATCGTGGGCCAGATGAGATGGGAGCATTTATTGAGAGAACCATGTATGGCAGGCGTGGGCTGCAACAAAAGATCACAGGATTGCTTATTCAGTGAAGGGATACGTTCTTCTTTCATTTTTCTGGAATGTATGATTGTTTGGCTTCTTTCTTTTCAGGTGTCGATTGCCCTTTCATGATTGCTTATGAGCCCTGTATTTGTCGAAGATTCATTTTTTCATTTAATTTGACTGCATTTTATGGAATTTGTGTAACAATGCTGAGTTTCAACGATTTTTTTTTCCTTTCTCCTACCAGTCATTTGCAAAATATGCCCGACTCAACTGGACTAGCTGCGGCCAAATCGAGCCAACACTCCACCACCTTGTTGGTTTATACTTTATACGATGTAGTTTGATTCTCATCTGGGTCAATAGCTCAATGATGTTTTTGGTAGAGCAAGTTTAAGATTAACACTAGGGCACCATGTGCATTTTATGGAAATTGTGTTACTATGCTGAGTTTCTACGGATTTTTTTTTTCCTTGTACTACGAGTCATTCGCAAAATATGCCCGACTCAACTGGACTAGTTGCTGCCGAATCGGGCCAACACTCCACCACCTTGTTGGTTTATACTTTATGCGATGTAGTTGGTAGAGTAAGTTTAAGATTAACAGTAGGGCATCATGTGCTTTTGATAGGGTAGCCCCGGGGTCTCATTTTCAAATGAGTTTGGCATCTTTCTTACATTCTCAAAAAAAAAGGTGGAATCAGCTTTTGAATTTTCTTGCTGGATATTCGAATCGGATTACAATGAGATGATGGCCATCATGAGAGCACGACCTAACGCACCCTCTTCACATGCTCTGAACCGAAAAAAGAAAAAGAAAGACTCTTCATGTGCTGGCACCTATGTTCACAATGGATTTTAGAATCAACTAATTTTTGGTATATGCCGCCTTGGCGGCTATTGTGCTTTCATGTAAGCATGTTGCATGGATGGCTTGGTTTAAGCTAAGGATTAAAATCAATAGTCAGTAAGTAGGTTTTCATCACATTTCATAGGACAAACAAAACTGATATCAATCCAAGTTCTATTAGATGTCACCTCTGTTTGGGAGTCCTGATGAGGCTTTACCCCACTGTGAGTGTAAGTGGACCAATCACGGTCCACCGTGTCACCGTAGGTCAAATCCCTCATAGGATCCCGATTCCTTTGTTTGGAGGGATTATTGTTATTCATTGGATTAAACCATTTTGATCTCAAGGGTTGATAGCTATGGTGCACTAAAGGGGAGGTAATTTGATTGTTATTTTTAGGCCTGTTTCTTTATTTTAACTACTTACAGAAATACAAAATCTTAGAATTCCTAGTAATTTGATTACAAGAAACAAATAGGCCCTTGATTGAATTCTCAAGCCTCATCATTTTATTCTATCCTTAACTCCATCCAAGCACAGAAACTCAAGAGCCCTTTCAGCATATTCTGGCTCTCTAAGGTCAAGTGTTTATGTACCCAAAATTGATTGCAATGATCCTAACCAAATATGTTTTTAAGGTATTTCATCCAGCTTTGGTACTTTGGCTTTCGTCCATGTGACCTACTCATGATCTCACCAAAGAGGATATAAAGAAAAGTGAAGAATGACCTACTAGTCTTCTTACATTGAAGTAATGATTGCCATAGGAAAGATCTTTATTATTTTAGGCCTTGTGCTGCTTGGATACATTATACTATTCCTCATTTATCAGTAAGAGTGTCCAACCCCTTTACCTTACATCCCTGTCTAACCGTGGATAGGTATGCACCAATATGTGCAATTGGTTCAATCAAACAAAACGGGTGGTCCAGCCCAGACCCTATAGTGGTATCCATGTCATGGCTAACGTTGAGATAGATCAGAACCTCTGCTAGTCACCTTCATGGTCATAGTCATGAATTATAGGCAGCTGCTTGGGACCATGGATGTAGGTGGTAGGTTCATGTCTACAAAAATGGATTAAAGGAAAACACGAGCTGGGGTTAATTGATAATCAACAAATAACAGGGAAGTTCGCCAACTGGCCTTTATTATCTAAAATGTCAATGATCCTGATAACAAAAACCTCAAATAAAGAGTTAGGATACATGGGACCCAGGTAGGGCAATTTTCATTAAGCCATGGCAACACCGAAAAGAGGTTCATCTGGTAATGATGGTGAGAGCTTTGATCAAACGTTTACATTCAAGAATTCAAAAGGAAATGGTATGAGAATTAGAGAGAGAGAGAGAGAGAGAGAGAGAGTCTTAGTCTGCCGAACCAGACCATGTTGACTAGTGCGAGGCCACCAAACTGATCTTCTCATTTGGGTCCACATCAAGCAAAGCTAGGAATATTTTTCAACTTGCAGAAAATCTTCAATGGCATATAGACAAGTTTCGCATTTAATAGTTCTGCCATGATTTCAAAATATCATCAATATTTGTGACACTGACCATGTGATATATCCCATGTTGGGTCCCCACGAGAAGGACAGTCATCAGGTTACAAGCAATGGACGGTGGAGATGCAACTGACAATTGAATAGTATTTTGCTCAACAGACCAGATCTGGCCTCCTAAGACTATAAGAAAAAAGGGTAATAGTGGAGAGGAAACCAGAGAGAATGTACACAGGTACTTGAAAAGTCCAACAAGGTTGCTGTCATCCCTTGTACCAGAAATTTTGAATATGGACAACAGCAAGACAATCCTCCCAATCCATAGAATCTTGAATGTCTAAGTCAAGTTCTACCATCCTCAAGTTGGTGGGCTTCCATGGCTCTATAAATACTCTACAATGGCCTGGAACTCTCCATCACCTCCTCCTTTCTTTGCCTTCACTGATTTCTTTCATCTCATAGTTCCTTTAACATGGCTCTCCTTTCTCAATTCCTTGTGCTTCTTGCATTCTGTATGCTTTTGGTGTACCCTACGGCAAGAGCTGCTACTTCTACTTACATTCAGTCCAGAGCAGCTTACTACCCTAACTCCGACAAGGCAGGCACCGATGGTAATCCTACTACATGGACACCATTTTTAGCTTATGATTTCTTCATGGCATGGAGAATTCATGTTGAAAGAATTTCAATTTTTCCCAAGTGTGGACTTACTTAGATTTATAAAGTTCCGCGCAAAGTAGATTATGAAATTTTAGGATTTGGAGAATTTGAACTCCCTATCAAATCAAAGAGTTTCGAAAATTTGGGGTTACAATGTTCTGACAGCTTCATAAAACTCCCAACTAGGAAAACTTTAGTTAAAAAATGCTTGCAAGTAAACAAGTCCTGGTGTTTGATGGTTTTGTTGGTTGTAATTGTAGTTGGGGCATGTGAGTATGGCACTTTTGGAGCAACCATCAATGGTGGGGATGTATCCGCGGCTTCGGACCTTTACAGGGATGGTGTTGGTTGTGGAGCTTGCTATCAGGTAATGGTTGAACATGGTATGACTTGATTCTAGCTCTTACAATATGTGATTTGATGATAGAGACTGTTTTGGTCCACCAGGTGAGATGCACCAATAGTAAATATTGCTCTGATAAAGGGGTGACCGTGGTCGTCACCGATCATGGCTCGAGCGACCGGACCGACTTTATACTCAGCAGGCGTGCATTTGCCAAGATGGCTCAGACCAATGACTCAGCCACATCTCTTCTAGCCTTTGGCGCGGTTGACATCGAGTACAGACGGTGAGCCCCTGACTCGACCATAACAATAAACCTCTCATAAACTAGTATAGTTTAGTACTTATTTGCATGCTTGCTTGTTTATAGTTTGATTTTAGGAACCCCTAAATGATAATATAGTTGAATGTGAAAGAGGGTTAGTTAGTCGTACTCTAATGATACCCATGACACTTATTTCAAATATAATTGAAATAATTCAAAAGCTTGTTTGATATTTTTATTGACAATGAAAGATGATGCCAAAATCATTTTAGGCCCATATGTTTGCATAACTCATGTCCCTTTATTATCTAAAATTTAAGAAACAAATATGAAGATCTATAAATGTCCATCAAACAATTTATCTTCAAATGAAAATGAGTTAAGGGGAGATGGAAAATGAATACCACCCGGCCATCATCTTTGTAAATCAAATCTTAGGAAATTGAGGGTTACATCTATATCTCCACCTTCTATGTTTCAGCCTTCGCTGGTCTAATAATCCTTGCTGACACAACTCTTTGATCCATGACTTTATGGGAATTCAATTCCATACAAATAAATATGACCTTTATTGAATGAATGAAAATAAGATATCAGAAGTGTTAATTTAAGCTATCTTATCAACTGACAAGTGCCAGTGCTTTTACAGTGTCTCATGCAGCTACCCAGGCAAGAACATCATGTTCAAGATTCATGAAAGCAGCACCTACCCCAGCTATCTTGCCTTTGTGATCTGGTACCAACAGGGAGATAAGGATGTGATTGCTGTGCAGTTGTGCGAGGTATATCTTTTTCTTACTATTTCTAAGTTCCTCCTCTCTCTCCTCTCTCTCTCTCTCTCTCTCTCTCATTTGCAAACATGAAAATATCTATCATAGATCATGAAGAGTAAACTAAAACATATTATATATATATATATATATATATATGTTGATTCATGTAGACTCAAAATCAAGTATGCAAGCTGTTGGACCGTAGCCATGGAGCAGTGTGGGCCACGGTCTCACCTCCGAGGGGGCCTCTCTCCATGCGCATGCTGCTGAGCGGCGGTGAAGACGGAGATGAAACATGGGTTGCACCCAGCAATGACATACCAGCTAACTGGAATGCTGGAGATATTTACGATTCCGGGACTCAGTTGGATGTGTAGACGACTCGGCCCTTACAATAACTATAGTGATTTGATACGTTTGCGTCTTTGACAATTTGCTGATGCTATTCTTCTAATAGTTGTTCTTTTGAGGGATAGTAGAGTAATGAGATGTAAGGTTGTTTGCAATCTTTTGAAGTTTCTAAGTGGGACTGTATAATGTTGACATTATTCAACTCTCTCTACTATTATTTTTAATTTTGACTTTTTTTTTTCTGTGCAATGTCAATATACTAAAGATTGGATACCATGGGTCTAAATTCCCTTTCAGCTTTTGCAAAAATTCTCCTGCTTCTTAAAGTATGACATGAGAGATTAATATGATGCACACCAAATAGAGGAGAGTTTTAGATCAAGTCATCTATAGATAATCAGATCAATTATGAGTTCAGATCACCAAATGCAGTTGTTATATTTTCACCGTGGGTAGACCAAAACAGTCCACCACATCATTTAAAAATTTAGGTGATTTTCTTTCATCTAATTTTAAAAATTTTGAACTTTAAAATCACATAAAGTTTTAGATTACGTAACAGGCTGTTATTGGTCCACTCATTATAAAAATTAAATAACTGCGATAGGTGATCCGAACTGGACCAATTATATGTTTTCATATATCTAGTATTATTCAAAATATACGGCTGATGAAATTATAAGGACAATTCTTTGACTCCTTGCCACAAATTTTCATGATCAACAACCGTTGGATGAAGAAGCCATACAATGAAGCGTGAAGACACATATCTTGGGTTGGGTGCTACTGCTACCAGATAGTTCCCCAGTAGTACCTCTCACATCTTGACAGTGGGGCCCACATTTGAGTCGTTCAAAAAAGTAGATAAAACGGAAGCCCCACTTGTCTATTAATACTGTGACATCACTTTAATAAAAGTGGCATTGCACCATTGATAAAGTGCGTATTTTATTGGAAGATATAAAATTTCAACTTTGTTGCCATCACAATCATTACAGATTTAAGAGAATCAGTACGGTTGCGACGAGAACTAAAATAGTAAAGTCCGGTTTATCTTGTGTTGGGTGAACGAAAGTCACATTGACCCCTGTGCTAAATATCACCCAGACTGGAGTTCCATATGTCGTAAGAATGACTTAAACAGGGCGAAAAAACTACTTGTCCAGAACCCGGGACAACTAGCAGGGCTCTAAACAGGGACACCATAACAACTGTACTTACACATGATTAACTCAATTCGGTTCTTATCTTATCTGCCGAGTTTCGAACCCCTGGGTGAATCACCTCCTTGTGTTGGCCCGGCACCCAACACAAGTAGCCGGACCAAGAAAGAAAAATACTCTGTTGACCTTGGCGGTGTCAAAAAGATTTGGAGATACTCCGGATCTAAAATTAAAAATTGGGACTTGATTGAAATACCCGATTCATTCATACAAAAGCAGTTTCTAAAATAGCAAATTAAATGTCCAGAAACTGTGTTCTTTTATGACTGAATGGGGTACCTCAATAAAATCAAACCCCAACTCTTAATTTTAGATTAAAGGTAAATTCCAGCCTCATGTTTGCATTGGCTTCTTATCATTTATCACCAAATTTCTTCATCTTGCCAACTTTGCATTCCTTTAATGCTTTTCTTCCTTGAAGTATTCTCTCACAAGTCTTTTTTTGTTTCCCAAGAACTTCTCGAACTCACGTACTCTCACCCCTTGATTGGGCGTCCTTAATTGGGCTCTTCGAGGTAGTATTTTGCCTCAACGGATGCCTACCGCTTTTTTATCAGCACCTTTCTTCTCCTCTGGTTCTCCACATCAGTATCATCCTACGATACCCCCCCCCCCCTTAACTATCCTGCATCAGTTTCCCCATTGGATCTTCTCTACTTCCATTCTCTGCCTACCAGTGTCCCTTATCTTCCCCCCCCCCCCCCCCCCCCCCTTAACTATCCTGCATCAGTTTCCCCATTGGATCTTCTCTACTTCCATTCTCTGCCTACCAGTGTCCCTTATCTTTCTCATACCACTTGAGAGGCACACATTTTTTCGTTTAGACATTACAACCTTATACCCCACAATCCATTTCTATCCACGTTAACATACCGTCTGTGGAATTCAATTTTTTTTCCAATTTCCAATGATCCAAGGTCTAACCTAGCCGTCTCAAGGATATAGCAGTTTACAGCCAGATTTAAATTTAAAGTCTAGTTTGGCACAAGTGCAGCTTCTGTACTATAGCATTCACAATTACGCTTGGACGCAGATGATTCCCTCATACAGCATAAAAACAAGCAGATTGACTGGACTGGCCAGGTAGCGGGGATGTTGTGTTACTCAATGGACAAATAGAGGGAAGTTTTACAAGTGTGAAGGTGAGATGAAGACCCGCTTGTTCCAACAATCTGTTGTCTGGTTGGACCTTTATCTAACATAACCCACTACTTCATCTCCTTATTTAAACACACAATTCATTGCTTCTTTATTCTCTCTCTTCTTTTTTCTGGTTTATTTAGAAAACACTGACAGTAATCAGGCCCTCAAATTCTTAAATCTCCTGGCCATCTCCGCATTCTGGTGCTGGTTTGGCTTCTGTAATCCACCACTTGTTTGTATTAACAAACACTGAAACTTACAAATGGGCTATTAAATGTCCTCTTGGGTGAGTGCAGCATTATTTTTCTTTAGTTGAGCTACTGACTGAAAATATACAGAGAAAACATGAATCATATATTTTTCATTTACAAACAGAAACAAATGAAACTACTAGTCTGAAACTCCGTAGGAGCCAACAACATCATGATGGGGAAGCTTGCATATTCTCCTGTTGGCCGTCGGGGATTCTCTCTGATCAGAGGCCACGTTTAAGTATCAAGCAATGCTGAACCACCCTCATTTCTCCTCAATCTCAATATCAATAATGTCAGACTCCGAATTTGAGGAGGGAGGAGCACCTCTCGAGGACTTATTTCCAGGCTGCCATACAATGTTTCTGCAACTTGCACATTGGATGACTTGGTTGCGGTAGCCCATGAACCGCCTCTTGCAAGCTGGGCAAGCCCCCTGTGGACACAAATCAACCATAAAAATGGATACATTTTATGAAAGAGGCAACTAAAAAAGATCAACATTTGCCAATGTCATGAAACAAACAGCTGCATAGGTGTCAACTCAATGCCTCGAAACATCTAATTGGAAGTAAAGCATAATAGAGCGAGATTAGCCAAATAACAGAAGGTTACTCTAGATTTAAATTTAATCAATAATTCCACAGTATTTTTATGTGGTAATGACAACAGAGAGAGAGAGAGAGAGAGAGAGAGAGAGAGAGAGAGAGAGAGAGAGAGAGAGAGAGATGCTACCTCATGGTTGTGGACCTGTGGTGCTGAGCAATCTCAATGTGGCAGGCTCAAAACAATATTTTCATGCAAATAAAACTGATTTTTTAGGACATTTAATGATTCTTGAACTGAAGCATGTGGTTGCATTAAAGAGGAATCAAGTTAATGCTTAATTGCTTTCTACAGTATTGAGTGAATGATGGTCATAGGATTTTGACATTGCATGTCAAACACGTACTTCTTTTATCAATCGACATTACTTTTAATCCCAAGTGGCATGTCATCCAGCTGAGCAAGTGAAGTGCGCAAGAGCTGAGATGAAGGATACCAGACAGGGATTAGGAAGCATACCGATCCTTATCAATTAATCCTTGTTAAAACCAGTATTAATCAATTACACATCTAAGCAAAAGCACCTTGCAGTGGTGGTTTTGAGTACTGTATGCATCACTTGTAGATATTACAAAAGTGGAAGTTGAAATGTATTGTTGAGAAAAAAAGAACTATGCATGAGAAACTCTGCATTTTTTAACCCATTAGCAAATGTTTAAAATGCTGAGAAGGGGAGTGATAGGTTACCTCAATTACGAAGTTATTTGCAACAGTCCCAATAAGAAGCGGAGCAGCAAACGGCAGCACCCATGTTGCTAAAATCAAAATCCTAAATAACCATCCGGACAATGCAAACCAAAGGAAGAATATTGTCTACAGAAAAGCAAAAGAGATATTCAATAATGAATGTGATAAGAAGAAAGTCCAATAAAGAAATTCTGTATCTAGACCTATGACGCTGCAATCTCATACCAGAAAAAACTGCTATCAAAACAGCAGCCATGCAGCTACAGGTGGTCCACTTACAAATGGATGGGAGCACTATAATTTATTTTCATGCCTTTTTAATGGGCATAATTGATGTGTCAGACAATGTTGAAATGACATTAAATTGAATTCATTGCATTGGTTATTCAGTTAGCCTTCCAATGGTACCAAATTTCTACGAATCTTACAATAAATGAGAAAGTTATGGCCCAACGTTTAATAGGGTGCAAGTACGTAGGGGTGTTTTAGTGTTTAATCATTATGGTTATAAAGGATACCATTCAAATATACATTATGTTTGTGTCTGTTTGAAGGGTCAAGATTAACACACATGATTTTGGTTTAAATGGTTGAGAATGTAAGTAGGGCAGCTTCTGGTAATAAGAAGGTTGAAAACTTAAAGCTTTTGGCTGTGTTCATTCTTGTTTTGTGAAAAATCCCAAGCAGTGGGAGTGTAGGTGTGTATCCATTTGAGGCCGATTTCTGGTGTGTGTTCAAATGTTTTGGACCTGTTTCCAATATTTCTCGGTTGTCACTCACGAGACTAAGGTACTTTGACAGTTGACACCGAACTATCAGTGGTTTGGCAACTAAGCCCATAGTTACTGGAAATGTTTTAGATGGTGATAGTGATGATTCTACTCTCTACAAAACCATCAGAGTTTGGGCACAGAATCAGGTAAAATTTCTTGTTCAGGGAACTCTCAGAAATAAAAAATAACCACAATAGCTAATCACCTACTTAAAAAAAAAAAAAAAAAAAAAAAAAAAAAAAAAAAAAGAGAGAGATTACAGATATTAAAATGCAGGAAAAGAAAAAAGATTATTATCATGTGGTCTACTTGGTTGGGCAAAACATTTTACAGATCATGATCTCTTCTAAGCTTAGGAGTGGCAGGCCCTAAATAATAAGGCACCTCGGAAATTGTCGCCATGTCAAAGGGCTCACTTCCTAATGCAGTGAATAATCTCATCAGGGCAGATTGTTTCAACATTCCAATCCCCCCTAGCCATGCCCATGTATCACAAGCATCAAAATCCCATAGAGAATAACCAGTGGCGGACCCAGAAATTTTACTTGGGTGGGGCAAAACTTTTACTTGACTTTGTTAACTTTTTTTCACATTAACAATGCAAAAAATGTATTGCATTTAAATAGACACAAAACTTTTTCCATATTTAGATCTCCTGCCCAATTGAAGTGCCTTCTCACTTCCTTTTCCAAATTCAAGTGATCATCAATTCATCATCATCAAAACAACCTAAAATAATATTTCCTTTAATCCTAGGTGTTTGGATACCTTGCAATGATGATTTGGGTGAGCATCCATGTACCCAATTTGGGTTTCCGAAAGGGTTTTATTTGGATTTAAGGAATTTGATTACCTGCACTTACCTAGCTGTAAAAACCATTCCCTATGATCATGGGCCGGTGGTAAAGAAGAAAAATCGCTACATAAATACAACTCAAGTTATCCAAACATATGAGTCATAAGGCCTGATTTATGTATGAATTGAAGTTTAAAGCGTGCCCAATGGTGATTTGGTCAGCTTGGGACTTATAGATACGCTTGGATTTGGTGATTTAGGGCTTAAAGTTTGAATTATGATTTAGAGATTTAGAGTTTGAAATTAGGATTTGAAAATTAAGGGTTCAAATTTAGGTATATAGTAATTATGATTATACTACATTTGAAGAGAGATAGAAATTGCTTTATTTAGGGTTATTTGGTGAGAAAGAGATTAACTATGAGAGAATCAACAACGAGAATTCGATCGGTGCGAAGATCTTAGACTCTTCGTAGAAAGAGATCTATGCAAAGAGAATATGGTACTCTTGGTAGGAAGAAGATGTTCAAAGAGATCACCAAGATTTTGTGACGTGGATCGATCACAATATTTAGACGTGGGGCAACTATTTACTAGACATATATGGGAGAGGTTCGGGCCCATTAAAATATCATGCAATTTCAAATTTGACCTGGGGCCACCGCCCCAGGTGGTGGCCCCAGGTCATGAAAGGGTAGGTCCGCCACTGAGATTAACCCAGCTTGAGGTTCTTAACAAAGCATGATTTGGATAAACATTTACCTATATCAAACAATACTTGTTCAGAATATAATAGATCATCATATCACATCAATCTGAGATCGGCTTGGGGATTACGACAGATACAGGAGACCAATTAAGTACACTTAGGCCCTTTTTTGTTTGCATTTAAAAATGCATAGGAATTGAATACATAGGGTGTTGTTTGATATTCGTTTAAGGAAATTCACCTTTTATCTTCATTTTTAACACCTCTATGTATTCAATTCCTATATAAAGATTCTAACGCAAACAACAAACAGGCCCTTATAGATTATAACAATATAACCTAATCTGTTTCGCATAATCATAAAAGTAAAACTACTTTTCTTAGACTTAGAAACAGTGAGTGAGTGAGATACTCACAGCAGAACCTTTTCCCAGTGGCGTCTCCAGAAATCCACTAAAATCTCTCCTGTACTGCAAAAGCAGCAGCAGCAGCAACAACAACAACAACATCCAATTAAAACAATGAGCGTGCGAATATACAAATAACAAATGAATAAATAGAATGTTCGAGAATGAAAGGGAAGACTAACCCTAGGCCAGTTCCTGCCGAAATCCATGCTGAAGGTGCGCCACCACCGTCCGATCCCGAGCTCGCGGTCGATCTCGCGGGCGCGGTCGGCGGCGGAGCGGGCGGCGGAGTCGAGGCGGCGGGAGAGGGAGAAGCGGCGGTCGAATTGCATGGCGGCGCGCTTGGCATCGAAGAGGAGCTGCTCGAAGCCTACGTTGGCGCTCCTCCACGCGTCCTTGAGCGCCTCGCCGGAAGCGACCCGCTTAGCGAAGCCGTCGAAGTCGCTGCGACGGAAGGCCTGGATGACGGCCACGTGGCGAGGGGAGGCGCGTCGGATTAGGTGGGGCTTTGAAGGGCGGAGAGGTTGCCATGGCAAGCTCGTTGTCGTCATGGACAGAAATCAGAAAGAAAGAAAGAGAGTTAGGGTTGGGGAAGGAAGTGGGTGAGAGAGTGGTCAGGATTAACGTGCGTGTGTGCTTGGAATTTGATTTCTCATGAGAGATTCGCTATCGCTCGTCCATACATACATGATGCTTGCACGTTTCTCTTCCCTGCACGTGAGCGATACACGTGTAAACAAATTTAGATAAAACCTGAGGTGAGCATTGCAAGCTAGGATGCCTCCGAGTGGACCGTTAAATAGAGACCCCCTTGGTCACTGATACTGAGTTTTGCACCCATCTAAATGGATTTAGCGCTATGATCGACTTTGTATTTATTTTAAACGGTGAAAATTTGTTGGCAATTGATTGATTACTTAAAATGGTGATTCAAGATTCCATCACAATACGCTCCTTTATTTAAAAAAAAAAAAAAAAAAAGACAAGAAATCTGTTTTAATTTTAGCATGCTTTGTAAAGAGGGATTAAATAAACTTTTGAATAGGAATTCTTTGAATTCCGTAGTAAAAACAAATCCTAGATATAAATTATATAACTTGAGGAGCAAACCTAAGTGCATACGCTATGGCCTCTTATTTTGAGATCATTGGTCACCTTGTACTTATAAGCGGGAAGAAGAGGAAGGGGAAAGGAGAGCCCCCACATAAGTAGGAGGATGAAGCCCACATAGGTAAGAGATGCACCTCCCTTCTACGAAGTCAACTTAGATATAAATTTGTCCGTTTATTGTTGATGGTAAATACTTGGTGAGTATATGTGGGGTAGGGTGTGCCCACACACAAGCAAGATGGAGAACCCCTTAATCTGTAATGTTAAAATTCAAAGAGTCCAAATCCTCGGCAGTAGTTATTACAAGGGAATTGCATAACATATGCTTGGAACTCCATCGTGAGGCCCACATCATGGAGATAATCCAACGCATTAAAGATGAATTTCGTCCCTACACTAATATCATTAAATGTTTTAGCTCGAAAGGAGTGGGTTCTAATACACAATCGAATATTGTGACACAAAACAAGATTAACACCAAGTCGGCGGCGATGCCACATTTTCCATTATGGTGCCCAATCAGGCAACATGACCCACTTTTTTTCAAATGGAACGGGAGAGATATATAAATAGAAGGAATGTGATTCATATTGGGTGGTATGGATTCTCTCTACACGAGCCCTATGATAGAGTTGTATACAGTTGTTGTATTAACGGAGGATCTAGACTCATAACTTAGCCCCTGTTTGGCATGTCTATTTGTTGCCTCTAATCCTCTATTTCTCTAAAGCGGATAGAGGTTTTGAAATTAGAGGTGTTTGGCAATAACTTCTAGCCTCTGCCCACTCTAAAAACAATAGAGGCAAAGCCTCTTAAAATGAAATGCACCAGATTTAGGCATGTGGAAATCAGAGGCATTATCAATGGAAAAGGTAGAGGCGGAGCCCATTTTTGAAGACAAAAATGCCCCGAGACGTTTTTTTATTTCCAACGAAAATCCTTTCCATAAAAGCATTGTTCGTTGGGAATGGAAACCTTGTTCGTTTTGAGAGGGGAACAAAAAAGCGCATTTTGGTGAAAGACCAGAAGGGAGAAGATGAAGGACAAAACGATAGCGGCTTGAAGATTGAGAGGATGCCAAGGGAATGTGGGGTGGTGACGGTGATGGTAGAGAGTCTGGCGAGGCGGATGGGTGGAGTGGAGGGATTTCATTGTTGGGACAACGTGGGTGATGAGGTTCTTGTCAGTTGTGGCAATGCTTTCGTTTCCAACGGCGATTTGGGCGATCTTGGTTGCAGGGAGGAAGGGGAAAATGCTGGAGGAGACTCATGATTGGGCAGCGGGGAGCTTGGAGATGGAGGGGATGTCGCCGTTGGCGAAGGTGACAAAGATGTTGGTGAAGGCAAAGAGAATGGTGGGGTTAGTGTCAAAAGAGCTTGATGTGGGTGATGGAGGTGTAGGTATTCATGTAGCTCTCGACTTTGAGGGGGTGGGAGGTCGTTTGCAAAAGTACCGTATTTGATATTTAGCTAGAGGATGAGATTCATTGTGTGAGTTTGAAATGGAGAGAGATGATGGGTCGGATTTTGTTTGGTTTTGATTTGGCAAGATGACGATGGTGGCTATTTGGATAGATGGAGTTTTTTAAAAAAAGTTAGGTGAGATTTACAGTAGGAGATGATACTTGGGGGTTCAATTTTGTTTTGTTTAGGGTATTGGATTTAGAGTTTTGGCATAGGAAAACTCTGCAAAATCCACACAAATCCAACCTGAAACCCATTTTACCTGACATTGATCTAGTTCCATTTTTTTTTGCCATGGCACCTAATGGGGTTCCTCTCCATGGGTTGCATAAAATTTGACAAAGCCTAACTATAATTTAAAATTCAACTTTTGAGCAAAATATGAATTTTAATCCAAACCCGAACCCATCCCTCACCTGACCATCTAATATGATTTAAGGGTGGTTTGAAGGTGGGGTCACAGAGAGGACTGCATTTATAGGTTTAATTTAACTATGGCATTGAACCTTGTGTCTGCAAAACATTTGGGGTGCACTTATAGGTTTTATTTAACTGTGGCATTGATTCCCATGTTGAAAAACATTTGGGGGGTGAAGATTTGACATACATTGGCAGTTCCTTCTTTTTTTACACAATGACAGAAACTACCCCTCTCAAATCCTTTAAAAAGAAGTAAATAGAGAGCATATCAAACGATCTATTTAAAGTAGATTTGTTCATTACCAAAAACGTTTTTTTTTATTATAGCCTCATTTTTGTTATGACTCTTTTTTTAATGACTCTATTTTGGATAGTTTGTCAAAAAAAGAGCTGAATGCCAAATGAGGCCTTAGTGCACAAGGGATACTCATGGGCCGAGCCAGCCAAGGCCAGATTTAGTAATTGGGCCAGCCTTATATTTACGGACAGAAAGCCCAAAGCTGATAGCGAGCCCGCCTTGACTAATGAATGGTCCTAATTTAATATATTTTATTCAAACAATTGGTAGAAAGCCCAGTTCAGCCTGGCCAAGAGAGGCCCAATTGACTAAACAGATGGGTCTCGGCCCGACTTTACGGCCTGTGTTGGGCTTGGGCTAGTCCCAGATTTACTTTTCTAAAGTCAGGCCAGGCCTCGATATACCTCAGCCCGGTCTGGCCCGTCCCATGAACCCCAATGTGCAGCACCGGTCCGACCGGTCCAAAAAAAACCAAAAAGCATGTGTCCGGTAGTGTCACTGATTCGACCATTGGTTGGCAGATCGAATAAGGGCATTCTTGTAATTTCAGAAATGCTTCCCAAGGTATAGAAGTAAAAACACATCATCACTAGTTTCATTCATTTGAGCGGGAAAATCCCGCAAGTCGTTTCCGCCATTTCACCCCCCCCCCCCCCCCCGCCCCACTCCTCTCTCTCTCTCATTTCTGAAAAGCCATGAAAGTAAAACCCTAGCTCCAGATCCCATGGCGCCAAGGAAGAAATCGTCGTCGTCTTCTTCTTCTTCTTCTTCCAAGAAATCAAATCAGAACCAACATTCCCAACCCTCCAAGTTCGGAATCCAACATTTCTTCGAACGCCATTCCCAAGCTGCTGCAGCAGCTTCTTCAACACCTCGCCAAAATCCCCCAGACATCCCCAATTCTCAAACCCCCAATCCACCAAACCCTAGCATCAACACTCCCCCTTCAAATCCCCCGCCAGTCGCTCCTCCCCCAGTAGTCCCAGATGCCGAAGAAAATCCTTCCGAGATCTCACCTGAGATTTTCAAATCAACATCATTCAAGCGCTTCAAGTTCTCTCCTGGAATGGTGAGTGTTTCACAGTCCCTTTTTTTTTTTTTTTTCCTATCTCTTTGTAGGGATTTACCATTGGTTTTGGATTCAATGACGGTTGGGGTTTTGGGGAATGTGGCAGCTGATAAAGCAGAGCCAGGATGATGGAGGTGATGAGGTGACATGGAAGATTTCTCCTGTAAATGAACGGCTTCGTGCTATCACGAAGAACTTGCCTGAGGCGATGAGGGTATTGTCAGATGCTTCAAAGTTGAATGTCTCAAATTTCCGTCTTTGTTCACAAAAACAGGCAGGTTCTTGGTCAATGTGATTTTGTTCTTCTGTTCTTTCACTGGTTCAAGTTTCTGTTACTTAAAAGGTTGAACAACTCTGTGTTTTGTTACTAAGAAATAGGAATGACTATGGGATTTGCAGAATTCTCCTTGTGCGGTTGGAAAGCTTGAGAAATGGCTTTCTTCTCCGACAGTAAAAGCACCAGAAAGATCCTTGGTTTCATTAAAAACTGTCTCTTTTCAAGAAGTTGATGTGGAAAAGGGGACAGAATTACATGGTGATCCAAACACAACTGGTTCGATGAACTCACAGAGCCCATTTCGGACTCCCCCTTCTGTATCCTATTGCCCTAGCGAGGTAATAAGTTTTTCTATTTGGGCTAAGTGTTTAATGCTTTTAACCTGTGTTTGGAGAATTTATTTTGCATATTTTCTCATGTTGAAGTTTTCATATTGTGTTTATCATTGATCCTCACTCTACATTACTGCCTCCATGATTACTTTTTTGGCTGTGCGTTTCATTGTTGGGGTACAGTCGCTGCACAGGGTTGTCTTTAAAGGATTGCCTACCGAGACAGGCTCGCTTCAACATAGGAAGGTTTGTTCTAGTGTACATTTGTACCATATGTTATTTCTTAGTACTAGGATTATCTTTGGCTGTTTCTTTCTTTTCAACCCTTGACATTGGATTATGGTGCTATAAGATGCACATAACAGTTACCCCTGTCTTCTGTTGCTTTCTTAGAGTGGCTTGTGGAAGCTAAGCATCCTCTATACCCAGTGATCAACCAAGATGAAGTTAACTTTCTCTTTGTGGAAATGATTAGGGACCTTGCAAATTCCTTAGACCCGTAACAGTTAAATTTCTCCTTCTTGCAGGCACTGCTCGAGCTTTTAGATCAAGTGGAGGATGTCATTGCTGTTGAAGAGCCAGTAGTTCATAACTCAAGGGCATATTTACTGGAAAATCAGGACAAGATGGTTTCTGAAATATCTGTGGAAGCTAATGCAGCTATGAAAACATTAGCATATGTACCATCAGAAAGGGACTATTGTGGTCCTTCTAATCTGAATTTGCTCGTACTAGAGGTGTGGATCTCTGTTTATGGCTTCTTGAGGAAAGGATTTTTAATCTTCGATAAGGTCTTCACTATCTTTTCTTTGAAACATTGTTGCAGGTTTCTGAGAAGCATAGAACTGCTGATTCATCATATGGTCAGTCCCCTTCTAAGGTGCTTATTGGACGTGCAACAAGATTGAACTAATGGTGTCAGGCTTTTACTATCTTTTGCTTCTGTTTTATCGGTGATTAACATTATCATTTTCTTAGGTCCTCCGTCTACTCAATGAACAGTGTGGAGTAGAGCGGGTGTTGCACTTGTATGATGAATGGTAAGTGCTTTGGATGCCTGAACAAGGATTAGTGAAAATGGAATAACGCACAATGCCTTTTTCGTTATAATATAATACTATGTTGAATGATGTACCCTCTACTTGATCGTTAAAGCAACAGTTCTTTTCACATGGTTGCCAACCTATCGATTGTTGTCAAGAACTTGGCCTTCATGACCAATCCTACGAACTCATTCTTCTCTTAGGAGCTATGATGCCAAGATAAGACATTGATATATGTCAGGGCTCACCATGTTATGGTGGGCTAATGGATTTAACACATAACAATGAGGTATCGAGTACATTATGTTGTGGATATGTTGCCAATTTTGAAGGGTATTATTATAGCTCAGGAGTGTGCCTGCAAGAATATACTTTACGTCTTTGTTCCCCCTTTGTTATTTTAGTGTCACTTTAGAAATTCACTTTTGATGGCCTCCTAATCCTCTGCTTTCCAATTTTAGGTTTTACAGCCATATTGGACCTGGAGATACTATAAATGTGATTGGGGACTTTGACGATCAAGGCCAATGTGTCGTTGATCGTGACAACAATCTCGTCATTGTTCATCCAGACATACTTGTTTCGGGAACACGGGTATGATTGTTTATAATTGCTTTAAATATCTTGTACATGTTTCTATTAATGGAACTATAAACGCTGGTCCTGGTAATGTTGTGCATTTATATTATTTATGTATTGTTTAGAAGATTGGATCATTGTTACCATTCCTGTTCTTATTAGTGTCAATGATTTAAACACTTCAAGGTTGCTGCTAGTTTCACCTGTCCAAGGCGTACAGTCCTGGATGAGAGGCTTAAGTTTAGTGACCATTCAACTGCAGCATTAATTGGTTCTTTGCTTCATCAGATTTTTCAGGTTTCGTGTTCATTAAATTGCCCAAGCAAGCTTCATCCTGTAATCAAACTATTTTTCATTTTTCTCATAGGCTAAGCAAAGATTTCATAATTTATGATTCTATATCTGATCTAATAAACAATTTCTATTTTCTCTAGGCTGGTCTACTTCAGGAGTCTCCGACAAGAGAATTTTTGGAAGACTATGCAAGAATAGTGGTTCAGAAAAACATTGAAAGTTTATATGCCTGTGGAGGTGTTGATCTATCAGTATAATGTCTCTTAGTTTTTACTTGTAACATACGTTTGAATGCATGATTGTTTTGCAGGACATTTATTTTCAGTAAATCTAAAGCGGTTTTTAAATCTTTGCTGACGTCATACATTGGTTTAATTAGAAATTATGTCAGGGATAATCTGCCAGTATCTTTAAGGATAATCTTCCGAGCCTTAATCTGTATTTGTTTTTATTGGAATGCAGTGAATGAGAATGATTCATATGGAAAACTAATTGAGGCAATCCCAAGAATTTTGAACTGGCTCATCCGTTTTAGAGGTTTACAGGTGGAACAAATTTTCTTTTTTCTGTCCATCATTTGTATCATGTTGTTTATTTGTCTTTACTGATGGAAGGATTAGGTTTTTTTTTTTTGGTAAATGATGGAAGGATTAGTTGATATAATTTGGAAGCAGTTATTTATGCCTTTCTTAATAAAAAAAAGTTCTGTATTTTATGCTATCGCATCATTACGGTATTATCTCTACTTCTTTTATTTGGTAGTTTTTGCAACTTAAAAGTCTCTACTTCTTTTATTTGGTAGTTTTTGCAACTTAAAAGCCATTCTCTTGTTGTCTTACCTAAAATTTACTTCATAAAACTGATAAAGCAATTGATGCAGCCTAAGTGCTCAATGATCTTGATGAAGTTCAAAGGCAAACCCAATTGATTGGAAAACCAAAATCCCAACACTAATCCAGATCAACAGGAAACACTGTAAACAAACCAAGGAAAGGTGCCCTTTTAATCAATAAGACATTTCATTTCACTTGCTTGTCTTCACTCTGCCAAACCTGCACTTGTCCTGTCTGTGATTTCCTCTTCAAGCCTGCCTTTTGTTATCCTGAAAAATTTAAATGATAGTTGCGTTTACTTATGGCCTTGAAGTAGAATCAATCCCTGTTTTGGTTTCCTTTTCCAAAGGTGTTTAACTGCCAACCTTCTTGATAAGTTCTTTTTGATTGGTTACATGACTTGAACCCACAACAGCACAACCTCAAGGTTTCACTAGTGAAAAACCTTCCTCTGTGCCACAGGCTCTGTTGTGTGTATGATTTGTGCATGCACCCCCGAGTGCGTGCATGTGTGCGTCACCAACAAGTTTTTGGAATCACGTTCTTTTGTAACAGTTCTTTCGTAATATTTTTTTCTGAAATGCATCTCTCTGTGTACCAGGATAATGATTTTGTGAAGAATGTTCACAGGGACCTGGAGATACTACTGTTGATTTTGGATCAAATGATGGACATAAAGAGGCCAGCATTACTGAGGTAAGGGCGTTCAAAAGTCATTTTCGGAATTATTATAGCTATGCTACTATGTTTATGTTCGTATACATAAATGGACATGTGCTTGCATGATGTGTAAATATGCATGCACTGGCACAAAATGACTTGTATATACTTCATTTGCATATCTGTGCAATCATTTGTCAGGACTTGAGGAATACAGACATGCATGTTTGCAGCAGATATGCTGATGTGCTTGCCATCTATGTATCTGTCTAGCAGGTTTACATGCTCATAAATATGTGGTCACAAAGGCTTGTGTTAGTGCATCTACAAATACTTCATCCATGATACTATCAACTTGTATATGCCTTTGTGTAGCAACTAGCAAGTTCACTCACATCAATATGTAGTTATAAATGTCTGTATTTGTGCATGTACAAATACTTTGTCCATGATAATAAAAACTTAGATGCATACATGCACAATACTCCCTGAGCTTGTGTTTATGCATACTTCCATATTTGAATGGTGGCATTTTGTTTTCTCTTGAAAGTTAATGTGCACAACTTGCTAACTGGAAATCTCTTCTTATTTATATTCTCATGGAAAGTTTTATCTGGATGTGTAGGTTATAGATATTGAGGAGATGGCATGGGCTCCTAGATATGGACTGAAAGGAATGATTGATGCTTCTATCCGGGTAAAGATAGATTCAAATGTGGATGGACCCAATGAGAAAATCATGCCTCTAGAGTTCAAAACTGGAAAAAGAACGAGTGGTCAGGCAAGTTTATATTACCAACCTTTCTCATTTAAGGGGAAAATAGATGGGGAACCTGTATGTGAATCTGAATCCATGTGGTGTCTCTTTTACAGTCTGTAATATGTTAAATACTTCTTTACTCCCTGTTAGTTAAAAGTCATGTTTGTTGTTTAGAAACAATATGTTGGTAACATTCTTTGAATACTTTAAAGTTCCCAAATGTGTTTGTCCATTTTAAATGCTTAGCTTTTAAATATGCAAAATATATGAGAGTTGGGGGGGGGGGGGGGGGGGAGGGAGAGGATGGGATGTGGGGGGGTTGGGGTGGTGTTGAGGGAGGGAGAAAAAATAGGCTTTTTCATTAGATCACTGTTGGGATATCATATGAGAAGATGATGGTCTCGAAACTGTGCTTGGCAATTGAACTCTTTTGATGCATTGGCATAGCATGTTTGCTTGACTATCATGTCACTCCTTGTTTTCTACTTGTGCAGTCTGCTATGGAACATTGTGCTCAGGTGATCTTATACACTCTTCTAATGTCTGAAAGGTTTGTCTGATCCTGCTTCTTTTAAGACAATATGGCTTGTTTTTCGTTCACCTCTTTGTTTTAAAAGTTAGTCATAGTATTATAGTAATGCAGCCAAAGGGAGACAAGATTGAGGCGTGTTGGATAGTATCTTAGCCTAAACTCCTGTTCTCTCTCTCTCTCTCTCTCTCTCCAGTATTTGGCTTAGCAGTTTTGACCTAGTCTAGGCTTGGCTTAGCAGTATGGAAATCGAGCTGGGCCGATACCTTGCTTGCCCACTGAAGTGGCATCCCTAGGTCCAGTTGAATCCTCTCTTGTATACGAATGGGCTTGTTGGGCCACCATCCACCGGCTAGGTCTAATGGGACTTTGGCTGTATCTGTTAAATGATCCAAACTCACTTTCTGTGGCCCGCTTCCTTTTAGGTCTGCTTCACATAATTGATGTATGCATCTAGATGAAATCTTTTTGGCTGTCTACTTGTTTCTGTATTTATTGCAAAGGCATCCGTATTTGCAGATACTTGAAAGATATTGACTCTGGTCTTCTTTATTATCTTCAAACAGATCACACACAGGTAAATCTCAAATATATATATATATATATATATATTGAATCAGTTGCAAGTGTTTACAAAATATTTGAATGCCTTTATGTTGTTATCACTAGGGTATCGCAGTTCGAAGATCTGACTTGGTAGGGCTAATCATGCGCCGCAATGGACTCGCAACTGATATTTTGAAGGCTTCAACGTTACAGCTTCTGCCTCCAATGTTACGTGTATGGATATTGCTAAATTACTTGTGCCTTAATTTTCCTGGTTGAAACTGACTGAATTCTCATTTGACTTTCTGGTGCACTTATATTGTAGAATCCAAACACGTGCCGAAGTTGTCGCCACCTTAATATTTGTACCGTCTATCATAAGGTAATAAAGGTCTATTGTACTCAGAATGAAGTTTGAATTCCTCTTCGTAGATAGGTTGAATGATATCCAATCAGCAAACATGACTGGTCTTTCATTGTATATAACTTTCTTTTCCTTACTCCTACTTTACTTTTTAATTATTTAAATTTTTATTGAACCCTTGTGGTTTTATTTTCATTGAGGATAAAACCCCTTCTCTGAAATTAGTCAGTGTATCCGATCCTGTAACATGCATGAGTGGAGTTTGACATGACAGGATTGAGTACATAATAGGAAACCTATTGGTAACTCCAACGTAAGAGAGAATCATGGAAGTTTGGTTGAGTTGGTTTGGGCATGTACATAGAAGATACAAATCAACCCTCATAAGAAGTATCGTAGCATGAGGGAAAGGGTGAGTCATGAGGTTCATAAAGACCTTGATTGAAGTTGTGAGGAAAGACATGATAGATTTTGGAGTTACAAGAACATGGCTCTATGTTAGGGCTAATACTAACAAAGCCAACCTCAGATAGCTACGATCGATAATGCTTCGATGTTGATGATTAATCTAATTTTGCAGTCATTTTGAAACAATGTTTATCCCATATTGGCTCTGCATCTCCTGGGGAAAAAATAGTTTTTTTTTTTTTCTCTATTTTTTCTCCCAATCCCACCGATGTCACTCGCAATGTGCTCATGGAAGAGTTGTGAGATAGAAAAGGAGAAGTTTTTTAGTCTATCTTGTGTGTTGTGTTTTAGTCTCTCTTAAACCATCAAATATGTTGCCAGTTGCCACAACTCAGGATGGAGATCTATTACTGAAGAGATAAAATTTCTATGACATTTGGGGGATCTTCTACAGGAATATCTTGTGATCATAAAACAATCTCCATTGAAGTGTTTCACACAGCTCCATCAAATGCCTTCGAGTTGATGGAGATTTCTTTACGTGGTAACTGGCATCCGAGTTGGATTATAAGGATCACATGGCCTGGCAATGGAAAACATGTGGAAGATGTATATGCATTAACTTTTAAACTTGACACTTTCATTAATGAGACAGTGCATTTGATCTTTTCTTGAAAAACCATGGACAAATTGTTTACTTATCCACTTTTTCCTTTTTCTTTTATTTATATATTTATTTATTTAAGTGCTTACATCTTGCATACCACAACAAAATGAGCAACCGTGAGACCCATATCGAGTAATATAAACAGTTGATTGTTATTAAGAATATAATTTATTTTTTCAAATAAACATTGGACAATGCACCTTTTTGCTTTCTCTCAAGTCTGCAATCAACATACTCTGGAATGAGAGATTTCATCCTATTTTATTTACAATTGAAATTTATAGGTTATGTCATATATAAACAACTCATTTTTTATTTGTTTGTCTGCTATTGGCAGTTTGTTCTTGATTTAACATAATTTAATTAAAAATGATTCTTTGCCTGTTTGCCATTGCACTGCTGGAGAAATGACCTAGTGAGCAGTACAACACTATAGTATGACACATGTGGGTGGGCCTACCTTTCGTGAATTCAACTAAAGATAGGCAGGACACATTATCGAATGCTTATAGCTCGGAAACTGTTCGAGGTGGTTGATTAGTTCCATGATTCCGTCTATCAAAGGTTTCCTTAATTGTTATATGATAAAATTTTAATGTGTACTTTTAACCCTAAAAAAGATGTTTTTAGTCATGTAGTCATGGTTTTTTGGGCGAAAACCAACCCACAGTAGGTCTCACCTATCCACTAACCAATGTCTCTAGGTGCACCATGTGGGCTCCACAGTGCAGTGTGCCCAGGGATCATTCAAATTGAAATCTCTCATATTATACAAATGACAGTCCAGTTGGCATCTCTACCTCATGTAGTTGGCTACACTTTCTATTCTTATATATTGGTTGGGTTTGTTTTGTTTTGAATTCCCAGGCACATGGAGGTAATGCAGAGAGTAGTGGACTCGCTGATGTGTTTGATTCACATGTTGAGCACTTAACCACCTCTCATTCTGATTTCCTCCAACGATGGGATCGTTTAATTGATTTGGAAGCCAAAGTGACCCAGGTGCACTTTCTGGAAATATATGAAAATTCCTTATGATGTATAATTGTCAGATACGTAAGTATTTGTTTTCATTTCAGGTTGCGAAAACACAAATTTGGCATTCATCTAGTTCAAGGAGAGAGAATAATAGCAGCAGCCTTTCTTCCATTGTTCTTGATGTTTCAAGCGAATCTTTGCCTAAGAAACCTACTAAAGATGGTCGTTTTGTTTATCGTTTTGTGAATTATGGGTCTCCTCTTTATGATTTAGAAATGCAAAATGGAGATGATCCGGATGGTGCCTCTCCTCTACTAAGAAACTTGGACCGTACACTCAAATGTGGAGACTATGTGGTATAGTATCTTGCTTTCACTTGCTTAATGTTTTCTGAGTACTTGCTCCACAGCCTGTAAAAAGATATACAAAATCCATTATATCGATTCAAGACAAAAGGGCTGAACTAAACCCACAAACATTGAATGCGAGTGAGATTTGAGCCTATGATCATCCATGGTGGGAGGGTTGGCCGAATGTATCCCTCAATAAGAAGTGGGCCACAACATAAGATGGATATGTTGCACATGTAGGTCCCACTTTTGGTGCACAACTGCTACAATCCAGTTAAACCTGACCTGGATTTGATGTTCGAACCACATATCACAACCAATTATGCCTATATAAGGGGAAGCAAGCAGGAAACTGCATGTTAAAATCAGCCTTTCCTAGGTTTCACCATTCACACCCGAGGGGAAAGGAGATTTTCAGTTCCCATTCACTGTCACTGATAATGCATCAGATGCCCAGTCTTCATTACATGTATTTTAAGTGAAACCTCACTAATAGCAACCTGGATACTAATCCGGATCATTAATGATTAAACAAACATCAGATGTTACAATCTTGACTATATAGGACAGACATGACTAAGTTGAAAAAGACTAGATTAGCTCTTTAAATTTACAAACGAAGCAAGCTGAAAAATAGAAAATAATTGGGCAGGGGGCATCATCCTACCCTGGCCCATTGGGTCCAATGGTTCCACTTCTAGTTTTCCATTGTGGATCATGGTTCTTCTATTCGACAAACAAGTGAGGCCGAGCCCTATTGGATTCTATGGTTTACTTTGTTGCTTTTAATCACACCATTTTTCTCAAAATCTTTGGTGATGAGCCTATATATCACTATGACCAGTGCCACACTTGATGTTCTTAATTTTAGTTTCATGACATCTCTGATTGATATTTGTTGGGTGGCTGAACACTGTTTTCTTATTCAAACTGTACATTATAAGAATGGACTGTATTTATCTGTTCTTGCATGCTTCTTTGTTCATAATAATGTTTATTTCCTTCATCAAGTATTTACCTTTTGTTTCTAGATACTTAGCACAGAGTCTCGCCGACTCGCAGTTGCAAATGGAGTAATAACTGAAATCAGCCACTCTCATGTTTCAGTAAGAACCTTATACGCTGTATATTATCCTAAAATTAGTTTTCTTCTTGTAATCCCCTTGCTTTTTAATGAAAGTCTTTGTGACCAATCAAAAATAAAAAATAAAAAAAGGAAGAAGGTTGGCTAATATGTATATCACCCACTGTTGATGGATCTATAAGAAAATAACTGGGAATCCATTCTAATTTATGGCTCCATTATTGTTACTAGGTTTTCAGACAATTATTTAACTACATTATTGTAAAATCCCTTGTAAACATTCTAGGTGTCCTTTTCTCGACGTCTTAGGCTACCGGGGAGCAGCCCTTCAGAGATAGCAGATCTTATGCAGGAAGTTTGGCGGATTGACAAGGATGAAGTTACCTCCTCATATGGAATTATGAGGTAGTTACTGCAATCACAACATGCCTAGGCTATTAGTTTTAAAATTATTATTTCACTGTAAAAAAATCATCATAGCTACTTCCATATATATAGTTGTGAAAGAATGAGTTTGACATCCAAAACTTTGTTTCTTCTCTGTTGATATGAAGATTCAACCTTGTTCAATTATTTGTTCGGGGTGCACAAAGTACTCATCTGAGAAAGATGGTTGTTGACCTTGAGGTAAATACCACTCTCTCTAACATGTAATTCTCTGAACACCTGTATATTTATGTGATTGATACAACACAGCACTACTATTTATTTTTCCAAGTAATTCTTACAGGCACCAAGGTTTGATAGTGGGGGTATCTTCAGTCAGGATCCAGCGATATCATATATTCGATCAGAAAAGAATATGAATGATGATCAGCGACGGGCTATTCACAAGGTTGAGTGGAGATATATATTTTTTTCTCAAATGCATTGCTTTAATGGTGCTCTGTTTGTTTCTTACCATTTTGTTTCGCAGTTGCTTTAATACAAGCTACTTTGGCATCCATTGTGCTACTCAAAATCACAAATGTGAAATGCATGGTGTTCCTTATCATATAGTTCTATATTTTCAGATACTTACAGCGAAGGATTACGCTCTTATTCTTGGAATGCCTGGAACAGGCAAGACATCTACTATGGTGCATGCTGTGAAGGCATTGTTGATGAGAGGTGCTTCGATTTTGCTCACGTCATACACTAATTCAGCTGTTGATAATTTGCTTATCAAATTGAAAGCTCAGGTTCTCTCTTTTCCAGATCCAAGCAGCCGTCATGACATTCCAATACACAGCAAGTCTTATGATCATTTCAATACTACCAGTATTATTTGTAATAATAATAATATTAATGCAATAAAAGAATTGCATGAGCAAATCTTCTATTTGATGTGCTCTTTTGTCCTTCTCAGTTCTTGTAATGCTTATTTCCTTATGATTGTCAAAATGCAATTTTTTTCGCTTTCTGCAAAATTATTTGTTTGTTCATAATATCTATTTCTCTTATTGATTGAGAGTAACAGAGTCTCAATGTATCTGTACATACATATGTAGGGAATATATACATAACTATGTTACATTGTGGGTATGGCTTTGTTTTTCTCTTTTAATTTGACTAAACCGTTAATGATTGTAGGCCATAGATTTTGTACGTATTGGAAGAGATGAAGCTGTGCATTATGATGTCCGTGGTCACTGTTTTTCAGGTAGGGTATACTTTTCTTAGCATTCATTTACCTTTCTCAGGTTTATTTTTTAAATGCCTTCATAATCTAAATTTCTCATTTATGACAGGTATTAACACTAATTGTGTGGAGGACATCAAACAAAGAATCGATGAAGTCAAGGTTGTTGGAGTAACTTGCTTGGGGATAAACCATCCCTTACTTGCCAACAAAAAGTTTGACATATGTATAATGGATGAAGCTGGACAAATAACCCTGCCTGTATGTACATTTCTTTTTCTAGTTGTTATGCTTGTTCTTGTGAAGGGTCATTGTGGTACTTTGGGACCCTAATTGTGTACTAATATTTGAACGCACATCACGCCTCTTGTTTGAAAAAATTAACATTGTAGTGACTGTTACCAAGAAATTGCATTAATGCATATGATATGGTTTCATTTCCAAATGTGCTCTGTGTAGCTAGCTAGGGTCGATGCCTCATTTAGGTTTGAAGTAGAATGAACCATTGTACTCTATACATGCGAATGATGTTATAGGGCCTGCAACTTTTGAGAGCTTATGTTGTGGCGCCACCATTGATCCAATTCCCACTTCAGAGATTTGGCTTCTAATTCATTCATAAGCCTGACCCTGATTTAAATCCAGACATGAAATCCATATTGTATTGGATTTAATTTTTGTTCTCACTCCTCCTTTTCTTCATACTTGTGTAAATGAATAACACATCACTTTTGTTTCCTTTCCCAACCAGTCACTTATTCCTCCTTTTCTTCATACTTGTGTAAATGAATAACTCATCAACTTTTGTATCCTTTCTCAACCGGTCACTTATTCCTCCACCAAGTTTTTTTCTTTTGAAGGTTTATTCCTCATAGAAATTAAGAGCCACTTTTCAAACTTCACTTGACATGCATTTTGGAAAATTTCGTGTAGTGATGACACAATTTTATAAAGTGAGGAAACACCTAAACTTTTAGGACTGTCATATCTAATTTCATTTGTGTAATCTTTTCATCTTTTTCATTGATTTCCATGTTGCATCGCTTATGGATAGCTTGTTGTGTTATGTAGGACTATATGTTGGGCAGGGTAGATGTACACTGCATATCCTCAATGAATTTACTGGTTGTTCAGGCCAAGCATTCCTTGTCAGTGGGGTCTGCACACTGGCATATATGATTCTGCACATTCATCTTGGTTGGATCCACTATGAATGTACAATGCAGAAAGAGCTGTTTCATCTGACAATTGTTACAATTTAATAGTTGGCTCACAAATGGATGGCCAAGAAAAAAAAAGTCTGTTTTCACTGTTCAACTGAAAAAGCCTATAATGGGATGAGTGAGGTTTGTAAATGACTAACATTTTGGTTCTGTTCCCATTAGATGCACCATGCTCTTTGAGAAGTTGGGCCATATCTCTCATGCTGACCGTAGGTAGGGGCATTTGGAAGGAGATGAATAAAATGATTTTCTATGGGATGGTGACCCTGGTTATATCGCTAGCTGAGTAGCTGTGAAGACAAGAGACATTGATCGTGGGTTGTATGTGCCAAGTTTTTAGAGGGTGTTAAGATTTGCTATCTTTATAGGGATCAAATCTTGTATCGATGGTCTGGCCAAAGTGGAAAGTGCTTGATCAGTAGAGTAGTTGAGTTTGCCTGTGAAAGGGGTGTGGAATATCAGTGTAGATGGAAGCTCACTTGGTAAGCTGGGTCCATCTGGATTGTTGGGCATCGGCTGGGAGTGAGAGGAACAAAGATGATAAAGGAAAAATGACTCCTTTATGCTATCATGTGAAGATGACAGAGATTGATAATTACTGAGGGCTTTTAGGCGTTTTATCTTCTTTCTACAGAATGACAACTGATAAATACCTTACCTTGGGATGATGGGGAACCAAGGAATCAAAGCAATTTTTTAGTTTATTATTACAAGATGAAGGTGATTCTGACGGTGTTGAAACTTTTCATTCCACCATGTTCCTTTTTCTGCTAACAAGGAGGCATTAAATAGGGGGTCGCTAAAGATATTGGTGATAGGTCCCATCATGTCCCTCAGTAAAACTAAGTTGGAATCTATAGATGTATGCACGTAGGAGCTTCATTACATTCTTTAGGAAATATGCACTGCTCATCCATTGTCTCAAGTGGTGCTTGTATATCTTTTGTTAGATTTTATTTCCCAGTTGAGAAATCCCAGTTTTGTTGTTCAAACGAGATGTGCACTATGCTTTTACTTAGCATGACCAAATATTAGTTTCACCGGGGGGCAAGGCTGAGTATTTTATACCACCTCCCATTTGGAATGATTGCGAGGGGATGCATGTTTTCTAGAGTAGGTCTTGAGAATTTACTAGACATTTGCTTGACATCAAGTGTGTAATTTGTAAATATTCAGGTGTCTTTAGGGCCCTTGATGTTGGCTTCTACTTTTGTGCTTGTTGGAGACCATTACCAGCTACCACCACTGGTTCAGGTACACATCTTTGTATTGCCTATGGTTTTTAGTGTTGAAAACTTCCAGTGCTGTTTTCACTTGCAAGTGATTTTGACTGACATGGGGCATATTGTTACTGTTCAGAGCACAGAGGCCAGGGAAAATGGAATGGGTGTAAGCTTGTTTTGTAGGCTTTCTGAAGCTCACCCTCAGGCCATTTCAGCTTTGCAATGCCAGGTCTCTCTCTCAACCCCCCACCCCCCAATGTGCGTGTGCATGTGTGGTTGTACACTGTGTGTGCGATCTAATACTTGTACCTTATCTATTGAGTCATAAATTTTCTTCTGCATGCAGTACCGTATGTGTGCTGGTATTATGGAACTATCAAATTCCCTGATTTATGGAAACAGACTTCGTTGTGGTTCAACTGAAATAGCAAATGCCATGCTTGAGTTTTCATGTGTGAAGCCTACTACATTGTGGCTAAAGGAGGTAAATAAAATTTTGCCCCTAAGATAGTGTTGTTGCATTTCCTCGATGCTGGTAACTTTCAAGCTTGCTTTTTTAATTTATAATCACTTACGGGTCACAGTAGCTGACAACTTCGCCTTAAGACCCATAAGCTAGAAATTATGAGTACATAACCTGGAATTCCTTTTCTCAAAGCACCTGAACTTGCACAACTTCTTTTCGCGAGCTTGGCTATCCTGTTTTAACTTGCAAATATGCCAATATGAAAATTTAAAAAAAGGGTACAGATTATACATCATGCATTGCTGTCGTTCTATGCAAATGGAATGAGGTGCTGCATATGCATGTTTTTTTGTGAAATTTCTTCTCATTTATGGTAATTTTGATTAGCTCTCAGCTTCACTTGCCAAATCTTACAGGTTTTAGATCCAAGAAGATCAGTTCTATTCATCAACACAGGTTGGAACTTTCTCATTGCTCATTAGGAATCCAAACTGTCTTTTCATATAGAGTTCGATTTTTTTTACGAAATCTAGTTCAAGCCTTTTAACTAACTCTTCCTTTGTGAAGTAGATATGCTACCTGCTCCCGAGAAAAGAGAAAACAAGAATGTAAATAACCCAACTGAAGCTTACATTGTGGCAGAGGTACAAACCTCAAAAGCCAGCCAAAATACCTATATGGAACACTTGAATAGAAGCAGTTTTTCCCCTGAATCCATAGTGTACTGTAGAGACTTGATGATAGGCATTTGTCTAAAATTCTAAATATTATTGCTGCATAGATAACCGAGGAGTTGGTGAACAGAGGCATTATTGGGGATGCAATCGGCATCATTACCCCCTACAATTCACAGGCAAATCTCATCCGGTGTGCTGTGGGCACAATGTCTGTGGAGATACACACCATCGACAAGTACCAGGTTTTACTATGACATTTTTTGAACTCTTAGATATTTTTCAGGTGAAGGGCATATATCTCCATGTATTTTGGAGGTGCAAGCAGTTTTTGACATAAATGTTGTGTGCATTCTTCTAATGTGCTCCAAATACAACTGTTTTAATTCCAATAGGGAAGGGATAAGGATTGCATACTTCTGTCCTTCGTAAGATCTAGTGAAAATCCAAGGGCATGCAATTCTACGCTTCTTGGAGACTGGCACAGAATCAATGTGGCTATCACACGTGGCAAGGTAGTCTGGCCATTTGCCATAATCTCCCAAACTTTCCATAACTATTTTAATTCACATGCTTCAGGCAGCTATATCATAAACTTCAGTCAAGGTAGAAATCAGATTTATCACCATTATCAATTGTTCGGATGTTTCTGTCTAGACCAGTTTGCTAAAGAGTAATGCTACTTGGACAAACTTTTTGGACAGAATTTTGGACAAATCCTATGATATGGCTTGAATATCCCCTGGGATATTCAAGCCATATCATAGGATTTGTCCAAAATTCTGTCCAAAAAGTTTGTCCAAATAGACTTTTTGTTTGCTAAACTTATATGTGGACATTCTTTTTGTCAGGTTTTTATTTTCTTGTAGAAGTGTCTGATGAACTATATTTTTATTTCTTGATGTTAGACGACTTTCAAGAATTTAAGCCTTTCCCATAATGGTAATGGCCGCAAGCGGAGGGCTTTAAAGAATTGTTATAACACCATTCAGAAAAAAAAAAAGAAAAAAAAGAAAGGAGGAAAAAATTCTCACCACTCCCAGAATGTGCTCAGATTTTGGAGCACTGTCGGTTTTCTTCAAGAGTGAATGTCCTCATGCTGTTTAGATTAGATTTTGTGGCAGCAAAATGTTTTTTTTTTGTTCTGTGTGGCATTAAAATATTGTTGAGAACATTTTGATCTTCCTAGGTTAGGCAGGTCCAAAATGTTCCCAATCTGCTGGTCATCATGCTATCTGAATTATTTACTGGTGGCTGATGACATCTCTTGTTGTGGTGCAGAAAAAGTTAATCATGGTTGGATCACGCAAAACCCTTTCAAATGTGCCGTTGCTGAAGCTTCTGATCGAGAAGGTTGAGGAGCAATCTAGCATTTTGAATGTCTCAAAGAAGGATATCTGTAACATGGGAGAGCAGCTAAAGAAATGCTCTCAAATGTGTGTATAATATTGCCCTTTCTCATTTTTTTTCTTATTTCTTTTTAATTCAATTATTAGATTTTTGTGAAAGGAAAGGAAAGAAAAAGAAATAACGGCAGTTTTGGTCAGATTGGAGGTGAGGAACAAACTTGGCCCTTGTCAATTTTGGCTAGGCGGTAAACGTGCCCAAAGTTTCTCATGATTGAGCTAACATTCCTGTAAAATACATGTATATTTTTGGGGATCTATTTCGCTTGATTCTGTAAATATCTCAGTTGGAGAATCTCATTAGCACATGGGCTCTTCATTCTTCAAACATCGAAGAAAGGTACAATTTGTAGAAGCGCCGTTGTTAGCACACTGGTATAAGTTGAAATGCAAAAATTAGAAAATTTTATTTAATAGAAACATACATTGGACATGCAAGGCAAGCTAACAAAATTTTTTTTTTTTTCCTTTTTTCCAATGGCGAATCTTAAAATAATTTCTCATGCAATTGAATGTGATTTGTTATATTTTAGTTTATAAGTTGTGTCAGACCATTTGCAATCTAACTATCACTAATGACTGGTCGTGTTTAAATTTCTGTCTTCCATTGGAAATGGAGCTGCAGCAGAACAGAAACAAGGGGTGCTTTTTTGTTCTAATTGTCTGACCATTCTACAACTAGCCCTTTTTATATCTGCTTGAGCTTGCAGACGGACACCTATGTTGCAATATGTGCTTAGCCTCTGGAGGCAACTTCATGAAATATACAATTAGAAGATGAAGAGGGAGTATATATCTCATAGCTTTATATTAAATGGATAAAATCTCCACTGATATGAAGTTTTTGAGGATGGCTTGATCTAGTGGCCAGGATGATTCCCATAAACATGAAATTTCTCCTGCTCCAGCCACAATTAAGAGGCCCAACCCCAGGAAAGAATATCACTCATAGGAAGATCCTATGACTTTGTTGTCTTTAAGGTGAAATTCCAGAAACCTCTTGTATGAGGCCTTAAAATATTTGATTTTATTATTTAAATTCTTCACTTGATCTTTGTCTACACGACCCAAAATGAAAATTCTGAATCTGCCGCTGCGTCTACCTTTCCTCGTCCACAATGGGTCTATCAAGATGAATGATCTAGATCTTCTCCATACACAGGTTGGGATGTTTAACGACGGTAACATTTGTGTTGTTGTAACTCAAATTTCTTCTTGTTGATGCCTTAGATATTTATGGCGGCGAACCCTCAGACGACCCGTTCTCTCTTTCAATTCTAAGGCCCACCAGATTAGTGCCTCACAGTCACAGCACATCACCATCCCTCTTATCAACTCACATCTGACAACTCTATCGTGTCTTGCCTCAACTTTATTTTCTTTCTTTGAAATCCCATCCCCATTCATGAAATCTCAGGACTTTCCCTCGATTCATCAATGAGTGCGTCTCCTCTGTTCTTAAGAGGACATAAATGAGATCGCGACCGTTCAAGTACATCAAGAGAATCAATAGCGTTCATCTATTTCATGGTTAGCTTTTAGAGGTAGTAATAAATAGTTAAAAGGATGACAATGTAACCGACAAAGTGTTATCATTGTCTTCCTTTACATCATGGAATTGGATGCTATTCCTATGCTGGGGTGTGATTTTTTAAGTCTTAACTCATCTTCTGGCACAAGTTTAGGGATCATAATACATTCCTAGCCGTAGATGATATCGATGTGGATCTAATTACTGTATTATTGTGAATTTTAGTGTGAGGTTGATTTTGTAAATTTGCTCCGAATGCTCTATTCTCTAGATTGCATAAGAAGTCTTAAACCATCTAGAACTCTACCCCTAATAACATCCCTCATCACTTAATACCGTAGATACGCTATAACAAGTTAAAATGCCAATCCAGAACTTTTTTTTTTTCAAGAGTTCAATCCCAATCCAAACTCATAGAATCACATATTAAAGACTTAATTGACACATCAACCTTGACCCTAGCCCATTGCTTATTTTGACATGGGTCCCATGACAGTCACGCCACACAATTTTAACTAGGGTTGTAAATTAGTTTGTCCAGTCCAGTTCAGATCCATGGTGGACCCGGAACCGAAACCGTTAAGGAGAAGGTGGATCCAGAAATGTTTCGGAACCAATTTCTTGGTTCCGGAATCCGAACCGGAACCAGAACTATATATGAGACGAGTATGGATTTGGGTCTGGGTCTGGATAGAGAATGATATTTAAAAAAATATGGTTCTTAAGAGAGATTTTAGAAACTTGAGGTAATATGTCGGGTCTCGGGTCTATGGGTCCAAACCAAGGCGGAACCAAACCCGGACCCATTTACTTATCGGGGCTTAAATAAGAACACAGACTCAATTTTCAACGAATCAGAACATTTGGGTAATCAGAGAATCGGAGACCCATTTACCTCCCTAATTTTAACACATATTTCACTCCTAGTTGGTTGGAAGTTTTGGGGAAAGACCCACTAGTGGAGGGTTAGGTTGGTGGGTGATGGTGCAATGTATTGGATCCAACTAATCTGCATGCCCCTGTAATCAATTATACCATACTCAGGACGTTATACTTTCGTTTTCAAAGGAGGAGACAGTGAGAGATAATCTGTATTATGTGGTGCTTAATCATCCATTGCAGCAAAATGCAGTGAAAATTTTGAAAAACATTGGAAGCTACTTTTTGCAGGCACTTGATATCTCCTCCACTTGCCATATCTGTTTTTATACTGCATTCCACTATTAAGTGGGCAGCAGGCTACACATCATGATTTTCAATATTGCAAATTCAATAGGCATCAGTTTAGCTTTTGCTCCTGATTCTGTTTGTTCCTTCTTTTTTATAATTATCTTAGTTTAAGGCCACTAATCAAAGTAGGGATGGCAATATGTTGGGTCCAGGTCAAACCCAACATATCTAGGCCCAATAGCAAGAATGTCATTTGATTCCAGATCATGGCCTGGGTCCAAGCTGGATCTTAATCCTAACACACATACCCATATGCAATCAAGCCACCAGTTTGGGTTGGGTTGGGTCTGAGTCTAGGTACGAGTCCAATTCAAGTCTTATAGAAGTATATTATATAACTTGATGGATAAATAATATAAATACTAATATTTAGTGATTCTATATATGTACAAGTGTTTGTATATAGTATGTATTGTGCATACATACCTATTTAGGAGCAGAGCTATTAGATTACGGTCTTAAACAAAAACTCTAAATTTTACAAGAAGTCTATTTGGTAGAAAAAAAAGTTGTTTTTTCATGTGGTAATAATTGGGGCCCACCTAGGAATTGTAGTAATTGGGACCCTTCTTTTATATTTACATTGTCAAACCCACTATTTGTATCATTTTGAAAATCATATGAAATCAATTTCATTCAAAACACGGCTAATTTTTTTTTGTTGGCCACCTCCATCGGTTTTAGCTAAAAAAAAAAAAAGACTCCAAAAAAAGTAGCCTCCCTCGTCTTTGTTTTTTCATAAAGAGCATGTCGTTTTAATTAATAAAAATAAACTCTAAAAATAGAAAAATATAATTAAAAGTTCACTAAACACACTCTAACATCTAAATAAGTTCCAAATCATAAATAAGGACTAAAACATTAAATAGTTCAAAACCAAGTAGCAAACCGAACTTTTATTGCTAGATTCGGATAAATGGGTTGCTATGGCTCTTCTCTGGGTCTGAGGTGACAAGGGTGTCCAAATTCTTCGAGAACAGACTTTTTTTTTTTTTTTGTCTCATCATCTACCTAATAAGTTAAGTTTTTTACTTTGGTAAGTTTGCCCTAGGAAGAGTGGGTGAGTTCAAAACCACAACCTCCAGGGTTACCGGGCAAAGGTCCTAGCCAACTAATCTGGCCATTGGAGTTAAATGGGTCAAGGCCCTTTCCAAATCAGAGGTTTATTTAGGGGTTGCTGTGCTGAGCCGCCGTCCTAGCCGACTGTGCCATCCATTGTAGCGACGCGCGCGGGTGACATCACCATAAATCCTCTTTGGTCCTCTCGTCTCGTCCCTCCCTCCCTCTGTCGGTGCTCTCCGTTCTTTAAAACGTCTCTTTCTCGATCTCTCCTCCCTCTCTCTATTTCTCTCTTACTTTCTCTCCTGCGCAGAGAAGTCAAGAAAAAACCCAGGCTTTCTCACTATGTTAATCAAGTAATGAGCAGCTAAAACCCTAGAAGTTGGAGATCTTTCATCTTTTTCAGGTGCGAATCTTCTCAATCTTCTTCCTATTCTCGTAAGAAATTGAAATGCTAATGATCATCTTCTTTCTCTGAAGAAGATTCTTCAATTTTCTCTTCTCTCATTCTCTTCAATCTTGTTTTTCTTACTATTCTCCATTGGATTTTCTTCCCCTATATCTGAGATTTCTTGTTTCTTCAGCTGCCTCCTTTTCAAAAGTCTGAGATTTATTTGTTCTTCTTGATCGTTGAAGTTTTCTCATAGAGAAACGGAATCAGGACGTAAAAATTTGAGCTTTTGGGGAATTCTATGTGGGAATTTGAGAGATTCGAGGTGGGTCGGTTAGGTAAAAGTACTCGATCTTATGTATAAAGGGAAAGTGGGGTGTGTGTATATGCGAGTAGCGAGTGCGTTTGGGTGTGGCCCAAAACTGACGGGTGGGGGTGGATCGGTAGAATGCTTTTTTTTTTTTTTTTCTACCCATTAGATCGGTTTTGTTTTGTTTTTATGTCTACGTTACGTTTTGGACTTGGATGTGGGACAGATAGAGAGAAGAAGAAGATCTGCCAATTTAGTTTGATCTCATCCGGACTCTCCTGAAGACTCAGATTAAGACTTTGATTGGGAGATTTACTATTGGGCTTTAAGCCATTTCTCAATCTGACGTGGTCCCACATGGCATGATGGGTAGAAAAATGTTATGTTAATGCAAGACAGTAGAAGGAGAGATTTGTTCTCTGAAAAATTGGGCTGGGACTGATTTTAGAGCTTAGGGCCCCTGGACCTTGCTGATAGGTGTTTCTGAATAGATAGATGTACCTGGATTTGACATTTCAATGCCCCTTAGACATGAAATCCCCAATTCCATGACAAAACTTCACTGAATGTCACCAGAGTCTCTGGTACACCTTTTTTTTTTTTTTTTTTTTTTTGAACTTTTTTGCCTTGGAAAAACCCATGAGGTCATGGGATACAAGTAGGTTTTCAAGTTTTAACATTTAGATCTCATGATATCATGGGTTTTTAAACTCCCATGATATCATGGGATAAGGGCAAAAAGTGAAAAAATAAAAATAAAAATACCAGAGTCAATCGACTCTTTGACTCTGGTGACATTTACTGAAGTTTAGTTGTGAAATTGGGGATTTCATGTCTAAGGGTCATTGAAATGTCAAATCCCCTAGATGTACCTTTGCAAGATAATGATCATAAAAAGGATTGGAGGGGATTTTTGCACGACTTGTGAGGTTGTTGGAAGAGTAAAATTGGACTAATGGCGTTGCACAGAGTTTAAATCACATTCTGTTGACTGCATGTAAGAGTTGAAACCTTCTTCAGGTGCATTGTTATGTTTAGAACCGATCGAATATGCATTTCAATGCTCATGAACTCTGTCTTTTATGTTTTCCCAATACCTATATTGTTTTTACTCCTACTTAAAATTGGATTGATTCCCCTCTCCTTTTCTTTTCAGTGTCATTCTCACCAAGATGTGTTTGTATACATTCCACTTTTAATGGGAAAATGTGCTTAGTTACTTGAAACTTACTTGCATTTAGAATTTGTTGAAAAGTAGTTGTTTCTCATCATCATCACCACCACCAAAGCCTTGCCCCAACAATGTTGGGTTCGGCTACATGAATTCTGTTTTTAGATATGATAATTTACTGCAAGCTTGGAATTGTTGTAGGTGCGTCATGGGCTCAAAAGCTAACCCCCAAGGCGGCAGAAGTCGAAGCTCGCTGCCTATAATAATCGTCATTGGTCTGTGCTGCTTCTTCTATATATTGGGTGCATGGCAGAAGAGTGGTTTTGGAAAGGGTGATAGCATAGCATTAGAAATTACAAGGCAGACGGACTGCAGCATCTTGTCCAATTTGAATTTTGAGACCCATCACAATGATGGGGGTGTTTCCACTGACCCTTCTGAGCCGAAAGCTGAAGTATTTGAGCCATGTGATGTTAAGCACACAGACTATACTCCTTGCCACGATCAAGATCGTGCAATGAAGTTTCCGAGAGACAATATGAACTACAGGGAAAGGCACTGTCCCCGAGAGGATGAAAAGCTGCATTGTCTTATCCCTGCGCCTGAGGGTTATGTGACTCCTTTTCCCTGGCCAAAGAGCCGTGACTATGTCCCTTATGCAAATGTTCCTTATAAGAGCCTGACAGTCGAGAAGGCCGTTCAGAACTGGGTTCAGTTTGAGGGTAATGTTTTCAAATTCCCGGGAGGAGGAACAATGTTTCCTCAAGGAGCAGATGCATATATTGATGAACTTGCGTCAGTAATCCCAATTGCAGACGGGACTGTTAGAACTGCACTGGATACAGGTTGTGGGGTATGTAAAACATTCAATTTTATCGTTATGCTTTGTAACCATTTGAAATAGGCAGCAAAGCTGAAAAAATGGGATGGGGAAGATGATGGGAGCTGACTTTGAGCTGTAATCCTTACTGCATCATTAACAAGAAAGTATATTCTGATATTCACTGAGAAATCTAAAATTTGGAAGGATGTCCATATTTTTTGTCACAAAACTTAGAAGGCTTCCTTGTCACCTTTGTGGCGGGTGGGCTAGGTTATGGATCAACCCTATTGGTTCCCTTCATTCCTGTCTCTTAGCTTGTCTTCCTGATAAGCTAACATGTATATATTTTTTTTTTCCAGATTGAATTTATTTTTATCTACTTCACACATTTTCATTGGTCTCCCATCATTTATTCAATTTTAGTTGAACTAAGAGCATCCTGTGTTCTAGGTTGCAAGCTGGGGTGCTTATCTGTTAAAAAGAAATGTATTGGCTATGTCCTTTGCACCAAGGGACTCACATGAAGCACAGGTGCAGTTTGCTCTGGAACGAGGTGTACCTGCAATAATTGGTGTGCTTGGAACCATACAGCTTCCTTATCCATCTAGAGCCTTTGATATGGCTCAGTGCTCGCGGTGTTTAATCCCGTGGACATCAAATGGTGAGTGTTAATTTTTATATATGTTGATATGGATCAGTGCTGGCGGTGTTTAATGAATCCCGTGACATCCCCAAAAAGAAAAAAAGAAAAAGAAAAAGAAAAATTGGTCATGGGACCAGTAAAATCTAAGTGATGTTTTGTTAGCAATGTGTTAGTGTTATTCGTTTCCATATTTCCATATGAATATATACAACTGTCTTAGTTTTGTGTGGCAATTCCAACCGTGCCCGTGATATAATTTTTGGAAGAAGGGTCCATTATCTCATTCTAGAAATTTTTATACAGATGGAATGTATATGATGGAAGTAGATCGTGTTCTCAAACCTGGTGGCTATTGGATACTGTCTGGGCCTCCCATCAATTGGAAGACCTACTATAAAACGTGGAAGCGGTCAAAGGAGGAGCTTCAGAAGGAGCAAGGAAAGATCGAAGAGCTGGCTGAACTTCTTTGCTGGGAAAAGAAGTATGAAAAGGGAGATATTGCTATCTGGAGAAAGAAAGACAATGCTGATTCATGCCGTCAAAGAAAAGATAATCACCTCATTAACTTGTGTGAATCCACAAATCCTGATGATGTGTGGTAAGGTTCTGTATATTTTCTTGCACTTTGCCAACCCTCAAATAGAAAAAGACCAAATGCTTGTATGATATTGCTGGAACCAATTCTTAAGTCATGTATTCGGTCCATCCAATGACCGTTGACCTTTGTAACTCCAATAATTTGTACTTTTCTGTTTTGTAATTGTTTTAATTGGTTACCTGTTTGGGTCTGTATTTCTGAAGTGAGTGCAGACCTGCTCCAGCTACATTAAGAAGATTGGATGAGATATAGGAATTAGTCAGCATGGTCTTGTAAAGTTGCTGAAACAAAGACCAGCTTAAAATAATGTCATGTTAATATGGCTGATTTCACTGCTGTTTTTTATTTTTATTTTTTTTATCAGAGTTCACTTCTGTTTATGGGTGATGCACAGCTAAAAAATGGTAAAATATCCCTTTTGAGGCTTTTGTATTGTAGTCATTTTGCTTGGAACAAGCAACCTAGGAGTTACCAACAGCTAAAGATGAATTCAAGTATTTCATCTCTTGCCCTATTTTATTTTGGTATCCTTTCCTTTTCTTTTATTCTTGTGTGTGTGTGTGTAGTGCGTGCTCTCCCTCCCTCCCCCACTTCCTCTCTCTCTCAAATTGACTTACGTAATAATGACTAATAGTGAGTGATTTTCCCTCTTTGTGGTCCAATCAGATTCTTTTGAATAGTGTTTATGTGCTACTTTGTTTTTCAGTGAACTTGAAATTCAATATAATGAATACTCATTTTCCCTCAATACAGTTTCGTAGTTGTAATTTTATTTCTTAATGCCTCCGTTTTTGTTGAAGTTTAGGTATAAGGAGATGCAAACATGTGTAACCCCTTACCCTGAGGTGAACAATCCAGACCAAGTTGCTGGGGGCATTTTGAAGAAGTTTCCTCAGAGGCTATTTGCTGTTCCTCCAAGAATATCTCTTGGATATGTTCCAGGGGTCACGGCAGAATCATATCAAGAGGACAACAGATTATGGAAGAAGCATGTAAACACTTATAAAAGGATAAATAAATTGATTGGATCTGGAAGGTATAGAAACATGATGGATATGAATGCAGGTCTTGGAGGTTTTGCAGCAGCCCTTGAATCTCCAAAATCATGGGTGATGAATGTGGTGCCTACTATCTCTGAGAAAAATACATTGGGTGTTATATATGAGAGAGGACTGATTGGCATTTATCATGACTGGTATCCCTCTTGCCTTCATTTTATTTAAGTCATCATTTAGTTTCATGGGTTCTTCTCCTTCATCTTCTATCATGTTTCGGTTGTTGTATAGTTTTTCAGCCATAAATTTGGATTAATACCATATTTACTGTTGATGCTTCTGATCTGAGAAAGTATGTATACATAAAAAAAAATAAGTGTTAAATGCTCTGCTAAAATCCTCGTGAATACGACTCTCTATCAAATAATCCGGTCCCACCTAGACTTAGCAAAAATTAAAAAAAAAACTAAAAAAAAACAGGTTTCCTCTCAAGGCAACCATGATGGCTTTTGCAATATTATTTTTTAAAAGGCCGTAAAATTTCAGCGAGAAGCTTCTCTCTTTCTTTTTCGAAGATGGGGCTTATTTGGGTGAATTTGGCCTTGATATACACGACATGTGGAGCAAACCCACATCTCATTTATTTTCACCAACTTTCAAAGTAATGCATCCTTATTTTTTTCTCTTTTCTCCCGATTTTTTCCCATTTTAACAGTCCCCAACAATAGGTAGTCATTTTCATGTACCGGAATTAATTCACTGATTTGTGGAGAAATCCACCCAGATGAACATGATGGCTTTGACACTACTATTTTTCAAAATGTCGTAAAATTTCAGCGAGAAGCTTATCTCTTTTTTTTTTTTTTTTTTAAGATTGCCTTTTCTGGCATATTTGTTCAGTTTCAAACTTTCATATGTGTGGATTGCCATAACATTCTGCTGCTCCTTTTCTAGGTGTGAAGGCTTCTCCACGTACCCAAGGACATACGACCTTATTCATGCTTATGGTGTCTTCAGCTTGTACCGGAACATGTAAGTTCTTCTAATAAATTTCAGAGTAGTTGTACAATCTTTTTTCTATTTTTTTGACAGTTCAAGGGTTTCCAAAGTTACCGCAATAAAATATAGAAAAATAAATAAACAAGAAAATGCACACCTTCTTAAAGATTTGAAGCTTGTAACAAAATGTTTAGTGAACCCAGATTAATGGGATAGGGCTGATGTTGAACTTTTGAATGTTCAAGTAGCATGTTCCCTTTGTTGCCTGGACTTCCTTTCAAGATGCATAATTTGATGTTCATGTAGCCGACATTAACAATAATCATGATATGGTTGTATTTTTATTATTTTTTTTTATATGGAGGCCTTTTAAAGTTAATGTTTCTTTTACTACATGACCTGATAAACAGGTGCAAAATGGAAGACATTCTTCTAGAGATGGACCGCATCTTACGCCCAGAAGGTGCAGTTATATTCCGTGATGATGTCGATGTTCTGAACAACTTGAGGAAGGTGATCCGTGGGATGAGATGGGATGCTAAAATGCTGGATCACGAGGATGGTCCTCTTGTGCCTGAGAAGATATTGGTTGCTGTCAAACGATATTGGGTTGGAAGTGGAAGCAATAGCACATCCGACGAATGAACCAGGAGAGTTTAGAAGGCAGAATGTAAGATTATTAGCCACAAAGGCGCCGGTTCTCATACTATAGTTAGGAGCTGTTCAGTACAACAGCTTATTCAAGTGTGCCTGTTCCTTTCGATAAATAGGTTTTACTTAGTTAAATCTGTCATGAGTAATTAATTATTTTCGCCTGGGCGGTTTATGTGTTGAATTTGGAAAGTGAAATATATTATAGCTTGTAATTGTATTTATACTTTCAAACAGAGGTCAAATTGAAGAAAGCTGCTGATTTCTTTGTGCTGGATAAGATGGTGTCTTGCAACTGGGAGATATTTGGATGTAAAGCCCTTGATTTTTAAGCTTAATCACTATAATTGATTTGATGGATGAAAGGGGTTGTTGTAAGTATGAATTCCATTAGTAGATGTGGGGCCCAAAGTGGTGACCCCCCATTTATGGGGGTGAGGTGAGGACCAGGCTCCAAAATAATATGTAGCCTTGAAATTCCTATAATTGTCCGATACATGTTCTTGTCTTCATAGAGAATTATCGAGGCTTTTGTATCAGTACCTTTTTGACCACTTGTTTTACAGGCTTGGTCCTGTGACTCTGCTTCATCTAACCCTCCCACATCACATGACCCACCTTTTACAGCTCACTCAAACCTGCACGAATGTGTTATCATCTCACTCAAGGCACGTTTGGCTTAAGGAAATCTTATGTAGCGTTTTAATTTATTTTTGAACATTGCCGTGCAAAATAACTTAATGCAATGCAGGCTGCACAGGCTTTTATCTTTTTGGCTGTAGTATAGATAAAATTATATGTCGGGCTATGGAATCAGAAAAAATGAGGATTTTTAAGGCTTAGAACCACGGCTTAGGAAACTAAACCCGACTTACCCGGTGCGTGAGGTGGGGGAATGGTTGATTCTCGAAGAAACCATACACCCTCGCCAGCTAAAAATATAAAAAAGGCAATCTATTAAAATATAATCAGTATAAAGTTTTCTTTTCGTTTACTAAACAATCCCTACAGTAGGTAGGTAATAACTATTAGGATCCATTTGTTTAATGTAGTTGAATATATAGGAATAGCATAACAATACATTTACTTTTTAAAAATTGTTAAAATTGAATAAATATATACAAATTTCACAAAATACTATAAAATTATCTTTCTTTCAACGAAAAATGAATACCGAGCCACTATCCTTTTAATTCAAATCTACATTGGAAGCTTATTTGATGGTGAATTCCTTAACATTTTATTCAAACAAGCTAAACGGTAAAGTCCTTTCTATTACTGGTCTTTAAATTATATTATTAATTATATGTTTAATCTTAAAAGAATGACACTTAAAATAAAACAAAAAGACTCCAAGAGAATCCGGACCCTTCGTGCTGCCGTCCCCTGCTCCTTTTTCAACCCACCCGTATAAACAATAAACAAGAACATTATCACACGTGGCAGAAAAAAACAAAAGCATCTTTGCCTCTCTCTCTCTCGTCTCGTCTCGTCTCGTCTGTAAAAAATAAATCCTTTTCAACCTTCTTCTTTCGACAGATCCTGAGCTCCGAACGATTAGAATCCTTCTCAAAGCTCTCTCGAAATTGACAACGAGAATTCGCGGGTTAGTACTTGGAATTTCACGGATTTAGATTTCCCTGTAGTCTTCCCTTTTCCTTGAAAATCTTACAACTTCTCAAGTAGGAATTCTGATTCGTTTACAAAAACCTAGAAATCACAATAGGCATCCTTTTACTTGCCAAACGTTCTGATTTTTTCCCCTTTCATGTGTAGTTCAGAGCCGATTTTAGGGTTTATGGCTATGCACGGACCTGATGAGAGCATGAACTAGATACGAGGGGTTTGGTTATTGGCGAAGTGGAATCGGAGGGTTTTTTTGAAAAAAAATTGGAAGGATGGCGTGTAGAGGGTTCTGGGGATGCCTGTTGAAGCTTCTGAATTTCTTGCTCACGCTCGTTGGATTGGCGATGGTGGGGTATGGGATTTACTTGCTTGTTGAGTGGAAGAGGACTTCCAGTGTTGAGCACATCATGCCAGGGAGCGAGGATCGTGAGCATATAGAACTCGGAAGGCCTATGTTTCTTGTCATGTCCCTCTCAACCAGCATTCTCGATAAGCTTCCCAGAGCTTGGTAATGCAATCTTTTCTTCCTCTTTGAATGCTGTTAGTTGCTACTCCTTTGAAGAAGATTTATTTATAGTAAAGATGAGTTTTTTTTTTTCTTTGAACTTGAACAGATTGATTGTTTGAATATTTGATGGCTCTTCTTTAAGGCAATTGTAGCTTACCCACTAAAGAGAAAGGATAAAAAACAGCAATTGAGGCAATGATTAGGGTTACCCATTATGGGGAAAATTGATTACGGAGGAAGATAGTGGCATTCTTTTAGATATGGGAAATACAGGTGCATTCTTGAAATTAAGTTTATTATAGAATTAAGCATTTTGCACCAAAATAAAAAGAATGTGAATCTTCTTCTTCCTCTTCATTTTAGATGATATTAATGCATTGAGTTTGAACAGATTGGTTGGTTTAATGGCTGAAATTGAGATGATTATGGCTTATTCACCAAGAGAAAGATGAGAAAAGGATGCGATTAAAGCTTATACACTACAGAGAAATTTAATTATAAAGAAATCCTGTAGTGTTTTTAATAGAGATAGGGAATAGAAGTGCATTCCAGAAATGCAATTGCATTATGGAACTAACCATTTAATAAAAAAATGTGAAAAACTGAACAAATATATGAAATATGTTTGATTTGTTATGGATGCGTAATGGTGCACTTTTTTTTCTTCTAATGTGTAGTTCTTGTAGCTGATAACTTTGAAAATTGGAGTTCAATTTTGGAAGGTGGTTTGGTGACTCAATTCATTCTACATTTGTTTATTTCACCGGCTTCATCCTTCTCTACCCTTTTCTTTTGTATACATTGTTACTTTCTCTTGGAACACTTGCATCAAATACTTGGTTAGTGCAACATATGACCCACATCGTGAATTTAAAATTGAAAAGAAAAAAATTAAGTTTGTTGCAGGCACAAGCTGCCTCTAACTAACTAGAACAATGTATTTGCCTTGTCTTTGTCGATGTTTGATGTTGACAACCACTTACTCTAAAAGCTTAAGCTTGTAGAGAATGATGTAACAATGTATACCAAAGGATATCCCCCTCCCACGCGCACATACAGGCTCTACACGGGAACATTCACACAACACCCTCCGTTAGAGAATACATGGCAACAAGGCATAACACAACTGTCGGGACTCGAACACTTGACCTCTCACTCTGATACCATGTTGACAACCACTTACTGTAAAAGCTTGAGCTTATAGAGAACGGTGTATCAATGTATATCAAAGGACACAACATCTGATACACAGAGTATTAGCTCTGTCTTTTGCTCTTGTGCAATCTGCAAAGGCATCTGCTGTACAAACAAAATACAAGTGGGAGATGGTGCTTTGTTTTTACCTGCCTTTTGTTCTCTATAGCATCCAATTTTTCTTCTTTTGTTTTGTAATATGAAGTAGACTTATTGTGAACTCATATGAGTACGGCTGCTTATATCCTCAGTCTGTGTTAAAATTGCATCTGTCTTTAACACTTCAGTATCCTACAACATGTTTTGCAGGTTCATTTACTTATTCATCGCTATTGGAGTTGTTTTATTTGTCATATCTTGTTTCGGCTGTATCGGAGTAGTTACTAGGAATGGATGCTGCCTGAGCTGCGTATCCTCTTTTATGCTACATTGTTCTTAGTGATTCAATAGCTGATTTCCCCTCTTTATGTGAAGGTGTATATGTGTTCAGTAGGTAATCATTCTGTCAGAAAGCTTTGAAACATAGAGTTAGTGTTGTAATCTGAATTTCCCAAATGAACAGCTGGTCAGATTCTGCGTCAAACAAAAACTCATGGGATTTTCATTTTTATTACCACTTACAAGTTAGATTTGCCCAAGCTGTAAGTTTTCCGGTATGCAAACTAAAAGAAATCATTAACGGCCAATTCTGGAGCTTTAAATCAGTGGTGCTTTTCTAGAACTTTAACAGCAAATACCCCATTATAATATCATAATATGGAAATCTTTTTCTGATCTGTATTATGGAAAAATCTATGGAAATTTTTCAATCCTTTCAAACAGAAGAACCATTAGTTTTCTCCTATCCTGTGGCCACCTAAATGATGGCTTTATAAGTCATTCAGAATGTTTTGAAAATGTTAAAGTATTTAAAAAGTTGCTTTGGTTTCTCTTCAGAAAGCTAACATGTTAATAATGATACCCAAAAAGTTTGCGTAGTTTTCTACTTCCAAAGAATAATATGACTGAAACAGTTTTGAGTAGCGTCTGTATTTTCTCTAGCTAGGTTCTTTGTGCACAGCAATGGTTTCCTTAAGCCAATCAGTACTCTGTATTGGTGATCTTATTGATTGTAGCAGAACTGGGATGTGCAGCTTTCATATTTTTTGACCATAGCTGGAAAGAGGTTAGTGTTTTCTTTTTCTTAAAAGGATATATTTTTTACATAATTTTGTTTCATCTTTTCAGTCTCGTTACTAGCTACTATTAGAAAAGAAAGATCTCACTTGAGCAAAAATGCACTTGTAGGCAATTCCAGCTGACAAAACTGGGGACTTTGATATGATCTATGATTTCTTGAAGAAGAACTGGAAAATAGCAAAATGGGTTGCTTTGGGAGCTGTTATTCTGGAGGTACACTCGCCATTTTCTTATTAAGATATGCTTTTATATTTTCTACCTTTGCAAGAGCCTATGGCACAATGGAAGGTTCTCACTATTACAACCTTCTGGTTGTGCATTCAAGTCATATTATCAATATAAAAAAAAAATCATAGGTTGCCCCTTTTCCTTTATTTGATAACAGTAACTACGTGTGCCGATATTGATTGCTTACAAGTGCTAAAAGTCATGATACAATTAGTTATTTCATGAACCTCAACATGTGTCAAAGAGACCTTTATTGTCATCTTTAATGTCTTCTCTCAAAATGTGTGCCATTCTCCATGGCATTCATTGAATCTGTTGTGATAATATCACAATATGATATTTTCATGAAATTATCACAAGTTCAGTATATCCGTAATATATGCAACACTGTTGCCCAAGTGGCATAATGCCTTTTTTTTTTTATTTAAATGGTCAGTGGCATAATGCCTTAAAACATGCTATTGCATAGTTGGGGAAAACATGGCTTTTTATTCAAGTGCATGTCAAATTGAGTCTTATTGCCTCTTGTGCTTACCATGAGCAATGATTCAATGTTTTGAACATCAAGGAAAAAAATTGTCCGAAGTAACTGCATTTGATATAAGCTTCTTCAAAAATAATTATTTAAAAAAAACTAAACCATGGAGATGGTGCTATTCGAGTCCCCAAAGCCACTAATTGAGATATTTAGAGATTTTGGCAAGCCTTCTTTCTGAGTGGTATAATTGTCGATGGTGAATGCCACTGGATGCCTATTTGGTGGTGCTGCATTTGTATTCTCAGGTTGTCATGCATGGCTTTCTTGGAACACTTCCATTCATGTGCATGCATTAAGATTATTCTATTGCCTTTCCATTCTCTCCTTTTTGTTCTAGGAACTTCTATGACTATTCATAATTTGCAGGCATTAACATTCTTTTTAGCACTTATTGTGAGGGCAACAAACAGACCAGCAGACTATGACAGTGATGATGAATATATTGCTGCAAGATCGAATATCCGTCAGCCATTGATAAGCAGGCAGGGGGCTCCTGCAACTGGGACCCCTGTTGCGGGCAGTCTAGATCAGCGTCCAGTTAGGAACGATGCCTGGAGCACACGGATGAGGGAGAAGGTTTGATCTGTTTAAATCAAAATCTCTTTTTTTCACATACATAACAGTTACGTTCTCGTTTTCTAATTCTATTATTTCCTTCTTGTTTCCATTCTATTGCTTTGAACAGTATGGGCTTAATATGTCTGCGTTCACATACAAACCAACAGAGGCAAACAGGTCAACGGCACAGTTTGCAGAAGAGAAGAGCTGGTGCAGCATAATGTGAAATTTGGCGAGGGAGCTTTGCGGGGGTACATCTTAGCCAGACATTTGTGTTTCATTGCTAGCCTGTGCGAATTGTTTCTTTCTTGAGTGTGGTCTTAGGAAGACATCATTACTAATGAATGTCCAACTTTTACGTATTGTAATTACGTATTTTAGCTCATGGCCTGTGTGTAGGATAGACATCACTGATGAGTATTCATTTTCTACTTCATGTAATTACATCTTCTCTAGGTCATATTATGTTTGAGTTCTGAGATGGGTGCTGCTGCAAATGTCTCTATAGACACGCAGTGGTAATGGGGCACAGTATTACATGCATGTCCCAGGAACATTAGTTTCTATTTAAGTATCCGTTGAAAAGTATCTTATTCTTATGGTCGAGATTTGTGAGATTTGTGTACATTGCATTCTTATTGTTGAAATTTGTTAAACTACCTTATATTGCTTATCAGGGACTTTTCTAACAAGTCCATAGAACCCTAGATAACATAGAAGCTGACCTTTGGGAAGGTCTGTTCCCCCCCCAAAATTGATCTCCACGAGCCAAAAAGGGCCTCAGTTTCAATAAATAACTCATAGTGCCTTGATAGAAGGGGCTCACTTACATCCCATGGCCCCAGATATCATCAATGTCCCAAAACATGATCTGAAAGTAAGCCTTCATCGAAAAACTGGACAAAATGCTAACGAGGACAATGAACAAAAAGGCTGAAGGACGAAGACCAGCCGAAAGGTTCTGTGGGGATTGCCTCCTGCAGCAACCAAACAAGTGATGTTGCTAAGCCGTCTTAAGCGAGGATGCATCGGTTGCAGTAGCTTTTGTAGGTAAGATTTTAAATTACTCACAGCTTAAGAAAAGGCTGCCACATGAAAAAATGATAGGGGATTCTGAGAGTGAGTTGTTATTGCATCTCCTCATATCATCATCTTCTGTGTTGTTGGAAACAAGGGTGCTGGGAACGTGTGAGGCAATACAAGGGGAGTCTTGCCGCCTTATAATTGCAGCAGTATGTTTCCTCCAATTAAGGGGAGATAGTTTGGGATATTATGATAGGGAGATGTTCCCAGGGGGTGCAGAAATCGTTTAATATGATTAGAAAGTTCAGTGCAAAACATTTTCTCATGGAACAGATCTACTTGTGTCCCCAAGAGACAAAGGAGGCTTTCAACCGGTCTGGGGATTATTTTAGAATGCGGATGCTGCGTCCATTAAGATTGCATGTGATTATTCGGCAGCAACAGGAATTCGCTTTGGTGGGAAAGTGTGCTTTGGTGGGAAAGTGTTTGCGTTTGATACTGAGTTCCTCAAGTGACGATAAGAAGGAAGACAATTTTCATCCTGGACAGGGTTTTATTATTCGATGATGGGAGAGTCGTTTCGAAATGCTAAGAGACGCTTTTCGAGTCATTGAGATCTTATACTTGCGCAACAGAGGTCCATTTGAAATTGATTTGCCCTAAGGTTTGTCCTGCCTGCCCCTATGGAGTTAATCTCAAATCAATCAGGTACAACAATATGACAGTTGCTCTTTAATTTATGGAGGAGATTTGAAGACCTTCATTTTGAAAAGCAAAAGTCTAAATGGATAGAACTTTTGGAACCGGTCTCTAGACGAATCCTAAAGCCGGTCCATGTAGCACAGCTCTTTTGGAAAAAGATGCATATCAATATTGCCTCGGATGCATGCCCCTAATAGAACTTCTTAGTACAGCTTTTATTACTTCTTAATGAATGTTAATTGATTTACACCATCTAATAGATTTTCAAGTTACCATGCTGATAGTGCTGCTTTAGATCTTTGGCATATCGATATGCCAAAGATCCAAAGATCTAAAGCAGCACTATCAGCATAGTAACTTGATATGCCAAAGATCTAAAGCAGTACTATCAGCAGAGTAACTTGAAAATCTATTAGTGCAGTAATAAAAGCTGTGCTAAGAAAAACATCTAAATTGAAAACGGGTTCTATGGCACAGATTTTAACTTGAAAATCTATTAGACAGTGCAGTAATAAAAGCTGTGCTAAGAAAACATCTAAATTGAAAACGGGTTCTATGGCACAGATTTACCCATCTTTTTGTTCCTGCATGCATTGGAGCCAATATTGATCTGCATTTAAAATGAAGGGTCTTCAAATCTCCTGCATAAATTCGAGAGCAACTGTCATATATTGTTTCACATAATTTTCTATTTCCTGTGTGTACCCGATCGATTTGAGATTAACTCCATAGGGGCAGGTAGGACAAATCTCAAGGCATATCAGTGACTCGAGAATCAAGTCTGGGCATTTCGAGACGACTCTCCCATCATCGAATAATAAAACCCTCTATCAGAAAATAACCCACGTGGATGAAAATTGTCTTCTTCCTTCTTATATTCTTCAATCTTATAAAACATCTCATCCTCGTTGAGGAACTCAATATCAAACCCAAACACTCTCTCACCAAAGCGAATTCTTGTTGCTACCGAATAAGCACCTCCAATTTTAATGGACGCACTTGCCACCAAGATCATGTCGGATTCTTCGTCCCCTTTAGAACGAGACGTGATGCTATCAGGACCGATTGAAAGCCAAGAGACAAAAGAAGATCTGTTCCTTGAGAAAATATTTGATTTCTGCACCCGGTTCTTCAACATTAATATTTCCCCCGGGAACATCTCCCTATCATAATATCCCTCGGAGTAGTAACCGATGCAGAGGCAATCCCCATAGAACTTTTCTGCTGATCTTCATCCTTCAGCTTTCTGTTCAGTATCCTCGTTAGCGCTCCTTCGCTGCCGGTGGGAATGCAAATCTCCCTCTCTCCACGGCGTTTTAGAGATTGCATTGCCTTTTCACACAGTTGAAAAGCATTTGATCCTCCAGAATCGCTGCCGAATAAGCCCCCATACTCCCCTCCATTGTTTGAGCAGCAGAGGACGGTAGCAAGTCGACTCGCCCCAAAATCCGGTGGCGAAAGGGAACGCATAAGTGGGATGGGCGGTGAGAGAGGAGGAGACAAAAGCCATGAAGATAAACACAAGAAGAAGAGGGACTGTTGAAGAATCCAAGACAGAAGGAGAAGAAACGAGGAGACATGAGAAGAAGAGAAAAGTAACTTTTGATGAACACAAGAAAGAAGGAGAATAAATGCGGAGATATGAGAAGAAGAAAAGGAACTTTTGGTGAAGACAAGACAAGACAGAAACAAGAAATGCAGAGATATGAGAAGAAGAAGAAGAAGAGGGACTTTTGATGAAGACAAGATTGAAGGAGAAGAAATCCGGAGATATGAGGAGATATGAGGAGTAGAAAAAGAAGAAGAAAAAGAAAAGGGATTTTTGATGAAGACAAGACAGAAAGAGAAGAAACGCGGTGATATGTAAGAAGAAGAAGAAGAAGAGGGATTTTTTATGAAGATAAGACGACAGACGTACAAGAAATGCGGAGATATGAGAAGAAGAAGAAGAAGAAAAGGGCCTTTTGACGAAGACACAGCAGAAACAAGGAGAGATGAGAAAAACGACCAGGCCAGGCGAGGCGTGGCTTCTTTCGGTTAGAAACCTTGCTTTCCGGGGTTTGGGGCCCACAGCTAAAGATTTGCGATCCGTCTCTAGGGAACGATGAGAAGATATCTTCACAGTCTCTCTCTCTCCAAATCTCAAGGCAAGCTCATGCTGGAGCTGGACAGGTATTTTGAGTTAGAATCAAGTAACAACCGTTCCATGGTGCCGACGGCTACAGAATCAATACATTCTTGTTCCTTTGAAAGACAATTTGGGGATTGCTTTAAATATGAAGTGTACGGAGCACGGACTGAAGCTCCAGTAGCGACAGCCTCTCACTCACTGGACACGTTCCAGCCGGGGGCCGGCCCACGAAATCAAGCCATGTAGAGATGGTTATAATAATAATAAAAAATGTCCTCGCTACACCGAATAGTTTCGGGTGTTACGTTTATGGTTACGACTTACCAAATACCAACCAGAGCCTGGGACCCGGTCCCACTAACTGTCCTCCATCCAACCATTTTACTGCATCCAATCCTCAGCCATTTACTCCAAATAAAATCTCTAGTGGAGTTTATCTATTAAGAGATTTTGAGCCTTCCAACACACTCTTTCTTTTTCCACGAGTCGAACAATTTGAGGATCCGGACTTAGAATTTGTTGGTAGCCAAAGCCTTGAGCCTCACCTATCTCATCACACTCCTGCATCCATATACGTCGATCGAGGTTCATGGTGGATCTGAAATTAATCGGTACCTTAATGAAAAGATGGAACTGGAACTATACCCAAATCCATTTTCAAACAAGAAACATTATTGAGAATATGGAATTAGAATCAAAATGGGCTCCGCCTCCGCATATGGGATGTTTGGATCCAGGTTTATGTAGAGAATAATACAAAAAAAAATTATTTTAATGAGGGATTTTTGAAAATCAAGGTAACATGTCAGGTTACGAGTCTACAACCAAGGTGGAACTAGACCCAAACTAGTTTCGGTCACGAGTCCCAAAAAAGGATCCGAACCTGAATCCATCTTCTTACAGAGACCTAAATGAGGACCCAGACCCTGTTTTTATGGCTAGAACTTATCAAATAATCGAGAACTCATTTACATCCCTAAAGCATTTGTTCCAACTCATTCACGGTCTATTTTATGATATAGCATCAACAAGATGTTCTATCGGAAAAAAAAAAAAAAAAACTCTACTTCATCCTATAAAAGAAATTCTGTCATTGTTTTCAAGTTTATTTTATTGTTATTTTTCATGAAGAAATCCATTGTCTAATTGTCACCAAATGGCATTGACCTCTAGCCTAATTCAATTAGCATTAAAACAATGTGTACAACCAGCAGGATAAGAGACATTGGGCTGGAATTGTTCATGGGCTCCACCAAATGGACCCTTATCTTAATCTCGGGTCAAATGACCACTCTATTCATCCCATTATTTTTCTATGGACATTCAGGTCCTCTTCAGTGATGGATTATCTACTATTTTTTCCTAAAATGGGTCAGTCTAGGGTGGTGAGTTGATGCTTTGCTTTTTCTCATTTTGGGTTTTTTCCCCCTTCCTCTTTGGCCATTCTCTGTCCCTTCCCCTCATAATGCAAGTTCTCTTTACTAACAAGAACAGTTTATTGGAAAAAGAAAAAGAAGCACTAAATCTCATTAACACTTTTTTAACATAATGGAGCTTGGGTTTTCCCTTTTTACATATGGCCTCCTCCAGCAAAAATTCTTCCTCCGCCCTCCAACCAATTGGGAGCACATGTGGAATTCAGACCTTGATTTGTCCACTTGTGGTCACGTTGAGAGAAACATAGAAAGATGTTCTCATTCGAGCAACTGTAAGTACCACCTTTTATCATTGCAGTCAATTAGAGTCCCAAGAAAATTACAATTAAGATATCATTAGACTCTATAGTCGTTAAATTATGGGCAATTAAATCAAGGGTTGTGATAATTTGGTGATGCTTTTTTTTTTTCTACGAGAAAGCTTTTCTATTTACACTCTTATAAAATGATAAGCCTGCATCTAAGTGTGCCCCACAAGTAGGATTGCATGTGAGCTATATGCAATTTGATTGTGGCGGATTGTAGGAAAACATTTTCCATGAAACATAATTTTTGGAAGAGGGCTTACACATGCAAAATATATTTCTAATATATATATACACACATTATAAAACAACAATACATATATTATATATAGTTGTATTAAAAATGAAAAATAAATCTCAACTCTGGTTAAGATATATATATATATATATATATATATATATATATAAACACAAGTAAGCGATGGGAGATACACTGGGCTCAAGTTCAAATGATTAAAAATGAATAAAAGTATTTGAGTGTGAACTAATTCTCATCGTGCTTTTGTAATAACTTTTGATGGGCCCATCCATCTAAACCGTGTACAAACAGGAACTCCCTGATAGTTTCAAATCCCAAGGTTTGGCACGAATCCGAATGGATTAGGCCATTGGATGGAGGGTTGAATTTTTTAATATAGGATTTTTAAACTTGTGGGCCACGGTTAAAGGAATTATGGGCATAAAATTGGGGTCAACCTTGATACATGGGTGGTTTCACATAGATTTTTCCATCCCATGGTCCCATCTCCATATGGGACCCGCCAACGGGCCCCCACATAAAGTTATGATGGGGTTAAGCAACAGTACTAACCTGAACAAAGCCGTAAAAAAAAACAAAAAAAAAACAAAAAACATATCTTTCTCTTACAACTTAGCAAATCATTAGACGTTTATAAAGAGTTTCAATTTTTCATGAGGTTTTGATAGAAAGTGCAAGTGACTTGGAATTTGGCGGTAACGTCGTCTAAAATGGAATTTTATTTTCTTCCACTGTTTGATGGACAAGCAGTCCTTTCTTATTTCCTTACTCTTTTTTTTTTTTTTTTGTCTTTCTCTTTCTCTATAAAATTTATTTACATGTAATCATGCATAAGGTTTTGAGTCAATAATTTAAAAATGATTACTATAATATAATTTAAAACTTATATTTGATCTTTTACATTCGATATTTGGACTAACAAGTTATATAATATTCAATAAGTTTCTTTTATCTTCCTTGTTATAGTACTTTTCTAGCATGTATAAATTTATATAATTTGAGTTGTTTATTATGAATCATGTAAATACATGTATTTTTATGTTTTATAATAATGGATTCATTACTTTAAAATTATTCTTAAAAAACATGACTCTCCCGAGTCTCCATACTCACTCTATCCGAGTCATTTTTTTTTTGCATTTGACAAGTTCAATCCGAGTTATGAGTTTTCAAACGTTGGCGTAAACTTCCTTGGATTCAAACTTGCATGTGACTATAATTTCTCCACTTCCAATATAAGAATCAGTTTTATGAACCCGTGTATCATATTATCCCATAGTTAGATCTTAGAAATAATGAATTTTTTTATTTATAACAATGCTCATGGCCAGAGGCTCTTGGGCCGGGTGGGGGATAACTTATGGGGAAAATTTCAAACAAAGGTTACGTTTGTGGGGACGACTTTCAAAAGTGTAAACTATTCACTCAATACTTTAGCCCATTTCCACCCTAGCAAACCCAAGTTTTGCATTGTTCCATCAATTTGAGAAATTTTTTGATCGAACTAGCAATAAAGGATTACATACAATAAGTTTTTTCTTTCATATCATATGGCCTACTTTTTGCAGATTCAATACCTTTCATTTAATGCGAAATTGGTTCATTCATCACATGCAAAGTATCAATTGGATTAGACTGTTATTCAGCTTGGATTGGCCAAATGGCCGTTGTGAATTCTTTTCCCTATCAAGTATTTCTTATAATAGAGAGAAATCTAAGAGTCCGGATCTTCTGTTTCAACAAAACAGGGGAAGGTTGTTCCGGCCCGTACCCATACGCCACGTGTAAAAAAAGTTCCATGTCATCAATGAACCATCTCGACTACTTCTTTGGAATGAAAAAAAGAAGAAAAGAAAATGTTTTCTTTTTTTTTTTTTTTTACAAATACAACAGACTGAGTGAAATAAAAACCTAGAGCACCCTTCGTCTTCTCCAATTTGAAATCAGAGGTTCAAAAAACAGATAATTACATTCAGATGAAGGGTATTTCTTCTATATATCTAGACTGTCAAAATCGAAGTTCCCACCACGCTACAGTGATATCAATTGAATGATCCTAATCACACAATGGATACATTCAATGAATTACCTATACACATCTTAAAGACGACTCGGAGCCATACTACATCAATTGTTGAGGTAGATTGATTGTAGGGTTGATCTTCTGTGTGTCATTGCTACTCTCTGTTTTGACACAAACAGTTGGATTAAGCAAAGTTATCAAAACCAAACAGTAACTGAATCTCAACATACATGGCTATACAAATTTTGAATCTTCCACACAATTGAGTAGGTACGTTGAGCATTAAAATATCAACCATTCAAACTTTCACCTATATAGTTTGGTGCACACTCAATAGTTTCACTCTATTATGAGAAATTTTAACTTTTTGATTGATTGAAAGAAATTAAAAAAAAAAAAAAAAGACCTTCAAATCTTATTTGTCTAATCCAATGGCGAGCATCCCCCGGCCGGCTTTGTTCTGGTAAAACTTCAAATGCAGTGGTGGATGATTCAACTCATGCGCATCAAATGGAAGGTTTGGATCCCCAAAACATGGACCTTATTTTATGAAAACATACATGAAGACTCCGGTCAACATTTATTTTTTAACTTTTTTTGCCCCAAATTCCATAATATAATGGGAACATGAGAAATGATAGTCATATATGTATTCACTTTTTACAAAATCTCGTATTTCATATTCTTTAGAAAACAAATTCACTTGTAGTTGGAGAACGCATATGACAAAAAAAAATTCGATAAATCCCATGATTTCGTTGGACTTTCTGATGACAACATTAGACATGACTAACTAGTGACATTATCTGAATCTTAGTTATGAAATTAAAAAAAAAATCAAATTTATGTCAAAACCCCTAGGTTTAATCAGAACCAATATGTGTCACTAATAAAAGTTTATGTTATGTAATCACTTTTTTTATAAGGAAAATACACACACACATATAGGGGTGAGCTCTCTTAAGCCGAAACATATTTTATTTTAAGCTGAAATAGTGTTGGTCCTACAAATAAAAGTCAATTATTATTGTTTTTTGCATGATTATCATCTCCAAAATCAAGATAAATCAAATCAGAAATGAAATTTTCAGTTTTATCATGCAAAAAACAGATATAATCAACTTTAATTTGTGGTACCAGCATTATTTCATCTTAAAATAAGGTAAGTTTCAGCTTAGGAGAGCCAAGTTCATATATATATATATATATATAATAAAATCAAGCGTGTGTAACTTAAGCCAACTCCGACAAAATAAAAATAAAAAATTAAAAAAATAACCTAAGCCAACCAGGCTCTCTGGCTAAACCTTGGCTCATCAGCTAAGCCAAGCTCTCAGAGGAGCGCAGCTAAGTCATCTCCACCATCTATTTATTAGTTCTCTAAGCCACCCTTTTATAATGCCAAAATTCTGGATTATAGCCCATGATGGGGACGGTTCCATCATCATGCGTTGGGATCTAGTCTTTAATGAACCGAATCAGGAATGCACAAAAGACAGTATGCAGTGGGTCCCAAAAGATCACTACACCTAACTAACATCATTGCAAAGAGTCACGTGCCCTAAACCCTAGAATTTGAACTTTCAAAATGAGGAGGGAAACTGAAAAAAGAGGCCCAACAAATTTTGCTTTCTGCAGCTGCAGCAGTGGAAATATTATTAAACTAGCAACAGAAGAAAGAAAAGGGCAAAAAAGATGGTCGTCCTTCAGAAATTGAACATCTGCAAAATTCTACAGAAATTGTTATCCATTTTTCGAATCCTTGACCTGGGAACAAGTATTGTATGAATCTCGAGCTGTGAGCTAAAAACAAGGGAAGAGGCCCACCATTATTAGGCATGGGCCAGATGACCCTGATTGGAGGAGAGGTAATAAGTGGGTCTCACCACTATAGAAACTTTTTTTTTTCTCCCTCTCTTAAAGAAGTCTTAGAGTCATCTTATTCGCGAGTCCTGGTCCATCGTGGTTTAACTAAGATACCATCGTGGTTTAACTAAGATATATTGAGCTAAAATAGTGAAACTTTATATTAGAGCCCGTATATTTAAAATTTAGCCACTCAAAATAAAGACCCTCTCAATAGAAAAAAAATTCTCCTACGAGCAATTGGAAGTGCAATCCATATTACGGGGCCACCTTTCATCAATAAAACCCCTTCAATGCCATTTTCATATAATGATTTAGTACTAAGCTTGATTTTATACTCACTAAACTTTCACTCAGTGTTGGATTGAATATCAAGAAATTCTACGATTAAGATGCCAACAAACCTTAAAGCTGTTAAATTAAGGGCTATGATAATTTGATGAGATTGATTTTTAGGCTTCCCTTATTTATGAGGAGACTTTTCCATCGACCCGCCTCTTATTAATAAGCTTGCATCTAAGTGGTTTGGGCCCATTAAGTGGACTGCATATAAAGTATAAACTGCATGCAATCTTTTCATAAAAATCGATAAAAATCGGGCCTACCAAAAAATCGGCCATTTAATAAAAAATAATTTAATATTTTATAATTTCTATAAAAATTGGTCCTACTATAAAACTGGCAATTTGGTGAAAAGTGATTTGACACTTTCTACTGCATTATTAATTTTGTACATTGGGACCAACTACTTTGGAGGTGAAACTTGGGTATGCCTAGCAATAGCATATTAGCATCATGGAAAGTTCAGTGTAGGGGTTTCTCTAGTCAAAATAGGATCCGGACTTGTAATTTGCTGATTACTTATATAGGTAGGATCGAATGGCCCACAACACATGATGTGCTGTTGCGCATTTTTAGGTGGGAAGGTGGGAGGAGGGAAGAGGGGTTAGTCATCATTTTTCAGGCCTTTTCTCTTTGCATGTTAGATGTTAAGAAAAACACAAGCTGTGTCCAGCAGGCGGCAACCCCTCCTTAAACCCTAAAAACCCTGAAGCTAATGTTGCCCAACTTCTCGCTCTCAAGGTACCATCTTTTCTCTTCCCCTGCTTCCATTTTGTTGGGTTTTTGCTTCTTTCCTCTTGTTCTTGTTCTTCTTCTGTTTTGGGTATGTTTGTTTGTTTTTTTTTTTTAAAAGGAAATGAGTGGTTTTTCCTCTTCAAATAGTCTGATTTGATTGCAAAATCTGGGATTCTGCTTCTTTTTTCTTCTGTTGGGTCTGTGTAGATGGATCATAAGAGAAAAACCCACCTGTGCATTTACAGGGTTATTTGAGAAATTATGAGAATCCGAGCTGGTTTTACAGGAGCTAAACGCTAGGGGAGGGATTCTTTTTACTGTTCTTCGAAAATGCAGCAGTGGGGTCTTGGTTTTTCTGTTTCTGGCTTTAATATTCCCCTTGAAATTACAGTTCCCCGACTTCAAGAAGCATCTAAGCAGAAATGGGTTTCTTCCAAAATCACCGTATCTTGTACATGTGTTTGTGTGTGTGTGTAATTTTCGCCACAAACTTAGTATGATTATCAAATTTTTGTAACAATTGCAGGACTTCCTTTGAATGGTAAAAGAAAACTGGGTTTGGTCTTTGCATTTGTATGAATGGATGCTAGAGAAGGTACAAGGGTAGCTTCATCTGAAGCTTCAGGTGTGATGGCGGGCCAGAACTCCTATGGTTCGAGCATGACAAACAGTTCGGCGGTGAGTCCGACCTCAGCTGGGATGGTGCCGACCATGCGGCTTCCATTCAGTTCCATGGTTCCGCCTGGTTTCAAACCCACTGACTCCTTCAACCCTTCATACCATGGGGATGCGTCCTCGGGCATGAGGCCTTCTGGGTTTAGCATGAGTGAGCCTGTGAAGAAGAAGAGAGGTAGGCCAAGAAAGTATGGGCCTGATGGTAGTATGGCATTGGCATTGACTCCAATGTCCTCAGCTCCTGCATACTCCAATAGTCCATCGACGGATCCATCGATGATGAAGAAGAGAGGGCGTCCACCAGGTTCTGGAAAGAAGCAGCAGCTGGAAGCCCTTGGTAATTTGCTATGCCTTGTCTTGTTTTTGGGTGGATTACAGTTTAATGTATTTATAATTTAAGAAAAGATACATGTTGCTCATCTTTTGTTTCAAAATTTGAATTATCATTATTAAACATTCATACCACTTTTTACTGTTGTACGGTTGACTTATAGGACAAATCTTCTGATTTTTAAGCAGCTAAATGATTTGTAGATCTCTGCAATGTTGTGAAACTTTTTCCAAGCATGAAAAGCAAGATATACTCTCATTAGTAGAAAAAAAGGAAGAAAATGTTGTATTCCTGACTAAATGCAGCTTTAGTAACATAAATTTTCACCGAGATGTTTCATTAGAGCTAAATATGTATAATTCATTTCATGTTTGCTCATTTGGTTGTTTTGTAGCCTGTTTTATGAAAGAGCGCTGATTGTTGGCTGTGTTGGTGGCAGGTTCTGCTGGGTTTGCTTTTACTCCACATGTCATTACTGTTAAAGCTGGAGAGGTGAGCATTTATGCATAGAGGCTAGATTGTATTTAGCACCTGAGTTGGGACTCTCTTTTAGAGTAAAAATCTTTTAACCAATCCCAAATTAAAGGGATAAGGCTTGGATGATGATGATAACAATGACATGGGAATCTCTAATGTTTTTTTTTATCATGACATCTGAGCTGCATGGCCCATTTTTCCTGAATTCAAGTAGTGGAGTCAAACAATTCTCCTATGCTTTAGCAAGCAGCCAATTGGTGAGACATGTACCATTGGATATAATGCCTATTAAATGCATGATTAACTCCCATCTGGTTCCGGAAATTAATTGTGTACTTTATGCTGTTCAATGCAACAGCTAATTATCACTCTGATTGGATTATTTCCAGTTCACTAAGGGAGGATGAAATCCAATGACATGCATTTGTGAAAGGTCAGCCCACATTGCTTATTTCATTTTTCTTAGTACATGGGGAAATGAAGTTTTTTGCATGAGGCTGAATTTTTAGGGACAACCCTAAATCCCAAATGCAAGCGCAGACGTTCCCTTCCCTGCCTTCCTTGCCGTGTTCTTTCCCCCTTCCATTTTCCCTTGATAGGCGATGGCCTTAGCTGTCATCCCACAATCAAGAATTTCAACAATCCAAGCTGGCTAGCAGACTAGTCGGCTTGGCGCACTTGGTCTCAATATTGATCTCGACTTGGATGTTTCATGAGCCAAGGTCAAGCTGCACTGTGCTCAACTTGGCTCGATTTGATTCAATTTGTTAACGTATATATGTGTATTACAAGATAATTATACTTTTTACAAAATGGTTTAATGGAGTATAATACTATATATATATATAAAATGCGTCAAACTTGAGTTTGCGAACCCAGTTAGATGGGACATGGGCAGGGTTCCCGGATGATGGCATTAAACTTGAGTTTATATGAAACTTTTATAAAAACAAATCAAATGGGATATAGTAACATGGGAACTGTCTACTTCTGGTTAAACCTTACTAATATTGCTAACTACCTAATTTGACATATATGGAATTTACCCTTGTGAAATCGATACGGTATATCAACACTCCTTGTATAGCATCCAGTAAAGGACTGCATTTTCATTAATTGGCTTTATTAACTTTTATTAAAAGAAAATCCATACTTAATGAATGAGATAAAATAGGAAACTTAATCTAATCATAAATCCAATTCAAATTAATTTCAAGACTATCATCAAATCTTGATCTTAACATATCATCACTATCATATTATATCTTGATATACCTTAACATATCTAACACCTTTCTGCAATTAGTTTGTACTTTCAAGAAAGGATGGTCAAATTTTCCGCACTAAATACAACCCTTGATCCTTTGACTTAGATGGTTGATGCTGTGGTAGAGTGTCCATCATGCTTTGTTGATGGTCACCGCTTGTCCATAGAGTCTATGACTGTCGCATTCCACTCATTTTGTTTGTCAATGCTGGTAGCCCACTAGATCAGATCTTTCTCAATCCCTTCCAAAAGCAAACAAATTTGGATTGTTCAGCTTGAAGAAAGTACCCGGTGGAGAGAACTGGAAAATAGAAATGATGATATCGTGAGGCTTGGATATGTAAATGGGAGAGGCTTGTAAATGGATATGGGAAGGTTTTATTTTTATTAAAAAAAAAAAAAAAAAAAACTATGCTAGCAAATAAAAAGAGAAGAAGATGAAACTAGAGCGAGAAGGAAGATGGTGTGATCATTATTGTGAAAGCGGAAGAAGGAAAGATCGTGACTGGCTTTATCAAAGGATCACTATTTGATGTGGCTTTGATACTATGAAGAACTTCAAAGATTACACGTAATCATCTTAAATTTATTGAGAATTACACAACCTATTTATAGAGTAGAATGAGATAAATTGGAACTTAACCATATCAATATATCATAATATCAATTTCAGTCTAAATTAATTGCCCTAATCACGTTATTAACTATAACATCCTAATATATTAAAAAAGACCCTAAACACAACTAAGATGACCACCTTCCTTTTATGCATTCTCTATCGCATCCCTTGTTCATGCATAAGCCTTCCCTTTGATTGATGGTAGCCCAAATGGTCCATGCAACGTGGTTCTCTAATGGTACTCATATAAGTGGTGCTCATTAGAAAAGGAGAATTTTGAGGTGCACACCTCCTAGTGGGGCCTACCTGATCACCCATCCAAATGGATCACACATAGGGACGCTCCTTGATTGTCGCCGATCCCATTTTTTATACCCATCCGAATGAACTGCACCTTTGGATTGATGTTCCTTTTTTTAAAATATGAAACCTTGTGGGCTGTTGATGAAGGGGCTGCGATGATTAGGTGGGCCCCAAACTTGGTAGAGAGGTAGGGCCTGCCCAGATCTTTGGATCTGCTCAGCTCCAATCCTAGGTGGGGTCCAGGTGGGCCCCACGACAGGGTGCGCATGGGAGGTCCATGTGCACCACGTGTAGGGGAAAACCCTTGCATTAGAAAATTGTGCTATTTTTAGTATATATACTATAAATTGCAGCACTGTATGCTATAAAATATATGAGCTTGAGTTGAGCTCAAGCTTTTTTTGTATCGTCAAGCTAGGCTCAAACTGACTTAGCTTGTCTCAATTTAATGTTCAACTTCAAGCCATCTCAGGCTTGGTTCGAGCTGACTTTGCAGTGTCAGTTTAATTTTCAACTGCAAGCCATCTCAAGCTTGGCTATGGCTCATTTACACCTGCACCCATAATGTGTGGCTCGTAAGTGGACATATAGTCTCTCAAGGGTCACAGAAATGTCCTATTATGTGTATGAATAGAACAGCAATCAACTCAAGTGGTTATAATTTTTGCACCCTGTTTTGTCATTCCATAAAAAGGAGTTCACCTTTGATTCAATCCAAATCCTGACATTCACCTTGCTGTCCTGATCCTTCTCAAACAGTGAGCATTTTAAATTGACACTGATCTGTCATCACTCATCATTCATCCACTAGAGGAATTATATAGCACCTGTAAAGCTATTGAACTTTGAGGCCCTAAACTTAATGGTTAGAATGATATTTAAGCCCAACCCTAATCTATTGCAAACCCTTCCTATCTCCCTTACCGTATGATTGGCATACTTCAGAGTGGGGGCCACACATCAAGGGTTGTGCGATTTTTATCAACCCGAGTTAATAGTACTCTCTCTCTCTCTCTCTCTCTCACACACACACACATTCTGGCTATTTAGTTATTCTGTGCCATTGGTTGGAAATCAAATTATTTCTCTGTATGGAAAATTAATAGAGGATATTTGTGGTTCTAAAATCTCCTGTATTTTTGTATAACATGAAAACACAACAGAGGTTAAAGATTTTTCATGTTATTTTGCTCCTGCTAAACAAGAATATTTGAAGGAGCAACTCTTGACTTTTATACCAAGAACTATGATAACTGGACACTTCAAAAAGGCAACATATCAGGCCGTTTCATATCTGATGCTTAATTTTTATGTGAAAAACTCATGGCCTTGCAGTATCAAGGGTGTGTCACTACTGTATCCATCTTGTATCCATGCATCAAGACCTAGAAGATTCGAGAAAACATGGTTCTGTTAGTTTCTCCTTTTCCCGTAAGACTTATATATTGCAAGATAGATGTGTGGACTGAGAGGCTTTTGAGATACATAGAGGTTCATCTTTTAACGAAAACCAGTGTATTCACAGACAACTTTTTTTTCTCTCTTGTACATTACAAACAGATCCAGGTGCCAGATCTTATGCATAGTAATGTACCTCGTTTTCTGCACTACACCTTTCACTGTTTTTTTTTTCTTTGATAAAAATAAACGAAATAAGCACTATTGATTTACACCTTTGGCCACTGTCCTTTGAATGGAATGACCTGCTGGTCTAGAGCTGCCTTAAATCTCAGTAACCTGATGCCAAACTGACATTATCTTCCTGGTGTCTTTTACTTCTATGGGTTCCTCCTTGGCACCCTCTCATTTTTTGGGCTTTATTTCTGGGTGCTGTGCGCTTTCCTAGCTCATTTTGCCCCAAAATAGGCCTCGACCTTTTGCCGTAAATGCTGTTATACTGGTTCAATATAAACACCTCTTGCAGCAGCAGCAGCAGCAGCAAAAAAAAAAAAAAAAAAAAAAAAAAAAAAAAAAAAAAAAAAAAAAAAAAAAAAAAAAAACAACCTTGAATCCTTATTTACTTGTATACAGACGAATTTTGGGATTCTTCCTTTTTTTTGTTTCCCTTTCTTTCTTTTAGGAGCCATTTATGCAACGGCCATTGCTGAGGAAAAGGGAAGAAGACAAGGTGCCGGTCATTCAGCTTGGTGCAGCAATGGAATGCCCGCAAGAATTTCCGGCGCCTCCTTTATTTTATGCTGAATGCTTGCTAGGGAAGATCTGGAGTTATCGTAATGGGTAGGAAACCAAATCCGTGGAAGAGGAAACACATGGTTTCCTCTTCCGCAGCGTTTACCAAACGCACCCATATTTTTTAATCCTATCGTTTCTTTCTTTCAGGATTGGCAACAAATTCTTGTGATCTTATGAAGTTTTGAGCAACAATTTTCTGTTCTTAATCAATTAAGGATTTGGTTTCATGTTTATTTATTATGCACTATCTTTTTTTGTTGCATAGAATCTGTTTAACCAATCTTCATGTAATCAAATGATTCCAGTTATATGGTAGTTTTTCAATGACATGTTATCTTAACTCTGTAGTACGGTGTCATCATCTTTCAACAGGATGTTGCATCAAAGATCATGGCCTTTTCACAGCAAGGATCTCGTACGATTTGTATTCTTTCCGCAAATGGTGCCATTTGTAATGTCACCCTTCGCCAACCAGCTACATCGGGTGGGACTGTGACATATGAGGTTCGAATGGAATTGAATGGAAAATACCAGTTTTATACTAATATAAATTCTGACTCTACTGTGCTTCATCCTTAGAGAACTGGGTACCAAGTCAATGTTCATGCACTCTGATAAAAGCATGGATAATGGATCCAAACTTCCCAGGGTTTTGATCCCCATGTTCATTAATATTAAAATTTTGTGTCAATCATATCAAATGCATCAAGATCAACTTATGATACAATTGGTGAAACTGTTATTATATTGTCAGCCTTTTCATAATGGAATCTATGGGTATTCATCTCCAAACTTCCCAGGGTTTTGATCCCTAAGCCCATTAATAATTAAATTTTTGAGCAGATCATAGCAAATGCATCAAGACCAGCTTATGCTACGATTAAGGGGACTGTTATTATATTGTGTCAGCCTCTTCATTTCTTAAGAGAATTTGTAATATGGATGAATGATTCACATATCTGATTCATGCAGGGCCGGTTTGAAATTATATCTCTATCAGGTTCATTTATGCTTACAGAGAATGATGGAACTCGCAGCAGGAGTGGTGGTTTGAGTGTGTCACTGGCAGGATCGGATGGTCGTGTTCTTGGGGGTGGGGTGGCCGGGATGCTAATGGCAGCAACCCCAGTACAGGTCCATGCAGCTACTTATCCTTATGTTTCTAGTTTTCCCATTCCATGCAAAGTTAGTCTCTGAAGCTTCCATTATTCTCTTATAGGTGGTTGTGGGTAGTTTCATAGCTGAAGGAAAGAAACCAAAGCCAGCACCCGTGAAACGTGACCCTTCATCAGCATTGTTGCAGATGGGGGGTTCAGGTGCAGCAGCTTTGGGCAGCCCAGCTTCTCAAGGGACGTCGAGTGAATCATCAGACAATCCAAGTAGCCCTCTTAATCATAGCACTGGGACCTGCAATAATGCTGGCCAAACTATTGGAAACATGCCACTGTACACACAGGCTGGCTGGGCAGGCTCTCATTCTGGGAATCAGCACAGGCATGATGCCAACATGAAGATGTTTCCCAACTAACGTTGCCATCTTAGTTCAATTGTGTGTTTTCTGTAACTTATAGGAATTTATTTACTCTTGAAGCTAACGGGCGGTATCATGAATGAACCGTGAGATTCTTTAAGTAGGCCTGAACTTGCCATCCCTTCCTGTCATGTGCCTGAAGGGCTGGATAACACCAAGCTTTGTAGCACCTAGCTGATCCAGACACAGTCCTTGACTACCTGTCGTGTTCTTTTACATGTATGAGACGGTTTTTCAATGCCATTTGCAGATCAGATTTCTGTCGGTTATGGTTTTTTGCTTTTTCCACCTTCCAAATCACAATCTAACTTGGATTTATTTGGTGTCTGCATGTCTTAACTTTGGGCTTGTGGAACTATGGTTGACTTATACTTTCTTGTGCCTGAAACTGTTTACATCTGGCATCTCTACTCTATTTTTATTTTTCAGATACGTTGAACGACGGAAATAGCAAATGATAATAAGAAACAGCTCTCCATTACCCATTTTCTTATTCTGTAACATCTGATGTATAACCTACGAAGTTTGTAGAATGGACACCAGAAAAGTATCATTAGGCTTCACTGCAACACAGTGCCTGCTTGCCCAATTTATTGTGAATTGTAAGGAATTCCTGGGCTTGTTTGGGTAATTCACTTGTAAAGTGAAGCCTCGAATAAAGAGAGAATAAAATAAGGGGTGTGTGTGCGTGTGTTTTTTTTTTTTATATGGTTATAGTACCTATCAATGATTTGAATTGCTGAAAGATGGATGCTACGCTTGGACAGACAATAACAGAACAGAACATTTTACAAGAGAATTTTTCTAGATCCATGAGGCCAGAACAATGTACAATATCATAATACAGTGCTACTGAATAGAAATTCCTCAGGATTGGGAAAGAACCTGTGACACCTCATATACATATTACGCACTACATGAATCTTCCAGGAAAGAAAAATTATAGACATATCGTCCACAAACAATGCTATTATAATAAATACAAGGAAATACAGCCAGGGGGCTGTTCCTCAGTCAGGTAACAAGGCACTTTACCTTATCAATAAGGCAAATGACGCCATGGATCCTGATAGTCTTGTTTTCAAAGAACTCAGTTGAGGAATCCAGACAAAAGTGTAAATGAACGGTTTCAGATTCTAGCATCTGATCTCATATGACCCTGCTTTTGTGATATAACGAACCCACTCAACTGTATTGTATCCACTCTTCTCCCAGACCTGTATTGAGTTTGAGTGTTGTAAACAGAATGATCAGGTGCTTCAAACAATTTGAGCAAGCAAAGCAACCAAATTATCACATTTATACCTTGAGAAATCGAACTCGTAAACCTGACGCTGTAAACATAGGGACCTGCAGAAATTTGAGAAGCCAAATTAGAAATCTAATTAGGTAAGATATAGTTTCCAATTTTTATACCTTCCATTTTTTTTTTTTTTTTTTTTTTTTTGTTTCCTATATATATGGATGTAAAGCAGTAGGGAATAGAGTAGAAGATTAATAAAATTTCCCTTTGTGGGTTGATGTTTTCTTTGTGCAGGTCTCTACTAGACCTAGGCTTTTCTCCAAGGCTATTCTCCAACGCTTGCATCAACATGTCAGGCTGTATATAGCATTGGGTCTGAATATAACACTGGGTTCATAAGCAAAGTTCCATCAATCAACCGTAACATAAACTTATTTATCTCACAATAAAAGGGGAAGGTATCATAGACTCTCTCTGATCAAAATGGCATTTGACAAGAAAAATTGCAGTTTGTTCTGTTGCTGTCAGGTGCCTCTTATTTTTGTTTGCTTTGGTATAATCCTTTTTATACCGTCTTCTGTTGGTGTTTTTGGTGTAGGCTGTGGGGCCATTTTTCTCTCTCCTTTTCATAAAATTTTACTCGATACCGATAAAAAAAAGAGTAAAAACAAGATAACAAAGGAATACCACCCTTCGAACTGCAAGATATATAACAGATACTGGTGTTCTACATTCACTATGTTTCCATTTATTTTTCTTACTAGGTAAATATTAGATAGGAAAATATTCACCTGTGCATGGTGCGTATGCGTACTGTGCATCCGACAGGCCTACCTTTTCATTTCACGTGTTACACCAAACCCGCGTTCCGGATGAGTGCCATATTGATATACAGAATTTAAGTTAAATTTACGAAGTTGCAAGTAGAGATTAATAAAATGACAACCTGAAATTCCATTTGAATTGGTGGCCTGGTTGAAGACTTCTTTTCCACCATTGTAGAAATCAACTCGACCTCAGCGCTCATAGTTGACTCAGTTTGTCCAGGGAATTTTCTTATCCTGTGAAGTCTCAAACAACCTTATATGCTTAGTAACATTATATTGAGTAAATAATACATGACTAAAATTCATTGTGTGAAATAATCGAAGGACATCTGAAAACTATCCCGAGAACATTTTCAAACTTCTAATTTAGAAAAATAGCTAAGAATAATTTTGTTAAAGAAAACATCTGTGAATTCATAAACTAGAAGTTGAAGACAACATTCCCTGTATAGCAGGAAACCCAAGCATTTTTTTTTTTTTTTTTATAGTAATTGCAAAATTTTTATTGTACCAAAAAAAGCAGAGAAAACAACAAGCAAAGCTAAGCCATCCTCAAGAAAAAGAAAAAAACGCAGGGTACGTAAATTAACAGTACAAGAAAGAATTAAACATCAAAAGAAAGAGGAGCCAAAAACTCCCTCCCTGGGAAGATTATCCGCCATGACATTTGCTTCTCTTTGAATATGATGAAATTGAACATCTGAGAAATATCATGCACCTCCTCCACCCAATCTGCAATCCTCCAATGGTGAGAAAATTTCCCTAAACCCCATTGAATCACCGAAACAGAGTCACCTTCAATAATAGCCTTATAGCCATCCAATCTTGACAACTCCCTACAACCAATTAGAAGAGCAAACACTTTAGCTTCATTCGCATCCTTGCCATCAAAAGGCTCAAAAAAGCTCTTGACAACATTGCTATTCCAATCTCTAATGGCACCCCCAATACAACCTCTACAAATAGAGCGCAAATAACTTCCATCAAAATTAAGCTTAAGGAGACCTTGAGGACTCTTCCAAATAACGCTATGCCTAACTTTTGCACACCAGCCCCACCTCATAGAAGCTATCCATGATCTATTAAGATCAACCAAAGAGACTCCTTCAAACTCCTTATCATCCAAAGAGGCTCCTTCAAACTCCTTTCTCCTATACACTCATTCTAAAACTGTCCAAACAATGGAATCAACAAGCTCCCCTGCATCTTAACTTTGATTCCTGAAAACTCTACTGTTCCTTTCAAACCATAGCTTCCACAAGGTAGCATACAAAATAGACTTCCATAAAATCCTAGCCTGGGGAAACTTACATCTTAGTCACCATTGAATGAAAAGATATGCAATTGTTCTTGGCATGACCCACTTCATTTCAAACATATTAACAACAACCATCCAAACTCTATAAGCAAACTGACGATGAATCAACAAATGATGTAGTGCTTCCTCATCTTTTAAGCACATCGGACACCCATTAACAATAACATGATTTCTTCTTGGCAACTTATCGATAGTAAGAATTTTATGATTCTTCACTACCCAACAAGAAGCTAATACTCTAGGTGGCACAACATAATACCAAAAACTCTTCCACCCCTCCACTCTTAAGATTCGTATCCACCAAAGCATTGTAAAAAGACTTCACGGAAAACTGGCCTTCAACATCTGGCTTCCATAATCTGACATCTGATTTATCCATGGACACATACACCTTCTCTAGCATTTCAAGCAACCTGGCAAAATCCACCACTTCGCTATCCCATAAGTCTCTCTGGAAAGAGAGATCCCAAACAACAGCTCCACCCGAATAAAAAAAATTTCTGCACAACAAGAGATTGTTGTCTCTGGTCCAACATATACAAATTAGGGAATTGATCATGCAGCTTCATTTTCCCACACCATTCATCATGCCAAAAATTCATTCATTGACCCTAAAGCGAAGACACCATAAACATTTTAAGGAAATTTATGACTTAATAACAAAACAAAGATGGTGTTCCATATTGGGGGCAGCCGATCTTTTGAAGAAATGCACTCCCAGATCCACTGGAAAATGACACAGGTCCAGAGCTTGCTTGAACTAATAGCATGATGATTTTCTTTAACCCTACAGAACTCATCCGAATAACAAAAGTAATAAGAAAAACTTGACGTTGATGAAAATTTTCTTTTTCCTCGAACTGGATAGGATGAATTATCATGCACTAAATCTATGCTAGTAAACTCTAGATCTATGGTTTTTATAACTAACCACAGTGCCAGATGTATGGACAATATGGCCAATCAAATACCACACATTTTGGCCACGACCCTTTGATTCCTCTCTCATCTACAGCCAAATTATTTTCTTCAACTCAGATTTAAATGTTAGATATAGTTTTCCAAAAACTCTTTTGAGTCTTACTTTAGAAAGAATGTGAGAGATCATTCCAAGTTCTCTATATTACTTGTAAACAAAGCTAAATAACATGGCAAACGACATACACAGAATAAGGATTATAGACCAAATCCGCAATTTCTAAATATATGGTGAAATTGTACACAAGGAATACTCACTTCCAAACCAAACAATCGATAGAAGCATTATACTTGGCTCGACCAGATGTCACTTGGAAACTTGTCTTTGCTGTTTGCTTGGGTACTGGAACCTTGACCACCACTCCAAGTGCAAACATTTTTGCACTGAAGACACTCTTAACCTGCAAACTAAAAGCAGTAAGCTTCTGCTGAATGATAATCAAATGATCCTTCATCAATATTAACTACAAACCTTAACATTCACTTCCATACGTGTCCTGCTGAATTCCTTGATTGTTGGCAACACCCGAAATGGAAGATTTACGCCTTCAGTAATGCGATACCTACAAAATGGTATGTCATTACATAGAGCCAACATGACATCATGTGGTTAATCCATGCAAGTCAACAAAATGGCAACACATACTGATTAGGAAAACACCAAATTCCTTAAACCAAAAATAAAATCGCCAATTCAGGAGTACTATCCCATGGAAGTCTGCGAGTGGCAAACCATTCTAAATTAGTGGGCTTCCGATGGGCACTACCAGAGCAATGGCCTTATTAGCATATCTACATTGTAAGCTATCAACGTGGAGTGGGGAAGAGAAGAAACTCAAGAATATTTTCATAAACTGAGTTAAAACATTTGACAAAGATTTCTCATTAAAATGATTATTTTCTAAAAAAGAAATGCAACTGACAAAAACCATATGGCAAATTGCATGCATGAAAATCATGTCCCTTCCATGAACCTAATGTAGCATACCTTCCCCTGGCTTATGGGAGTGCAGTGCTAAAGTATCTCAATTCTTTGCTTATACACAGAAATATGTCATCAAATAAAGGAAATGTTTCGGGTCCGAAACCCTCAATTCTTTCAGCATAACAACATATTAGACACTCAGCAGAAAGAGGAAGAAGATTCACTCTCAAATCAGCTGAAAATTAGCCATTTAATAATCTTTTGCATTCAAAAGGATGCATGAACTATATGAAAAGCACCCACTCACTAATCCCCTCAATTTCAACTATCCAGATAATATAAAGAAAACAACGAGCGGGCAAACTAGTAGGTAAATGCTTGCAAGGCAGAGAGTACAATCTACAAAAGCAAGGAAGAATTTGAATCTCCAAACATATAGTCAGCTTTAATAAGCATAAGTCAGCTTTTTTTTTTTTTTTGGAAAGAAGTATAAGTCACTTTTAATGATCACTCCCTGACAAGCATATCCACTGGTTGTTTAGGTCAGAATGGTTGACGGCAATTTGGATGGAATAGAGCCTAATCAGGAACTTTCCATGGCTGTACTCAAATCAGATGGATCAAACAAACAGTGCAAGAATGAGAAAAAATAACCTTTAATCACAAAGATCAAATGTTCATCAGGGGTGGTCCACCCATGGATGGTAGAGACAGAACACATGGGACAATGTTTGGGTGCATGTTCCATAAGCACAACTAGGAAATGTTTCAAACCCCCAGACAATCTGCAAACTCAACTCTTCAATTACTATTTTTTTTTTATTATTGTTTTAAGGTTTTAAGTAGAGACAGTATCATCAACTTTTTTTTTTTTTTTATAACAGCTAGGATTGAAACATTAACTTGTCGGTCTGGTGGACAATATTTATATTAGGGCCTTTTTTTTCACAAGAACACATATAATCATGTTAGGGCTGGAGCACATTATTGTATAATTATATAGTTCACCTTCTCCATTCTTGGATTCCTCAATTAAAGAACCTTGGTAGTTAATTTGGGGCCAGAAAATCAACATGTCGCAGCTTTTTGGGTGAGTTTCACTAGGATTTTCTTTTGTGATTGTTACTTGGAGATTTTTAGGTGCTTTGGTACCAACCCATGTGACTCAAGTCATGCATCAATGGTTCAATTCAAGGGAGGTTATTCACTAAAGACATGCTTCTAGATAATACAGAAAGGAACTAAATCACTAACCAATTTGTTGAGTTCACCAATAACTCAAACATCTTGCAATACGGGAAGTCTATCCAAGAATTGACTTCCATGGGTTATTTGCAAGAAAAAAATGCAAATAAATACTTTTTTTTTGTAAACCCATTTTATGCCCCCAATGCCTGTATCTACTCACTTGAATACAATAGAATATTTTGAGGGGAAAGAATAGTAAGCTTACTTCATTAGCTCAAATTCACCATCAGGTGGCACAAAACTGACAGTCTTCTCCGAGTTAAATCTTGTCAAGTTCACACACTGATGGAAAGTAACGTCATCAAGCTCAATCGTCTTTCCGCTGGAAAAAGGAAAAAAATGATAATAAATTAATAATACAAAGAGTAGCTTACAGAAAAGTGAAAGTCATGACCGAACTAGAAGAATCCCAGTAATAAGCAGTAAGAAACTAAAAGAGAACACTGCAAGTCTGCAATAGAGGCACAACTGCAGAGTCATCTCACAAGAAAAGTTCCAAAGATGAGTGCATTGTAGAAAAATAAAAAAAAAAGGAATATATTCCAGTGTAGAGCCAAAAACGAATACATTTAAAATAAGCCAAAACTGTCAGAATATCAGTGGTGAAACAGATTTCCTATCATCAGCAGCATTGAAGGCTTATCAATTATCTGGGATGCTAAGCAAGTTCTCAGTGAAAGCTATAAAATCATACATCCGTCCATGCATCTCATATGTGCCACTTCTTTTCCATTGTAAATTTTTTTTTTCCAAATTATTCCCCATCCCCATGGTATGCATTCATTTCAAATCTATGCTACTCATATTGCCATAAAAAAAAAAAAAACACCAACCATTGGCCACAATGCAACACTTGTTTTAAGTATAAGAAGATAGCAGAAAGTAAGTATTAACCAGAACTTTCAAAAATCCACTTCCAATTTGCAAATGCTCTATGACCTATGTAGCATTCCAACAGGTTCGAGACTAAAAGCTCAAAGGAAATTTTTTTTTTTTTTGAAATCTCAAACTTCCAATCAAAATAATTTATGTCAAGGCATGAATTAGAATGAAGACATTTCAACACTACAATCAAATGGATGGGTAAACTCATCTCATGACTTTTCTTTCAGCTTATGAATGGAAACTTTTTTGATGAATCACACCAACTCACAGTTCAAACTCCACAACTGGCAGCTACTTTATAAACTGCCTTAGAATGGTAGGCAAGTAGAAAACATTATATAGTGTAGACAGAGATTGAAGGGGGTGTGCATGAGAAATTGATTAACTGTATGCAGTTAAATTGCCAATGATGTTAACTGGAATACTTGATCAAGTACAGAGTAGACCAGCTCACCAGCATGATAACTTGAGCAAATAGCATTGTCCATAGAGATGACAAAAAAGGTAAAATCGATGTCACATCACCATCAAGCAGACAAGATAAATTAGAGGTCATGCCCACTAGTATATTGATAATAACAGGAGTTCACCGTAGATACATATCTGCTGCTAAAATGATTTCAAAAAGCAGGTCCTGAAATATGGTTCCCATGGCAGCCAAATTTTACAATTATGCTTACAAAGTAAATCCAGAAAAAAAAAAAAAAAAAAAAAAGCCGAAGCAGAAGCAGAAGCAGAAGCAACAGCACATAAAAAGAAAAAGATCAAATATATTAGTCTGCAAAATGGCACACTTTTTTAATGATGTGAAATTGCGAACACCTTTCTACTTTCAAACATGATCTATCCACTCAATTTACCTTTTAGCAGGCCGGGATTTGAGTTGTGACTCTTTTTCAAGACCAATTTTGTCATTTAAACCCAACTTGAGATCAGGCATTCCAGAGAGAAAGCACTTCATGAGAATCTTGCCAGTCACATCACAATTCAGAACACTGCCTATAATTATCAAAGAAATAAAATGAAATCACAAAAAATGGGAAATTACAAATACAAACAATCATTCGCTGTTACAAATAGACCAACACCAAGCAAACCCACTGCATACCTTTAGAAGACATAAGAAGATTCACGCTTTCCACAATATCCAGGAACAGCTGAAATTTACAATCTTAATTCTTAGGGGACATTTTTTTCCTGGAACTTGGCTGTGTTTCCTTTTCATACTGAACAAAAAAAATGAAGACATTCTTGCCATAATGAAGCAAACGGTGGACAAAGAAATTACCTCATTCTTCTTATAAACAACACCTTCACGCCGCCAACCAACGGCCCCTGTAACTTGTAGAGTTGCATTTGGAACAGGCTTGTCAACAGGCTATATAATTTTATATTGCAAAACAAATGGTTAGAAAAACATCACATTAGAATAGCCTTTAAACATATTAGACCGGCACTTTCCCCTTCATTAGCTAAATATGAGGTAAAATACTAAGAGGCAACACTTTTAGATATTCTAGGAAATTCTAAATCCTGTAATATGAGATCTCAAAGATCTGACCTTGGATGAAAATGGTGAACGAACTCCTTCCTGTGTGATATAAAGCTTCAAAATTTCGGGAGAAAGATTTTGTGGGTAACCAAAATCCATGATTTCTGCATGTATATTAAAGATCATTAATTATAAGAAAGGTAAATGACAATCCTGGAAACAACGACATCATTAAAAAATGCAGCAGAGAGGCCAAATAAGAATCATATATTTTTTTTCGGTACTGCATAAAATAATGATATACCTCCCCATAACAATCCAAAAGCCAAAGACAAATAATTAAATCCAAAATATGGCTCTGTAGTCTATGTCTATTGACTAACTCTTAGAGAATGGAATGGGACAATGGGAGGAAATGTCAGTAAAAAAATACCTGTGTACCACCACCAAAAAAAAAAAAAAAAAAAAAAAAAAAAAAAAAAAAAAAAAAAAAAGAGCAACCAATAGTTCAATGAACAACTCAAAATTTTCCAACCTATCCTAAAAAGGAATACAGGAAAATACCACTACATAGTATGCAATAGTCAAACGATCAATTGACCAGACATGGCAACACAGTAGTCAACAATAGCATGCACATACGATAATGTGCATATACTTAGTTGTGCTCAATTTTTTGCATGTTCACTTGCTCAAAATGAACTAGACTTAAGAGAAAATCAGGAGGAAGGAGAGTCTTTTTTTTGCATGTTCAATGCCAAGTGGAAGAAGAAGAAAGTGGAGGGAAAATCAGGAAGGAGAGTCTTTTTTTTTTCTTTTGTTGTTGGTTGGGAAGGAGAGAATCTGCTCTTCCTGTTTGGCATCCATAGACGGAAAGTTGGAAAAAGTTTATTTTTTCTTTAGAAGGAGGGAAATGGTGGTTTCTCTCCTAGATGCAGCGATTAAATTTCTACCCAAATAGAAGAACAGGATAAAGTGGGGCCATTTCCCCTCCCAATGAAATACAAAAAATGCAAGAGTTCTTTCCGCTCCACTTTTCCCTCCTTTCTCCCAATTCAAATGCCCCAAATGAATTGCATTTCTCCATATCCATCACAAACATGTGAGTATACGAGTTGTAGTTGCCACTACTTGCTAGAAGTCATTGATGCTAATATCTACATATCTTAGGCCTATGCAACCACAAAAGTTCCCAAGCAACTCCCTTTGAAATAAGAACACATCTCTTCAAAAATCATTGCACAATTGCCTTATCAGTGTCCAAAGGCATACAAAAAAGAACAAAGTTGATGGTAAGAAAAGTACCATCCAAAAGCTCATAAATAAGAACGAAATTATTGCGGATAGCATCTTCATCAAATGCCCCACCAAAATACGATTTGAAAAGCGCAACAGCCTGTTCCAGTACACAAACCAAACATAACCAAGAACTAAAATTCATGCAAATCTCGCAACTAGAAACAGACAAATTAAAACAACAGGGAAAACCAACAGAAGTTGCATCTATACCTCAACAACGAACTTAAAAGCACAAGCAACATTAGCATTGCTGCTGACAACAATGACAATATAAACATTGCTGGTCCTCATGTAAAGAAAAGAACAGCCACCAATCTGTCGAACAGGACATGTTCCAAGCTCCTTCGTCTGCATTATATGCATTCTAAAGGCATCCACCATATTTCCACTGAACAATCCACAAATCCAAACCATCATCATCGAAGTTAATGCAATTTGTATATGAATTCAAGCAACAGATCACGAAAGATAGAAGAAAAAGGCATTAGATTTAGAAAAGATTACACGACATCGTCGCGGTAGAGACGATTGATGAGAATATCGCCACGGAGATTCAAGAAGTATATAGCCGAAGCTGCTACGGGCATTTTGAACGAGAAAAAACCGATCGATCGATTGATTGAATTTGGAGATCAAGTCGAAATCGGGGGAAATTCTCTAGATTGATCGATGGATCTGATTGAAGCGAGAGAAATATTGCGTTTTGGAATGAATCAAAATCAAAGGCGATCGGATGAGCATGAGGTTGTAGTGATGAGAGATGTATTGCTGGGATTTCAGATCTAGGGTTTGGAGTTGCTAGATTTTAAGGAAGAGATAAGAAGTTTCAAATTCTCTCTCTCTCTCTCTCTCTCTCGTTCTTCTTCGTTGACGAACGCGCGAAAAAGCACGCGGGGGGTGAGGCGTGTGCGGATATATATACTAGCGTAGAAAAGTCGTAACATGTTGCAATATCCTTGTCTTCTTGACCCATTTTGGGAAGTATTTTACAGTTTTACCAGTCGATTTTGTCTGGAAAAATAAAATGATTCTTTCGATTTTTTTATCTCTTTTTACTTTACTTTACTTTACATCAACATGCCATATGAAAATATTAATTCACCACATATTCTATTTTACCTTTACCATTAATGTGACATTTATTTTATCTTCACTTTACCACGTATGTAAACAATCATGCTTAGGTAAATTTGCTTGACTTCTTACCATTTCTAATGTGTGGAAAAAGACGATGGCACCCTTTATTTTTTTTTTTTCATTCAGTAAAAGGAGGGCAACTCTCATACCACCTTTTTTGAAATTTTTTAGGGTTGGTTGATGAAATCAGTTAAGTACCTCTTTTTGGAAGGTGAAAACATCCATGAGTGATCTACGTTTAAGTATTTTTCACATAGCTGGTCATTGTTCATGTGATATCCTAGAGTAGTGTAATATCACACACATCGCCTTGTGCAATATTTTAGGGCTATGCGATATCTCCCTATATCTATACAAATTGTTGTGGGGAATTTATTTAAACCTTGGTTGTTGTAGGGAAAATATCATATCTAAGAACAGTCATATGATTAAAATCCTATAATCTTACTGGGATGTAGTCTTTTATGGAATGTCAGTGCATGGAGAGAGTTCTTTGTTAGAGGGGAAAATTATTTTGACTTTTTTCGTGGCCCACTCTTCAATCATTTGGTGCGCCACTATCCCATACTAAGAAGATTTCAAAAATTTCTACATGAGATTCCTCTCCTCCTGAATCCTCTTGTTGCACAAAAGCAACCAAAGCCACCCAAAATGGACGGCCTCCTTCATGAGATGTGGCCAAATTTTATTCCAAATCAGATCCCACCATGAAAACTATTTCATTTGGTTGGAGGAATGTCATGACCCGAGCCCGAGATTAGAGTAATCAAGGCTTAACCCCGGCTCGTGAAGTCAATCATACTTACTCCCGTAGATTCCGAATTAACCGAAGTCAAGACGAAATCCACAAGGGATCAATCACGCGTACCTGTCAAATGTACATTTTTGCGGCATATATATATATATATACATTGACAATTGCAAATTATATAAATGTACTTTACATCGAAAGTAAAGTTCACTATACAATTTTCATTTCCTAACAAGTCAACCACTGCATATTCAAATACAATGCAGGTGACAACTACACACTATTTAAAATGAATATACAGAAGTGTTTACCAAAACGGTCTCATGATTAATAACAAGTCCATTCTAAAATTTCCAAAACAACTTTCAAAATGTTCTAGTTCACTCGCCCTCCGATCTATGTCCATTCAATTAGACCTCCTGTAGGAACCGGATTGGCCTCCTCCGTTGGCGGAACGGCCTCAGCGTGACCGGGACGGGCAATTGGGCCTGTAATGTCATCAATAATACTGTGAACACGACGGTTCAACAATGTATAAACAGATCTTTGATAGTACATGCTATCATTCATAATAACCCTATTCAATTCAACCATTAAACAATTCTATGCAATTTCATAACCTGTACATTGGAATCCAATGGAGTCAAGTAATATCAATTACTAGATGACAACTACAATAGCATTTATTTCATTCAATTCTTCCCAAAAGGAAGTATTTATTCATATTCATTCATTTCATTGATTTACAATGAGTACTCATTATTAGGTGGCTTATCATTCAATGACTTTTCAGTCTAATATATATGTGGGATCTACCAGCGTCTTGATCAGAGATCACTGGCATTACCACGGAGTTCCGGAACACCCCATCCATCTACTGCAGTAGAATTATTTATTCATTCATTGCATTATTCAATTCAGCTCAATAATGAGCTTAAGAAATTACTATGTAGTGCCAGACTCGGGAATTACATCAAATTTATTAATTCTATTCAAGTTCGTAATCAAATCTCTAAACCAAACAAATGGGTGAAACGCTCGTTATTGAATGTACGTGTTATTCTCGATGAACATCACTTTAATAGTAGTTTGTACATTCGATAACCTTAACTAACACCTATGAAGGTTTAGATAACACAATATTCGATGAATATCACATCGTTTAGCCTCAAAACTAAGTTATAGACTTATTTACACGTAAGGAAATAGTTTTTGATTCAAATAGAATCACCTTAATATGGACTCATTTTGATTCATCCAATCAATTGGTACTATAGACCATTAGATTCTACGTTCCAAGAGCTTTCCAACGGTATATAGAACTCCAAAATCCAACGTACGGTTAAAAAGTTATGGCCGATTGAAAATCTACCAAGATTAAGGGTCTGCCAAGAGTTCGAACGTTACTGTATAGAGTTCGAACGTTCGATTGCAGAATGCTCCGAGCCAAAGACCAGCAAGATCAAGAGTTCGAACGTTCAGGCCAAAAGTTCTAACGTTCAATCAAGAGTTCAAACGTTCAGACCAAGAGTTCGAACTTTCAAGTGCAGAATTTTCAGAACAGAGCCTGAAAAATCCTGTTTTTGCACTGTTTAATTCCCAACTTCTTCTACTCACTTCTAAGCCTTTCCAAAGGCCATTTAAACATAAATTAAGTCTCTAACACTCCATAAATAATTTAACCATCATAACCATTATACTATAACCATTTCATATGAAATGAAATCCTAAAACAATGGAAATTGTTCATAAAACCAAATTTATGTACAATCACAAGCATATATTATGAGAACTGATTATACTTGCCTTGTTGGAGATAATTAACAAGAATCCCTCTTTGCTTATCTTGTCTTGAGATTGAAATCTCCAATTCAAAATCCTTTTTTTTCTCAACCTAAATCAATATCAATTCAAAATAGAGTCTAAATGAGTTGTTTGTGTTACAAACCAATCCAACTCACTGTCACGATCCGGGCCCGAGCCAAGCCGTGATTATCATACTTACTCCCGTAAACCCCGAATTAACCGAGGTTAAAACGAGATCCACAAGGGATATCAAACACAAGTACCTGTCAAATATAAAACTTTTGCGGAAAACAATATATATTTGACATCAACAATTTATCATTTACATGTATACAAAAAGAAAGTCTTTATACATGTATTGCTTTCAATATACACTTGCCAAAATGCTGCATATACAAAATTATTATGCAGACAACCATTAATTACAGTCCAAATGTTAATTACATTCCCAAAACGAATTCATAACAGTTATCAAAACCTTTCTCAAAATATTTATCAAAATATTCCAATCGCACTCGAATACCAAGTCAAATGGTATCCCGCCGATTCCACTCTATCAGTCCTCCTGGAGGAACCGGAGCGGTCTCCTCCGTTGGCGCCGGGGGCGCTGCAGTGCCGGCAGGGGCAACCTGGCCTGTAATGCTATCAATAATACTAATGAACACGACGGTTCAACAATGTATAAACAATTCTTGCAATAAAGTATATCAATACATCCATATTGCAATAATGACAATTTCAATGCTAGAGTAATCTAGACAATTCTACAATGACAATAATAGACAATGACAGTAATAGACAGTGACAGTAATAGACAGTGACAGTCAGTATACGTGTACCAATTTGCAACTACCATAGCATTCTTAAATTGTATTCCATTCAATTCATTACCATCTTCCCTAAAAGGAAGGCTTCAATCAATATCCTAGGATATGATCGGGATTTATTCATTTACCATCTCCCCTCAAAGGGAGGCTTCAATCACTACCCGAAGGTATAATCGGATATATATATATATATATATAAGTGGGACTTACCAGTGTACGGGCCAGGGACACTAGCATCACCACGGAGCTCCGGAACACCCCCAATACCATCTGCTGCAGCAGGATTAGTCATTCATTATTCATTGAACTCACTTGGAGTTCTAATACAATCGCTAGGTAGTGCCAGACTCAATGACCAGTAACATTCAGTACGAAATCCTTTTTATGGATCCAATTCAGTTCAATAATTCCTTTCATGTCAAAGGAAAGGAATGACAGTAATATCAATCCAATTAGATTGATCACAATGACACAATGAGTATAACATTAACCACATATGATTTTACTCAATCCTATCTCAATCCTAAACAACCATTTGGGTGTAATCATTGGTTTCCAAATACACGTGTTATTTTTGATGGACATCACATTTGTATATTTAATATGTGCATTTCAAGTCCCCTTAATTAACACCCATGGAGCTTAGGCAATTGTCAATTATAGTTCACTCAAGGAACCTTCTTAAAATACCATTAATTCTCAATAATTTAGTTTATCTCATGATTAGTCTTAAAAACTAATCGGAAACGCATTTATCCTTAAGAGTCATAGTCCAAATTCTCGTAAAAATCTAAAACCCGAAATTCACCGGCCTAATCGGTCGGACCGTTAGGTCCGATCGATTAGCCAAAATTTTCACTAAATAATGTACCTGGGCCAGCAACAGGTTGGCTCGAGCGGACCCACTGTTCGCTCGAGCGGACCCCAGGCAGAACGCTGTTCGCTCGAGCCAACTCATTGTTCGCTCGAGCGAACAAAATGTTCGCTCGAGTGAACTGCGCAAAAACCCATTTCGCCCCAAACAGAGCCTTGATCGCTCGAGCGAACCTCTAGTTCGCTCGAGCCAACCGTGCAGAATTTCAGTCCGAATTCTGTGCAGCTCACTCTTCTTCTACTCTCCTTTCTCAATCACACTTCTACAACCTGCATGGTAAAAATGGAACCTCCTGTTCCCCCTCATGCATCATCCATTCACATTCATCAATAATCACACTTCTAAACATCCATTAATCACATCATTAAGCATTCTTAATAAACCCAAAATCCACATAAACATGCACATAATCCATGATAAATCTATCATGCATCTCTATAACAATTACTATGATCAATATGAATTACAAGCAAGGTTTATACTTGCCTTTGGAAGCTATTAACTCAAAAACCCTCTCTTGTCTTGGTTTGGCTTGAGATTAAAATCCCCTTTTCAAACCCTAATCAAGAAAAACACCCAAATGAACTCCCATGAGTCATTGGTGCTAGAAATCACTACTTAATCACTAATGGACTTGGGAAATCACAAAGGAAGGTCATTTACTTACTTGTAGTTCAAAAGGAATGGTTCTCAAGCTCTATACTCCTCAACAATGGTGGATTGCTTGATGGAGAAGATGAAGATGAAGAGGGACTCCTCAAAACCCACTTCAATCACTCTTAACTTCACCCTTGATGGAGAGAAACGGAAGAGGAAGAGGAGAAATGGAGAGCTCTAGGGCTTTTGTTGCTTGGAAATGAAGGAGAAATGAACTCCTTCACTCATTTGATTCTAATATAGGGTTCTTTACACTAAAACCCCCCTTCCTTAAGTTTATTTACATTTAGAGTCAAATGACTCCTCACTTGGCCCATTTGAGGTCAAATGATACCGCGTCCATTATGAAAGTTGACGTACTCCTCGAGATACGCACGTTGGTATCAAGAATTTCCGTATTCGACGAAATACGTATAAATCCGTATTTACGAAAAAGTCCTTAATTCACCTTGTTTGAGTTTAAACCCATCTTAATCAATTCAATTCTCTTCAAATCCATTTCATTAGGCTTAATGTGTCATTTGAGACTGATTTATCTCTCTTGGGTCATTAACCTTAGTTAATCCAATTATCCATGCTTAATTAGTATTAACCACAATTAATTAAGCTTAATCCCGATTAATTCGGGTCGGGGTGTAACACTCACTCTATTAACTTGAAAACTCTACAAGGGATTCAAGTTACTTACTTGAAGCTTTATGAAAAGGAATTCTTGAGTTCTTTCCCAAGCTTAACTACTCCAAAAATGGAAAACAAGTTGAGGAAGGAGATGAAGAAGATGAAACCTCTTCAAAATCACTTGAACCACTCCAAACCTCAACCTTGATGAAGAAGAATGGAAGAAGAAGGAAGAAAAAGGGATGAAGAAATGAGTCTAGGGTTTGCAAATGAGATGAATGAGCTCCTTGAAGCTTATTTAGGTTATATAAGCTCCCATTTTGCATTTAAGTCCACAATCTTTCCAAATTTACGATTCAAGTCAAATGAAGGTCCATTTGATTCAACTCTCGCCAAACGACTTCGAGTCTATTATGAAAGTTATCGTACTCATCAAGATACACGCTCTGGTATTAAGAGTTTCCGTATCCGACAAAATACGCGAAGATTCGTATTTACGAAAAAGTCCTTGTTCCCTTAGTTTGAGTCTAAAACTCATTCAATTAATTCAATCCCCTTCATTATCATTTCATTAAGCCTAACTCATTAGTTTTAGGCTAATTCAATTCCATTTGGCCATAAACCATCATTAGCTTAATTAAGCATAGTTAATTAGTATTAATTATAATCAATTAGAGTTAATCTTGTTTAACTCGGGACGGGGTCTAACAAGGAACTTGCTTTTTGCAAAATGTGAAAATGGATTATCTTGGAGTGCATAATCTTATTGTTCCACAAACAAGCCTTTAGAATGTTTCAAGTGATCTTCTAGCTCCTCTTGCTGACTGGTTAAGTCTGATTTCTCAATTTTCTCACTCGTTAGGAAAGAAGCATGTCTCGTTTTATAATTCCTTCCATCATTTAATGGAATCCCTTTGTCTTTTCGGAATTTCTATACTTTAGGATGCTAAAACTAACATATGAATTTTTAAAAACCAGATAGATACACGACAGTTTATCATCTGATTGTTCAACAGACTACAGAGGAAACACTAAAACAACCACATGGCTTATGATTAGGTAGCAACCTCACTTTACACTTGCAGATACAATGAACAAACATGTCCATGTCAGAATTTTCTTATAGTAATCACAAAGAGCCTTCCATCTTCTCACACCAGTCCTGCTAAAACTGCTTATTCCACAAGAGCTCTGACCGAAAGAACTTTTTACTTCTAAGTTTTGAGATAGCACCCAAGGACTGAATTCCTTGTCTCCTGTTGAAGAGGAAGGCGTCTACTTCAGACACTGAAAGAAGAAGAAGCCTGACATTACCCTTTTAGCTCCTAGAGCAAATCAAAACAAACAGAGCAAGAAAAGGTGGTTGCACTATCTCAATAGAGTATTAACATAAAGAAAACTAAAATGATTCTGACCGAACTGAAGTCACAAAATTGCAAACTGCACATTTTACAGATCGCCCTCCACGTCGGTACATCAAAAGCATGCAGCAGTTTCCACAGTTCACATGCGCAACCTGATTTTCTGCCACATAATGTATGCTAATTAGCACACATCTATGGCACAACAGCTTGATGAGCATGGATTTTCAAAAACATCCATATCTGCGGCAATTTCCTCCTCACCTTCTAAAGCCAGGTTAACCGTGTGACAACAAGGACATTGTACACTATTAGCACTACGAATGTACATCAATTGAGTGTGGCAGCCACCGCAAATCAGCTGAGCCATTTGTGCTCCTGCTCCATGTTCAACATAGTTTTAAAGATAATTAGTAACGGAGACGTAGAGTCTTCACAATAGCGCATACATGATACAGATTTGATTGTCTGAAAGATTTGGAGAAGACATAATGCACACTTCACATATGCATACATAGAGATATACACTTTCATCTCACTTCAACTAATTTGACAAGGATTTAAACTGCAGTAATTCTTTCATCGACGTATTTTACTGTTGGTGACCTCTTTCATTTCCTTTTACATTTTTATCTTAAAATTTTACACTGACATTTCCATGTAAGAGATGCACTGGTCCCATAGATCGATGGCCCAATTGAAATATTGCATAGCTATGTTTCTCTTTCATCTTGTTGTAAGATAAATATGAACAAGCAAAATCCATGCTAAAATCTGTTTGCTATGGAGCATGGTGCCATTCAAAATTTGAAGCATTATGTCTTTCAGAATCAGAATAAACCTGCCATGCTAAGATCTATTTGCTGTGTAACATACTGCCCTTCAAAACTTGAAGCATTAAGTCATTAAGAATCAGAATAAACCTGTTGATCATTTACTAAGTCCATGTCCAAATAAAAACAGGACAAAAGGATAAAGTTTTCCTGTAAAATGAGTAAGTTTCCTGAGAAAAATGATGGATTGCACACAGTTGACTTTCCACAAATACACCACAAATAGAAGTGAAAGAACAAGAAATAATACCAGATGGTGGTACAGAGGTGACTACATTGCAAACTGTACAGCAAACTGAGGTTGCCCCAGGTGTATAGAGGAGGAGATTCCGGCATCCAGAACAAACAAGTTGCCTTTGGGCACCTGGCAAGTGAATAGATACTGGATAAATTTCACAAGCATTCTATTTCAAAACTCAATGGTCCAGGTTGAATTGAATTAGCTAAATCTTGTGATCAGTAAATCAGCTAGGAGTGAACTTCTAATCAGCGACAAGTAACAGTACCACTGCTGAAGCTGATGATATCGAAGACTGTAACATTTTCCTCATTACAGTATATGAAATTATACACTCCTATTGATAAAAGAGACCTCTATGGGCTGATTGTATTGATGACAAGCAGAACCGTGGGTAGATGCAATATCAGACTTTGGATTTAGGCCTAGAATACTAGAATGGACGCGGGCACTCAGAAAAAAAGAAAAAGAAAAAGAAAAAAAAACCATTATCAATCATAAGGGGTCATTTATGATTAAAGAATTATTAGAGACACACTTTCAAATTCTTGGTCAAATGATTCCGTGCCAGGGCTCACTGCCTCACTAGGTCTGTACAAGAATAATGTTCCCTTTTGGCTTCGAGAAAAATCAGTTAAATCCTGAATAGGAATTCTATCATCTTCAGGACAATGAGCACCAACTCATATAAAAAAAATCAGAAGTGATAAGGCCTCTACACAAAATAGAAGATGACCTTTGGGAAGGTCTGTCCCACCAAGAATTGATCTCCATGAGCCAAAAAATGCCTTGGTTTCAATAAATAACTCAGTCCCTTGATTGAAGGGTTAAATTATGGCCCAGAGCCCCATATATTATCAATGTCCCCAAAACATGATCTGAAATCAAGCATTCATCGAAAAACAGGACAAAATACAGGGAAATTCAAACTAATTTGAGGAGAGAAAAAAATGAGAGAGAGAGAGAGAGAGAGAGCAGGAGTGACTTCAAATAAAAAAAATTTAAGTGGGGGATAAACATTTATAATGTAATTCTCAATGAATAAGAAATGGGTGGTTTTGTGGAAGTATCTATTGTTTTGCATAAACTGGATATACCAATTCTTGGAGTGCATGCCACCAGAGCTGTTGAATATGGCACTATGGGAACTGGCATAGCTTCTATTTGAGTTCTCTTCACCCTACTCTAAATTCCTGAAAAAGAATCCCAAATCTTCCGCTCCCCTTCTCTGATAAAAGAAAGAACAACATAATCTCTTGTTAGAAACCCTCATCTAGGACTCAAAACAAATCACACAGGATGCCTAAAAAAACCAATAACCATATTGTAAGCTTCAGTAACAAGCATTCTATGGAACTAAAGTCCAAGAACCCAGAAATCAAAAGGCACAGAAAAAATTCAAAAATAAAAAATAAACAGAAAAGAAAATCACATAATCAGTCGACTCTATGAAGTGGACAGTGTGTAATCTTTAAAAAGTCCAAATGAAGTTTAGATGAGAGCAAAAAAATGAAGTGCATGGATAATTTGATAAAAGGGAAATTGGGAACTCCATACTGAACCAAAAAGCCTAATGCCAATATCGAATTTTCCTTTAATGAGCCAACCATGAAGATGAACTGAGCAACCCCATAGCCTAAATGACCCAGAAAAAGGGCACAAAAAAAAAAAAAAAAAAAGCTTTACCAGAAACAAAGTTAGAAACAACCAAGTCCACTTTATTAAGTGCGCACCACTTACATAGTTACATTACAATTGGAGGCTGCAAAAGTACTGCATATGAGAGAGAGAGAGAGAGAGAGAGAGAGAGAGATTGGAGCAGAGGTTGTGTGTGGGGTAACTGTTCTCTGTTTTGTTAGTGGTTGCATTTCATTTTCAACTTTATTTCATTGTGCATTTCAATTTCAACTCTATTTCTCTTGTCCACTCTTTTTCCTCTTGTACGCTTGACATGTCATCCAAAATATCATAATGTGATGGAGTCCGGCTTGTTTTATTAAGTTGTTCTCATTCGATCAAGGGAATCAATGGTTTAATTTTAGCTCAGATCCAGCCAGTGGGCCAGGCCATGGTCCAAATTCAAATGTTTGACCTACACTAGTCCATGATGATACAGCCCCATTTTTCAGAGGACTGATGCTAGCCATTATAGACTATTTATAATGTAACGTGAAGGATCCACATTGCCACTAAATATTGGTTTTACTCTAGCATAGAAAAACATTTCCTCAATCTTCACTTTTTCCTAGGTACAGTATACACTCAACATACCCTGTGACATGACGAGGCCTTCCACCTCGCTGAAGGTGTGTTGCAACTAGAATGGTTGGTGGGCTAACAACATTTACAACCCAACATCACATCATGTTCATATGTCCCTAAATAATTGAGAAAACAATATCTGTTTCACCCAGCCATTAGCCCAAAATCCAGTCACACCACATGTGGCACAGATGGTTCTTATATCATCCCATCATCGACTTCTATGCCAAGGTCCATAATGTCAGGGCCATCAATTTGCATGTCTCAATTCACTTACACACACAAGTGAATGCTACAGCACCATGGCAGTCAAGATTGTTAAGGCTGTCGATTGATTCAATTACCAGATCATTCAAAGAAAAAGAAAAAAAATGATTCTGCGACTATGATGATTGGTGGGTGCTTGGGATTTGATGAAGAATAATAAAATCAACACTTACCTTTGAAAAAGTTTTTAAGATCTGGCACCTACTGCCTGAAGTAGCAATAAGCACTTAGAAACTTAAAAATTATAGTGTAAAAAATTTGGCATCTGCTTTAGGTTACCATCATGAGTCATACTTGCCACCTAACGGTAGCTGTTTTTGGATGATATTTGAAGTTTGAAGGTTTCTCACCTATTGCTTTTTACTTTAGATACTATTTTTCCCTATAGTGGTCAGTGGCACTTTACCATGTGAATCCTGAGTGGCTGTATGAGATGAGACAATCCAAGATTTTCAGTTGGTTGCCATAGCTTCTCAACTTTTCTAGTTTCTATAAAGAAATTGAAAACTTGATCGAGTTTGATTCTTCTTTTTTTTTTCCCTACAAAAATTTCGAACTTTGTCAGCCTATAATTGCTGTTACTAATAAAACAGCAACCATGAAGCCAACAAGCCAGGCATGAATACCAAAACCATGCACCTTCTCAAAAGCACTTTTGCTTTGGTTTTTGTCTGAGAAGGCATTAGCTTGAGAGATTATACAAACACAAGGGTCTTCCATCAGAGTTAATAATAATAAATACATTTAGAGGAGGGTACTGTATCAGTCTCACAAAATGCATACTTTCTCTACCTGCACTGAATTTTATACAAGGATACTCCAGCCCATGGACAAATCTCTAAAACGATCACACAGATGGACCATCATTTTTACCACTACCAAATTGACAATCATAGCCATCCTTCTCTTCGGCGTTTCTTCATATTTATTTTCAATGGTACTGCATTCTTTCAATACTTTTGTTGCTTTCCTTTCTTAACCATATATTTGTAGGTCACCCATGGAAGAGCTGAAATCTTCCAATCTATATACAGAGTATTCATCCATAGTTGGGCTCACAGTATTGATAGTGTAGTGTACCACCTTCTTCCTGTTTAGAAATTCTGCATAAAATATCTGATCAAGCCCATGACTCAAGATCCAGTAACTCCTCCTAAAAGCATATGCATAGAGATGACATTGTCAAAGAGACTGTCCATCTTTTTTGACGTCAGGGCCACCATATATAACATCAAGATAGTAGTTGGCTGTTTTCATGGTGAGACCAGGAAACCTGTTGGAGCCACCAGGCCGCAGATCTATTCCAATGAATGGCCATCCCATGGTCTGTGCAGCTTCACATTCTTCTGACCCATCCCCGATCGCACAGTATTTCACAGACTGGCCACCGAAACGCTCTTTGATCCATTTAAAGCATTGTAGCTTTCCCACTTCCCATGAGCTATAGACTGAAGACAATGGACAAATGTTAGTAATGATACAATTCAGATAAAGATGGCCAAGAACGATTGGCTCCAAACACCACTCATGATCTAGAATACAAGGAAAATCCAGCAAGCATGCAGAAAATTCAGCAAGTAAACAAGAAATTCCAGCCTGAAAAAAAGTGTAATCTACCCCTCGGAAAATGTTTATCCATCCCTCAGCAACATGTAATCAGTCTCTAATCAGACAAAGGCTGCATTTCTAGAGACAGTCCAGTGTTTGTCTCTTCAAATCCTCCCTAACTTAAATCTCAAAGAGAAATACCAATCCATGTCATAATTTAAACTAGAAAACCTCAGCACATACCTCTTCCAAAGTATCTTTCAAATGTATTTGGTTCTGCAATTTGACGCATATTGCCGGCATAATTACATATATAAAGAGGGAGTGCAAGATATGATATTTAGGGGCGCTAGTTTCGAGCATTTTTCATCTTTCGGCTACTTATAGGTACTCACACCCTACTTTTCCGCTCTTGTAAACCAACTGGTTTGGTAAAAGTTTCGGTCATAGGCTAGTTTTGTTGATCTAAGAAAAAGAACATATCTCAAAATAAACAAAATAGAATGAAAAGACTAAATTGGTCCGGTCCCTTTTACCCACACAATCTTAGAGACAAAACCTGTAAATCTAATTCTAATCATTAAAAGATTTAGAATCCCCCCAATAGGCCCCTCTTCTCAGTATATGGTGCAAATTTGCCTTAACAAAGAATCTATCAATTAACCGATAGAAGAGAAGATAACCCAGCAATGAGATACAGAACCAATTCTACCACATTAATTGGTTGTGACTTTCCCAGATTGGTCTATTTATCAGTATAGATTGCATTTGGTGAAAATTTGCAGACAGATTAATGATAATGACTCATGAAAGATAACCCACTGGACGTGAGAAAAAAGAAAAAGCAAAAAAGTGGGGGAAAATACTGTAATTGTCCGATAAATTCAGATTACTTAGAAGGAATAAGGAATGAACTAACCATTTTCATGTGATATGAAGTCATTCAACCGAAAGAGCAGGCACTTGACAAGACTAGGTATCAGTGATCCAGAAGTAACCAAAACATTAATGTTTCTGCATTTCATATCAGTCGAGTCCACTGTAGTTATAGGTGAGACAGGATGAGGAGTTGAGATTCTGTTTCCACCAGACAGCTGTTCCAAGAAGGTTCGTGCTGCAAATAGGGGAAAAATTGAAAATTAGAACTGAAGAGAAAACCCTGGAGAAAGCATTTGTAAGAGCCAAAGAGAAATCCTTGTTCATCCCCTTAATGGTAGTTCTTTTTAGTGGTTATAATGGCAGCTATTTTTTTTTTTTAAGTAACAAATGCTCATATTGTGAAATGAGATCATTTATTTGATTGTTTCAACCAAGTATAGTTTTGAAAGATAAAGAGGCTCATTTGAGCTACCCTGCATTACAGGGGAAAGGTTAAAGCTAATACAATGAGCTAAAATTTAGAAATATTATCATTTAAAAGAAATAACTTTAGATGCATGCCCGGGGGGCCTGGCTATTGCATTCATAACAAATAGGCGGTTGATTCATGCCCTAGGTGTTATATTCATTTTTTTTTATTTTTTTATGACAGTAAAATTTATTAATAAGAGTGAAAACCCAAAAGAATAACGTACAGGAGGAAACTCAGAACAAACTATACATCAAAGGATAAAGAAGGACGAAGCACTCCTTCCTTAGTGAGGATATCAGCCGAACCATTGGCTTTACGTAACACATGATAAAAGACAGCATCCAAGTGACTCAAGATATCTTGCACTTCCTCCACCACATCAGACAACCACCAAGGATAAGAACAATTGCTTAAGCTCCACTAAATGGCAAAAAATGAATCTCCTTCAATGATAATTTTAGAAACTTCCATCTTACATAGCTCACGGCAACCAACCAACAGAACATTCATTTCAGATTCATTAGCATATAGAGAATCTACCTGCCCAGAAAAATTTCTTACAGTAATGCCATTCCAGTCTCTAATGACATCTCCAATACCACCTCTTCCAATGGCTTGAACATAACTTCCATCAAAGTCTAATTTAAGAAAACCTTCAGGAGGACATTCCCAAGAAACACTATTTAAAAATTTTGAGACCCACCCACCTTGAAAATGAGCTGCCCATGATCTACTTAAGTCATAGTGACATACCTGATGAAAGCCATCTATCTGTATACGCATCTGTTGATTCATATAGATTATTCCAGACCTTAATTGTCTCTTGATCAAGGACATTATGCAAACCCTACAGTAATCAAGAAACTTGAATTATTCCACTGGGTCATGTAAAAGTATAAAGAAAAGGTTTATGAGAGTGGGACAGTGTGTCCTCCATTGTTGATCACATCCCCTTTTACACATTGAAATCAATCAATCTATTCCCCTGAATTTGGGGATCACAATAAATTCCGATCCTAATCGCTGCAATGAGCTAATCTCATGAGAATAAATAATTATCAAGGGGATTACTTTCAATATGGTATAATTGATGCCTAAATTAATACAGTTATCACCATATCAGTATGGTACTGTGCATGACTATGCTATCTTCACATTTTGAAAGTCCTTGACTATTATGTTTTCCCATAACAACAAACGGATGCAAAATATAAAGCAAGAAAAATTATCATGGAATGCTGATTGACAGCTAGTCATCATGCAAAGAAGTAACACCATAAGTGCTAGACAAATGAACATCGCAGCAGGAAGTCATCAGAAACAGAATCTTCAGCATATTAGACATGACTTACAAACTAAAATGCCCAAGGAAAAAGATTATCTGCTAGCAACACCTGCGCATACTTCTGTGCAATGACACGGTGTCGATATGATAGTTTCCTCTTATTCGGGTCATCATAAGGAGGTCCAAAGCCATCTTTGCTGAAATCATAATCTGACAGATCCTGCCCATCATCGAACTCACTCAAGGCATCAAGAAATGGCTCATTGTAATCCTCAGTCTGCTCCAAATCATGGCAAAACAAAGTTAAAATTTATTTAGAACATTTTGAACTTACAATCTGCTATATTTGAGATTATGTTCTACATGTAAGTGGTGAGTTTTGAATGCAACAAGCCTAAATGCACAGTACCTCGTCTAAACAAGTAAATAAAATTAGTATTTCATAAGGGTATGTGAGTCATTGAGCTATGCATGGGAGGAACATACTTACACAATACCTTGCATGAGAATTAAATTAGTTTAAACTTACTTGAAACAAACTCAGCTAAAATTTGAACAGAATTGGGCATCAGGCAGAGTTCAATGCAGTTTCCGTTATCAGTGCCATGTCCTAATGATTTCATGATCCAGTCAAAGGTGATGGCATTTTTCTACAATAACCCAAAGTTCCAAAAGTATCCAAATGCCAACAAGGCACGTGGAATTGCTAAAGCTATAACATATTCAGGGGAAAAAAAAAAGAAAAAGGAAGAAGGAAGAGTGCAATATCACAAACTTACTTGTTGATAAAAGAAAAACTCATCACAAACTCGAAGAATGAGATCCTCCCAACCTCTTCCAATTTCAATTCCTTTTTGCACGTCCTTCAAACCATTAAAGGCTGCTGCATACGTCCCATTCAACAAAGATTTCAGTAAGATAAGTGTCTCATCCATGTCCCAAATATAAACGACCTTCATTTTCTGGTCAGCAGTATTCTCAGCAGAAGCTTCTGTCTTTTGTCCACAGATTACAGGAGTGCCGCCTGATGATTCATCTATTTTAGCATCACACGTATCATCTAAAAGCTCATTTGCAGCCTGAAACATGAATAAGTGGAAGTAGAATGAAATTAAGCGAAGCCTGAAACATGAATAAGTGAAAGTTGAATGAAACAAAGCCCAGAAAAATTTTCAAATCTATTATAGCTCTCTTCTTTTTCTGATTTCTTTTACTTAGAATGACAAACAAATAATATTCTTTTAATCCGAATGGACTCCCATACTCCTTTCACCATGGTTCATCCATTTTAAATAAAACATGAATCATAATTATGTAGGCCAAGCAGATCTTTGTTCTATAAACCATGAAACAAAAGGCAACCACATCATTATAGTGTTCATAAGGTAAATTGCTGGACCATAATAAAACCCAATTCTGCAAAATGTTGCACATCATGAAACTGAATTTAATAGCAGCAGCAGCAGCACCACCAACAACAACAACAAAAAAAAAAAAAGGAACTGAGTTAATTAATTTATACCAAAGGAAGTTTGACTAAACCACATCAGTGACCAGTCACAGCAAAACATCCATACATATTCAACCAATTGGCAATTTGGTCCCACTTATAAACAATCTTCTTGATTTAACATGAGTGACAGGAACACCATATCTAATAACCCAAACCCAGGAACTCAATTCTTTTTTTCCTTTTTTTTATTTTTTTTTGCTAGATGGGGGATTCAAAACTCATGCACCCATGTCTCTGATCAGATGAGCTACAGCCCCAAAAACTCAATTCATAAGTTGCAAAAATGTGAAATCTTGCAACAGAATCAGCTATAAGATCACCAAAATAAAATTATATGCCAGGAAGAACAGTTATTGAGCTTGAGATAAGTAAGAACTGGATGACTACACTGTCCCTCAATGAGCAACGACTGATTAAACTCCCACGCAATAACGACAGATCAAAACAACCCACTACTCGAAATCAGACAACAATAAGAATCCAAGAATCGACCCACTAAAGTATTTTTCAATCAGCTTCAAACGACCATACTTACTGCAGTGACTGTATATACATTTGACTGAACCCACAAGCAAATTTACATAAAAAAATACTAGTGTGATAGATCAAGAAAAATAAAAACAAAAAACCTAAACAAACATCAGATTCTAAGACAAACCCAATTCTCAGAATAGCTAGAAAACCACTTACAGCTCATGATTGGAAGAGACATATGCTTAATCTTACCTGGGTTTGTTCTTCCTTTCTAGATTTCTTACCCTAAAACAATTAGAACAGATTCTATCATAATTCGAAAAGCATTGAACAAAGCATGAGAGAGAGAGAGAGAGAGAGAGAGAGAGAGAGAGAGGAGTGGAGAAATCACCAGGGGCTCGTGAGATTCACGGTGTTGCTGTGACATTTCTAGAGAATTAGAGGAAGGGAAATCTGTGCCTTCTCTTTCGCAGTCGGCGGCCTAAGGCCTCGAGGGATTATTTAGTTTCGAGCATATTATAACTTCGAGAGAGCCGTCTAAGTTCCGAGACATGCCAATGATGCGATTGCCCTGCCACGGCAAGCCACTATCTCCGTCGTGGGGTCCATATAGAGATAATCACGGCTTAAAATAAAATTAACCTATGATATATTTTAGATTTTACTCCAATAAAAATAGGGTCCACCATAAGACTGAACACATGAAGAAAGTGTGAATGGGCATTGATGTGGCACGGTTGATGATGTGGTGTTAACCTTGTTTCTTTTGTATGCTCAGGTTGAAAATAAATTTCAAGGAGGAGATGAAATTCATTTTGTATGGTCCGGATTATAATTATGTGGCCCATAATGGAGTTCCAACTTCTCCGCATGTGTGACACAATTCCCTTGTAATAGGGGTTCCCCACTCATGTTGGAGGGATTATTATTTCATTATCATGGGTTGAGTGCAGAGGGAAAATAAAGTTTTCAAAAAGTACGTTTGTATAATCGCTTTTCCACTATGAGAAAAAGAAATACAGTGCCACAACAAAATGCTTTTGGGGGGAGAAGTAGGAAAAAGAATTTTTTTTCGTGAAACAATTGTAATATTGAACATAAATTTTTGCATATGCTTATATACACGTGCCCAAGAGACTATGAAAAAATTCCTAACGGTCCATAGTGAGTTCACTTGCCAAAATCTAAATCGTTGTGTCTGTGTGTATTATATATGTGAAAGGTGCTTCTATGAAAGCATCTCTCACGTTACTATGAGAGATATGGTGGAGGTCCTTACATCCATATCCAATGCCAAGAACTTAAATGTGAAGGCCCCTACCTTATCTCTCATATTACGGTGAGAGATGCTCTCGTAGGAGTACCTCCCTATATATATATATATATATATAAAAGGAATTTTCTCCAAAGAATCCAGACCACCGTTACATTATTATACATGATCAAGAACATAAATTTTTCTATAAATATTCTATTTGCATTTTTTAACATAATTATTTTACAATGAGGCAGTTGGATTAAACTTTGGCCAATTCTCATGTAAAATATGACATTTGTTTTAAAGATTTAGATTTTTAATCGGCGAGCTTCGCTTAAGAGTCTTAAAAGTTTCTCATTGAGAAAAAAAAAAAAAAAAAAAAAACATTGGTACTTGTTATGCCTTAAGTCTTCCTTAATTAGAAGTTAAAACCCTTGTGAATTCGAAATGAAACACAGAGTAGGCAAATAGGCTTAGCTCTGTTGGAAGTGGAAAGACCCTTTCACTTTGTAGTATCCCTACACGTTTCTCTCTGGTCAGATGCAAGCATTTCCTCGTAGAAAATGAACAAAAATCAACACTTCTTTTCACATAAGTAATTGAAAGTCCAATGTCCCCCAAAGGCATTAAACAAATTTGTTTTATGTAATTGAATACCAAAGAATTCTAAGATATTATATTTCTGTAAGTGATTAAAAATGAACATTCAAAAGTGAAAATAAAAAAAAAAAGATCTTAAAAATACATCTCATTTAATGAAAATCAAATCAAGTGAAGATGGAAACTAAATATCCTAGAAAAGTCAAGGGTCCCATCTATATTGCCCCGCAATGCCGCCTGAAATCCTTAACCCCCATCTAGCATTCACAGGCAGGCCATTGACCATTTCCAATTGAATAAAACACATCATAATTCATGATAACAGCATAACTAACTGTTAGATTTTGATATTCACCAAACAAAGCCCAGATCAAACCAGAATTTAGAACACTGATAAGATACAAGTTCAGGCATTTTCTACCACTTGGTTCAGAAAAGAAGAGAAAATGAGAGTACAAATAAAAGTAAAATGGAAGAGGGCATATACTGAGATAAGCGGCCTGAGAAATTACGTTGGGTAGGTAGCCAAGTAGGCGTTTTGCAAAGAAGGAGATGGCAATGATGATGATTGAAAAGCTGAAGGCAGTTACTGCCCATGTCGATGGAGTATACTCGCCCATTTCTTACGTCTAAATGCTTTTGGCTATCAAATGAATAGATGGAGAAGTATAACACATCTTATTGTAAATATAACTTAGAGAGAGAGATGACTAACAAGTGGAATATAAGAAAGGAATGAAGAAAAAAAAGTGGAATATAAGAAAGGAATGAAGAAAAAAAAAAAAAGGAAGATGAGAAGAGGAATGAGGAAGGTATAGTAAGGTCTAGAGAGAGAATAAAGTTGGAGGAAAATGAGAGAAACGAACAAAGGATGAGATGAGGAACGCATATCATCAGGATTCAGGTTAATAGAAAGAGAGTTAAAAGTGGATGGAGGGAAATGTGAGAAATCCTAAGTTGAGGTTTGTTTGACACACAAATCCTAAGTTGGAAGGAGTGTAACACTTATTTGTTTTATTTTTTTGGGTTCAGGTTAGAGAGTTGAAACTTAAGCCTAACTGGAGACACACATAACACTAAGAAACAAAGGATAAAAGTAGCAGGCAATGGAAGGTTCCAATTAACTGAATATCAGGATGACCTGACCAAAAAAATTGTTTATGGCCCTATGACCATGGGTTTTGGTTAGGATGATCAGAGAGGCCTTTTTTTTCAATACAATCGCATAGCAAAGTGACCCATCTAATGATTAGCTCGAATCTTTTAAACATCGCAACTCTGTTCTTTTCTTTGCCATGATCATTAACCGGCAAAAAGAATCACAGATAACAGGATATAGAGATAAACGGCTTGAAGGGCTCCTAACCTAGTTGCATATGGCTGCTGGGTATTTGATCAGGAGGGGATTGTTCCCCCAAGACCTGCTTTCTGGGCGCGTCTACTACATTCCACAGTTGCTTGATGGAATCAAAGGCGACCATCTTACTTTGGCCCTGAAACTTTCTTTAAATGCATAGTAACTTGGTATGGCGTTAAAGCACCCTTTGTGTGCTATATAGATCGGCCAACTGTTCCAATGGAAATTATGACTCCCTTCATAAATTTCATAGAAGCAAACAAAAAGTTCCTCACTATAACTAACAGTGGATATTTTTGGCAGTGAGATCAATTGGAATATGAGGTCCTGCTACAACAGTGAGGTTCGCCACCTACTGTACTCTTGATACTTCTTGGGGTTGGGGTCTATTTGGATGAGGAGAAAGGAAGGTGAAAACTGTTCACACTTGAAATTTATATTGTGGACAGTTTTCTAATAGAAATGGGTTCATTACGCACAATGCCCAAATACCAAGCACTGGTTAACAGCTCAAATGAATTATAACATCTGCTAATAGCTTATTACAGAGCTGAGGGAGCACACAAAGAAAGCATGTTTTCCTCTTGACTATTTTTATTCCCAAAATCTTCCAGATTAAAAGGCTTGCAAAGTTAGAATATGATCAATTTCTATGCACAGCTAACCAACTGGGGGAATAATACACGTCTGTACATTGCAACAACTGTCTTTTCACAGGTAGATTTGCAGCTTGGAAGACATTCTCTGTGGCTATCGTAGGATTGAATGTTAGCACCCCCGACATCATTGAAAATGACCCGCTTTTGCTCTTACATTGGCACCCCAACTGATTAAAACTGACCTGCTCTAATGTCTCTATCAAGACGATCAGCATTGAGTGTACCAGGAAGTTCTCTGAAGTCGTCATTGAAAATTGAATATGCACTGCACAAAAAAGAAGCTATCAGAAATAACTCATAGACACAGGCGTGCAAAGAGATATCAGGCATATACACACGACACCTGAAAGGAGAGAAGTTGCTCAGCAAGTGTGTATTAGAGACTTAGGAGCATTACGACGGATGAATAGATGATTCAATCGCAAATATATATATATATATATACACACACTTCCTCTAAAGTTTAAGACTAAGGGGATACAGTTGTTTGTGCATGTGCATGTGTATGAGAGAGAGAGAGAGAGAGAGAGAGAGAGAGAGAGAGAGAGAGAGAGAGAGAGAGTTGTCAAAGTTAGACTTTCATTGGAGCATTAAGATTTTCCAGAGCACTTCTATATAATTAACAAGATTGGTTGGGTTGTGGACCTACAACTAAATATATACTTTAAATTGGGATGGTTGAAGCATATAACCCAATATTGTTGAAACTGAGTCCATGTAGTGTAAGGTCCCAGATGTGTATCACATAGGTTTTTGGCCCATTAGAAGTCAACTGACTCTGTTAACCTCACAAATTCAAGTCCCATACATTCAACATAGGTTTTAATTGGAACAACAAAATGAAACAAAACCAAGAAGAGTCATACAGAACAAGTGAACTATTATAGGTTCTTTGGATATGATGGGTGGAAAAAAAATATAATAAAATAAAGGATCTTTCTGGTACAAAATGGAAAAATCTTAAAATCACCAAAGCATCTACCTGATTTCACCATGTTGCCGCTGCCCAAGATTTAGAAGTATAATTGCAAAACCAGTCCCGAGTACCTGCATAATAGATCAAACCATAGAAAGCAGTAAGTGAAAAACACATGGATGCACGAAACACTCCTCATTGTGTTTTTGCCTTTCCCTGTTGAACTACATCATTGGCCTGTTTAAGTGGAAGTACAATTTGCGGAATAGAAAAGTTTAGAAAGAATATTTACTTACATAAAGCGGTCCTAAACCCCATCTGGATGCAACAGGTGCCAATATAAACCATAAAATGAGACCAGCCCATGCCTTAGGACTGATGGAGAAAATTGCCATCAACAGCATATCTATTGATGTTTATGGAGAAAAATAAAATACAAAAAAGTCATCCAATGTGTAAATAATCTTTGAGTGCAACAACTAAAATGTAGGACACCCACCAGGGAGTCTCAGTTTGTCATGAAGAAAAGAGAATAGCTTCCTCTTCAACCAACTGGCTGATTGCGGAATATGAAACTTCTGAACATCCACAAAACATAGAAAATGTAAAACTCGGATATGGAAAATTTTTATCGTATAATTAATCAACTGCAAAGTATTGATTCATTTCAATCAAAATATTTAGTTCATTCTAACCAGATCATCATCGTCATCTTCATAGCCATCACGAATATGTTTAGCAGGTGGTTTTGGTGTGACAGCTACTATTAGAGAATCTGCAAAATACAGCAAGAATGCCCATTATGGAGCAAAATCCAAAAAATGGTCAAGTAAAATCAAAGAACTCACTAGTCTTCTTAGCAAGTTCATATACCAACAACTTCTTTTTTAAAAAAAATGCTCACACAATGAAGCTTCTCTGTAGATTTCATTTTAAAATAATAAGATACAATTAAACATCTCCAGTTTTGACTTGCTAAACACTGTTCCTTTGGTGAATTCTCCTAGCATGAATGCATTCTATACAAGTTATAACAAGTGATCATATTTGGAAAATAGAATTTTTACTATTATTAGATGAAATAATCTTTCAAGCATTCTAAATGTAGCAAGACTGAGAGTTTTATAAAGTTTTTTATAATAACATGATAACACCGCTATTTCTATATGTTCTTAAATGTATAGTGACCCATTACAGAACCTAATACAACGAAACTTTCTTTTCTCCTTTTCCACAGGTAGCTTAAGGAAGCAATTCAAAATAAGGAAAGGCAGAAAAAAATGTAAATACTAAATAAAGAGAAGATGAAAACTAGGAAGTCCTCCAATGCAAGACTGGGTTAAAACATATTCTACAAGTATCAGTACTGGTATCATATGCGTTGAACATGTATACAAATGTCCAGGCATGTTAAGTGTGAATGCATGCAATATGGAAGTGGGACTGGCACCTCAAGTAGAAGGCTCTATGAAGGATCAACTTAAAACAAATCCCATCCTCTGCTTCTTCTAGGCTTAAACTACTAATCCATCCCCATAAGGAAATTTTTTTTTTTCCAAATACAAGATTTCACCAAATCATTCATGCATTTTTGGGGCACAATTGGTCACTCCCAAGCGCATCAAAACAAGCCCAATTCCTCCAGACAGTGATCATGTGCGTAGCAATTCACCCAACATCAGCAGGTGTTACATTAAAAAAAGAAAAGAAAAAGAAGCAATGATCTGCGTGTAAGATTAAAAAAGAAAAAGACCCACCTCCTTGATTGAATCTAAGAGATGGGTGGTCTCCATTACTCTTGTCCTGCAGCACTTGCCCTCTAAAAACAAGCTTCAAATGCTCCTCGGGCAGCCGTCTATCTGCCGCAATCAGTTTCCTCAGATCATGCACCTGATCCCCATAAAAAACAAATAGCGATCTATGATAAGTAATAAAGTTCCTTTCTTTCTTTCTTCTTTGTTTTCCAATGCAAATCATCTTAATATTGATAAGGGATAAAAACAAAAAAAGATTGGAGCATTCCTCGTTATTATTTGGTGCTATTTAGCTACGAGGACTCCGAGGTAGAAAATCAATTATTTATACATTTGTGTTTGATAGAGAGAAGGAAGTTCCTATTTGACATGATAAGGTCTTCTTCCACCTTTACCGGAGGGCTTGGTTGGCTACTCTACTATTAGAGTCAAGTAAAGTAAAGTCTACATTTCTCAAAAAAAAAAAAAAAAAAAAAAGTCCCATAAAAAATATTTTAATTCAAAATTTCCACCATATTTTTTTTAAAAAAAAAGGTCAAAAAGTAACTCAATTTCTCCACTAAAAGACAAAAAAACTCCACAATCAATACAAAAAGTAAAAGAAATTTAATAATAAACGACTAAAAATAAAATACCATCATAACATACGTATATCTTATTCTTTCTTCAAAATAATATCTACTCAGCTCAACTCCATTATTAAAGTCCCTAACGCAGCCCTAAGGGCCTGTTCATTTACTAGAATTTTAGGAATTATTATTTGGAGAATTCCTAAATTTTCAGACAAGGTGGAATTCCTGAATCCTATTTTTGACTTAAGCATTCAGGAATTCTACCAAAATGCAAAAATGGTGGAATTCTTAAAAGCCAAGTGGGACTTTTCATATATTGGAATTTATAAATTCTTGTCAAGAAACAAGGGATTTGGAAATGCAAAGGGCTCCAAAAACCCCCAGTAAAGGAACAAACCCTAGTATTCCAAAGCCATATTCCAAATTCCAAAGTAAATTGACTGTTTTATTAAAAAAATATGATTAACACATTCTAATGCATTCCATTATCATGTTTTCATCACACAATCGGTTCTAATGTGGAAACAAGTACTATTTGGATAAAATTTGGAGCTATGCTAGGCAAGATTCTATTTTGAGCTGCCTGAATTTCAATTGATAGGTCCTAAATGTGAAGTTCTACTCTTATAAATCAATTTTCTCTAAAGTCAAGGCCTAAGGGGATCCCAACTTGTGAAACGATGATGGCCCATGAATATTCTTGGCATTTTGACTAGAGAGATTGACTCTCACATCGAGCCCGCAAAAGTTGAATCAGAGATCCTCCGATGATATATAATGTATGTATTAATTTATACTGTTTAAAATAAATATGAAAGTTTTTAATGCACGATTAATCTAATAATTGTCAGATCAACTTCAATAAAGTTGAAAGTGAAATTAGAGACATAACATAAATAGAAATCTATTTTGACTGGTTTGAAATTAATTAATGAACCCTATTGATTGATTATACGGTCCTGGTACGGAGACTTATTAGTCTGGTGGTTGTAGTTTAAAATGATGGGATTGCTGACCACATTTTTCAATTCCTCTGAGCAGTAGTTTCTATTTCATTGTTCTCTGTCTAAGCTTATTAGTCTGATGTTCTTTCTTTTGATCAATGAATCTTCCTTTTCTAGCCCAAAACGCCCAAAAACACAATAGAATACAAGAACAATATAAAGATTAAAGACCACTGTGGAATTCTATGTTGGAGTGAATTTCAAGGAAACATAAGATCTATTTAAAGGACGCTTGTCGGTGATAATTTCTCAGGGGAATTTGGATGAAGTTGTAGATGCTTGTCATTCTCAAAAATGGTTTCTTTGATGGAAAGAACTTTCGAAGTCAGCTATACTGAAATAGCCAAAATAACTTTGTCACGATTGTTCCCGGCTAAGTGGAAGATAAATATAAGAAAATGAAAAATTATAATATATATGGAAATATTCATATGCATTCATCCCTCATTATAGAATGAGGGACACTTATACGAGTTTCTTTCTTTATACATGAACATTCCTCTTCTTTATATGGTTATGTATGACTCTTTATCCCTTGTTTAGAAATATTTTCAATTATATAAGTGTCTCTAACTCTATAATAAGGGGTGAATGCACATAAACATTCCCCGTAAACAAGGCCCATCTAAAAATTACCATAAGAACAAGTTACATGGTATGACCAAAACCTTTCATGTGGGTACCATAAAAAATATTTAGGAAAGGATAAAAATAAGAATGAAACCTTGAAAAGTCAACCATTTCATATGATTAATTGTCATCATTACTCCAAAGGGAGGGAGGGAGGGAGCAGTTTTGTGGAGTGTTTAATTTTTGTTATTAGGTTAAAGAGGATGACACTTTTTTTATATAGGGATAATTTCAAAAACACCCCTAATTTTTTCATATTAAAAAAAAAAGGACAACAAAAATATTATTTATTTAAAAAATATTCCCAGGTTTTCTAAGTTTCTTTTGATTGGGTCCTTTTTGGCCAAAATCCCTCGCCATTAGAGATACTTTTCCCTTTTTAAATAACTAAATTTCCATTTCGAGAAAGGCTAGGGCATGTTCAATTCACTTTTCTTCTCCATTTCACTCTCCCTTTGCACCTCTACCCTTCCTCGTTCCTCTTTCCCACTTCCCCTTCGTTGACAGACACTGGCAACCCTCAGCAACAACTAGCGGTTGTCGATTGTTGATGGTCGGCAGTTGCTATTTGGGTTGTGGTCGTCGGTGGTCTTTGGGGCAAGGAAGCAAGGAAAAGGAAGTGAGAGAGAGAGAGAGGTGATGTTTAGAAAAGGCTGGCATATTTTTAAAAGAAAGAGCATTTTAGTCATTTAGAAAAAGAGGATAAAGGGTCAATGGCAATGGGTTTTGGTGAAAAAGGACCCAATTGAAAGAAATCCGAAAAACTTGAGGATGTTTTTGAAAATCTTCCTTTTATATATAATTAATTAATTAGGTGATTTTTTTAGGTCGACCCCGAGATTGAAGGGATTACTCTAGAATCTATGATAAATGATAAAATCAAGAGTCTTGATCTATGTTTCGCTGATATAGGGAGATACTTTTTTCCTATCAAATCATGCCAATTCTATAAAATCTTTTTGTTTATCAATTGTAACCAAGTGCTCAATTACCCTAGAGCTAGCCACCAAGGTCCATGTATATAGGATGGTGATTAACTGATTTTGAGGTACACTTGATTCTAAGCTGGTGAATGAGCTACTCCATGTGCCCATCTTCATTCAAACCCCACAATTTCAGCAAACATTTTATCCGGATGATCAATCAATCTGCTGGATTTTGAGGAAAGAGTAGATCAACTGTTCAAAGTAAACCTTTAAAATATTTTACAGTCATCACTTCGGGCATGACTCTGGAGCACTTCAAAATGGAGACCAGGATTGGATTGAGATGTACGATGAACATGAAACTAAGTGAGATAGGTGAGCCCGCTGTGAAGTAGCTAGATGTGTAGGCCACCTGTTTGAAGGAACAGTGAATTAGTAATTAATGGCACGGTCCATTGGGATCCTTGTAAGTGCCCAGCTCCAATGCAATGTAAGCACCTTTGTCATCACTGGCCTTTGCAATCTTGGTGTCTGATGAGTTGGCCATCCCCAGCAGCATCAAGCTAGCTCTCCTCTCCTCTTTCTTGAATCGAATTCCGCATGCATTGCATAAGGACTGATGAAAATTTACACCCACCAAAAATTCATTGATGTTGGATAACATAATTAATGTAGCTACAGTAATAAAAATTTTATCAAATGAGGGGACTTAGTATTAAATATTTTAAAGCTGAATAATTGTTCTAGAAAGCAATTGAATACAATATTATAGTTTCCTCTTCATGAATCACTATACTGCTGTGACAATAATAGATTTCATGGCCTAGGATTAGACAAGTGGAAATAATATATTTGATCTTTTGCAATCAACTAATCATAAAGCTTGTTCTATGTGGTGAAACTTCAGAAACACTACAAACTTTTTTAATTAAAAAGAACAAAAAAGTTCTATGTGAAAAGTGGCAGAGAACAGATCTTCTTAGGACTATTCACTTATTAAAACACTTTAGAGTCTGAAATGGGGTTTTTTCTTGAAGAATTTTCAAACAGAACACTGCTTGGAAGTACCTTGAGCAGAGCCCGGATCAAATCCTTTCTTCTACATTAAGTTCGGATGAGATATTTATATCAGCACCATCAAATCCTTATGGTGTTTCTAAAGAACTACACAAGTGCAAAATAAATGGCCATAGGCAATGGCGGAGTCAGGATTTTCTTTTGGGTGATGCGGGCAATAGTCAATTGAAGAAGTTAAAAATTAAAATCGAATCTTTTATTAAGGTCTCATCTAAGGGTTACTCCAATAACATAGGTGCGTGCTAACACTTGGGTCTGCCCGTGGCCACAATCTCTGCCTTGATATCCAATGTAAATATGTAAATTGGCCTCAAACCTTCTTAAAGTGAAAAGATTAAAGGAAATCAGGTCCAGAAACGAGTCACATGGACATCGAATGTTGATGGGTCACTGTCCCACCAGATACCGATCGAACAAAGATCATCAAACGGCTCACAATCACACCATATGACCCCAGGTCTCCCACTACTATTAGTGCCATCAATCAGGTCTTTGTCGCACATACATAGTAGCTAGATAATGACACAACTACTGCAACTTTCTCCTTACCTTAGCACCGTTGGGTCCATTTCTCCATAGAGGCGTCTCTGTCTTCCCGCACTTCATACACCTCCTTCCACCAGGCACTGCACGTGCATGGCCACCACCACCACCACCACCACCACCTTTTTCCGATCCGACTACGTGTATGGATTCCACGTACCCCACTCCTGATCTCGTAGAAGAAGATGACCCCAGCGAAAGCGTGCAATCAACACCACCATCCATATGCTCTTCATCGCAGCACTCACCAACTTGCTTCAGAAGATCACTCTCTTCCACCCCAGTATTCTTGCTTGAACATCCACCCAAAGGAAAAAACTCCATTTGCAACAGGTGCAACTGCAAATAGAGAGATCATACAAGGATGACTTCCTTTAATTTGAAGAGGTTTTTATAAATAGCCCCTCTACTTTTAGAAAAGCAAATCTTAGTAGATGAAGCTATTATCTTTAGTTGGGCCCACCTGAATGCATGGTGAACTAGAAAGGCATGGCTTGGGTTTTGGATAGGTAATATCAATCAAGCCATTCAAATTCCATTCAAATGATCTTAGCATTAGATCTTCAAAATCTAAGGGGCAAATTAAAATTGTTGTTGTTCTCTTTTTAACTCAGGAGATGAGTCATCTGATATTTTATTAAAATATTGAGACATTTTTGTAAAAAAACTCCATCTTGATTCTTGAGTTTCATGCTTATTCATTGGGATTGATATGAGGTGTGAGGGAATTGGGATTGGTGGGTTCTTGTTTCGAGTCAATTGCAGACTTGCAGTTGCATTGACGGAGAGGGTTCTACTTCTCCTCTCCTTGCCATTTGTAGCGTCTCAAGTTTCCAATGCAAGTCTAATACGGTTCTCTTCTGCATAGCAGACTGCAGTATCGGGTGTAACGCTAGGTTGGATCCGCTGTTGCTTGCTTTAACTAATCATTAAATGGCTTTGATGTTTCTTCATCCCTTCCCAAGCACTGCTTCTTCTCTGAGGATGGATTGCTGACTGTAAATTAACAGATGTGCCATTTGACTTCTGGGGTGTTTTGATAATTTTTCACTCTTGCATTTACCATCGAATTCGATACAATACAAGTGTTGAATTTTTCTCATTTCTGTTTTGACTGTCTCTCGAGCCCAACGCAATCTCGCGTTTGGGATGTGAATGTGAAAATCACGAAAGGCCGAGGACAGTTACTCAGATTCTGTGGGGTTGGTGGGATTTAGGTATGGTTGGATATCATAATTTGACGGACCTGGTTAGCTGAGATGGATTATGACATCATGATCAGGAGAGAATACCTCATTTGGGTGGGGTTTTTGATGGACCGTCCATCCCATAGAATAATATTCTAAAACTAGATCAAAGGGACGATACTTTGCAAATTTTTTGGTGATTTGGAATCCTTTATTAGGCTTCCTTATTATTGTTACACATTTGATAGTTGAAAAGAAATACCTTTGATCATGCACTACAACTCATTTCATGAGTGGGAGGGTGTAGGCTTGGATTTAAAAGCCTTTTTTTTTGGCTACTGGTCGTAAAGTGATACTTGAACTTGATCAGTCAGAGATCCCTCGCATCCATATGCAATGAGGGTACAAACACCATTCAACCAAGAGTGTGCCATCGTGTTAAAGCCTTAATTGATAATTCAAGATGCCTTTTGTTTGGGATTTTATTGGGCTTGACCTAGTCTCTAATCGGGCCGAATCGGATTGCTATTGTGCCATGTATGACTTTGTGGGCAGGGAAGAACCTTTTGGGCCAAGATGGGGTTATGGGTGGTTTTAACTTTTAACCACCAATGCTCTTTGTGTAATCACTATACTGTTCTTGTCCAGAGGGAGTATTGAGTGCAATCATTGGTGTTCATGGTTGTCCAATTGCTTACTTTATTTTGGTGTGGGGGTATTTATTGTTTTAATGAAAGTGTGACCCGCTATTTAGACTATCCATTTCAACAACATCCCTCTAAAATTCATCTTCCATAAATTTTCATAGATGGTCCAATTTGAAGGAGAACTACAACAGCAGATAAAACCACCATGGGTCCATTTCTTCCATCCATATCCATTGGATAAAAAAGATTCAGGGCACACATAGCCCAAAATTTAACTTGATTTGATGGCAAAATTTTGAGAGGGGCGACCTATACAATTGTAAAAGTTGAGCATACCAATTGAACATTTGAATGAGTCTAAAAGTTAACCAAACAAGAGGGGATATTAACGGTTGAATGAGCAATCCTCAAAGAGAGATCAATCGATGGGTTGAAAGGTGAGGTTTAATCATTCCGCGAGTGGGGGTGATCATAGGCTGGCTCAGCCCGAGAACGACCCGGCCCAGATTTCTTTGGGCTGGGCTTGAGACTTAGGTCTTGGTACTTGGGCTAGGGTTGGACCTTAGATTTTAGCCCATTTAATATATGGGCTGGGCTTGGATTTGGTGGAAGGGAGCTGAAAGTCCAGCCCCACCTGAATGGGAGACACAGTCTAAGAGAAAAACAATTTTTTCTGGAACAAGCCAAGCTAGCCAAAAGTCTTTTTTTGAAAAAAAAAAAAAAAAAAAAAATCGAACCAGGCTTGAGCTTAACCTTTTCCATACGGGCCGGGTTCGAGTCAAGCACTTATGGCCCGAGTCGGGATAGGCCCGGGCTTGGGTTTATAATTTAAAAACTGATCTAAGCTTAGATATTGCTCAGACTTTGAGAGCAATTTTAAAGAGACAAGAATAGGAAAAACTTCAAATAAGGCCTTAATTGTTTATTTATTTTTAAAAAAGGACACAAGTATCAAAACTTTTTAAATTAAAGCCTAAGTTTTCCGGTAAGTTTCCAATTTAGGATAACCGGCCATTTAAAGGTATTTTCTGATGACTTTTCTTTTCTCAAAATTTTAAATACCTAAATTAATTTTCATGGAAACAAAATTCTCTCTTACTTCCATCATCTTCTCGCCCTTTCCTTTATTGGCATTTTCACAGTGATTGATAACAACTAGTGTCCTACATCAACGGCATGTAATGGTTGCTGAAAGCTTGTCATGACTTTAAATGAAGGATAATTCGGGTATTTTAAAGAATTGAGGGAAAAGGACACCATAAAATACCTTTAAATAACTGGTAGTCCTTAATTGAAAACTTATCGGAAATTTAGGCCCTAATTTAAAAAGTTTTGATACTTGTGTCTATTTTTAAAACGAGGCAAAGCTCTCCTTTCTGCACCGTTTTATTTCTCTAGATGCTATTCTTCCTGTATTTTAGTTTCATTTCCATTGACTTTCCATGTGTTTTCTCAAACGGGTAATCTGTTTTCTTCTCTTGGTTGGTTGGCATCTGCTCTCACTGCAATTGGTTGGCATCTGTATATGGGCTGTTTTAATTATGAATTGATTTCTTGGCCATAAAAGAAGGCTGCGCAGCTGGATATAAATATTGATCCGCACCTGCAGTGGGGTAATAGTGTGTGAGTTCAAGTTTTTCTTTTTAAATGTGATTAAGACATCTCATTTAGTTTACTTCAATTAACTGGGGCTGTTATGTTTTACACTCATTTTCTTGTTTATTACTTGAAACTGAAGTGTACAACTCAGTTATCAGTGTTTCTACTAGTTTTATTTTCATTTTCCCCTTTTTTCCCAACCATCTTTTCCCATCATTCCCTCTACTTAAGATAACATAGGCATCAAAATATAATACTTACTCTGCGCATGTGCACCTTCTTGTAACTAAAACCATATGTTACTTCCAGTTTTTTTTTTTTTCCTTTTCCCCCCCCTCTCTCTCTCTCTCTCTGGATTTTTACGTAAAAAAACCCCCTTAAAGTTGAGAAATAAGACGGAGGCCCCAAACACTAAATAATGAAGGCTCTCTCTCTTTTGGGATTTTTACGTTAAAAAAATCCCTTAAAGCTGAGAAATAAGACGGAGGCCCCAAACACAAAATAATGAAGGCAGAGGACTTCTTTTCCATGATATCATGAATAACCCAACATTCTATGATATCATGGAATCGAGACATTTATATATTAGATTATTCTATGATATCATGAAATAAAGGTCATCAACGACCATTATAAAGTGTTTGGAGCTGGACCCTCCGTCGTATTTCTTAACTCTGAGGGGATCTTTTCCATAACACACCCCTCCCATTTTTCACTTGATTGTGCTTTGGCTTTTTGGTATATATAATAAATCATCATCATCATCATCAAAGTCTTGTCCCAACTATGTTATAAAATTAATAATCACACAAACCAATAAAAGGTTGAGTAGGTGCATATGATATCTGAGGAATGACATATTCTATATGTAAGCTTAAAGCCTTCAACAATCAAAATGCCTTCAAGGGAATGTGTATTCTACAATAGTTAAAAAAAGAGGAATCATGGGGATCTGATGCATCATTTGCTTACAATATAATGATATGCAACTGTAAAAGCAGGGTACACTAATTGATGATCATTTATCAGTAGCCCGCAACTTGAATTTGGGAGTGTGGTCCCAATAATTTTCCTGATTGTAAGAGCATCACCATGACTATCTTTTTACCTTCCCTGAAAGATAAGCTGACTCGAACATGCAACTTTGTGGTTGAGATAACTAGCACCTTCCAACGATGATACGGACTATAGTCTTACTCGACGATTTTTGTTTAGAATCATCAATTTCCATCATAACTATTATTAAATATGACTCTTATATATTACCAGCAAAATGAAAAACTTGTGATGTGAGAACATGTTCTTTTACATGGATTGTGAAGAAACCTTAGTTAAAATTGCAAGACAGTTGTCTGTGGGTCGTGGGTGGGGTAAGTATCTCACAGGGCACTCTGGGTTGAGCCGCTTGAGCCTGGACATGGATAAATTTGAGTCAAATATTAAACTTGCATAAATAGGAACCAGATGGCATAGTTAAGGGGGAATAATGCACGACAGCATGGTATGAGTAAAAATGTTGTTAAAATTTTTAGGAGTTGATGTAATGGGAATGCAAGAATAAAATTGAAGTTGTCATAATGATGGAGAACATTTGCATTTCAAAGTGCAACTGCTTAATACTTCCATTTTCAATTGCTTGTGAATGTTAGAAACCTTTCCAGGGTCAAACTAGTTGTGTTCTTTGTTCCTGCCATGACCATGGCATGTGATGTAACCGAGTAAAGGTACATTTAGATGAATCCCAATTCCCAAATTACAATTGGTTCAAATACTCCTTTTTTTTTTTCTTTTAATGATGGATGGTTACTAGTTCTATTGTGCATTTTGTAGCAGTTTGAAAAATCTGGAGTTAAATGGTAGGTGATAGTTGAAAAGTTTAAGGAGTCATCATGATAAGGGCACAAAATTCAATTTGAAACTCTTAATAATGAGTCATGAAAAATTATGTGAGATGTGCAAGTTATATAGAAAAGGAACTCACTGATAGCCAAGGAGAAAGTAGTGGAGGAAAATGGAGATCTCCATCTTCGCAAGATCGTTTCCAGGGCATAACCTGTTTCCTGCTCCAAAGGGAATGAACGTTCCTGCTTTTGGTGTGTATCCCTGAATCCATTTAACCGTATAATGAATAAGAAATTCAGATTTCTAAATAATAGTACAAACATGTGTTAAAAAAATTGCCATGCTTACATCCCATCTGGCTGGGTTAAACTTCTTTGGCTCTAAGTAAACTTCAGGATCCATGTGAACACTCCTGAACCAGACCTGAACTTTCCAGCCCTTGGGTATAATGTAACCTGAGGAAAACATAGATTATTAGGAATCTTTAATGTTTTGATTATTCTGCTAGACTGGATGGTTTTCCATGTAGAGAAGTTGCCTTTCTGTCATAATCTAATGAGATTTAGCCCCATGTCGCACTGATTTGTCCTTTCGCCCAATGAAAGAAATCCATGTAGAGAGCATAGGTTTGGACTTATGTTACATTTGGGGTCAAGTGGAACATGGATTTACTAGGTGTGACACTGTTCTCTAACCTTTTCTAATCAAAATCAATATGGAAAATATGAAGTTAAATTGAATTTTGGTGGCGAAGGAAGGAGAAAAGGTTCCCCGTGTATGGAATTTCAGATCATCACTAATTGCACAGTGTAACAGAAAACCATCGTCTGAGCCAAAATCTTAAACAGAGAACAAGTTTTAGGTATACTCAATTTCTTAAATGATGCAGCTTCAATCAATACATGAACATGTCTAATAATTTGAGTGCTTTCTCAGCATGCCACTGGGATGCCACCTCAGCAGGGTGTCGAGTCATTTGAGATTTTTTGTTGCAACTTCGATCCATAAGAGAATGATCTTGTTACATATTAATGCTTGAAAGTGCTAAAGTGGCTGATAACTACAAACAAATTAGCAAACTACAATTATTAATGAAAGGGAAACTTACCATTGATTTTAAAATCTGAGGTCGCCTGTCGGAAAACTACTGGTGAGATATTTATACAACGTAACGTCTCATCGATCACCTAAGAAATCAAAAGAAATTCTTTTAGTTCTACTACAGTTCCACCATAAATAACCCACAACTTTCTAACATTCGACTATTCAAATATATCAAACTTCTATGGAGTAGATAATGATTCACCAGAAACTATCTACCAGAAAACTATGGTTCATAAGAAACTAGAGGCAAACCTTTGAAAGATACTCCATCTGTCTAACTTCTTTTAGTGTTAGTCCCTTTTGTGTTGGTGACCTATTCCTAATTATTTCCTCTTGCTCCGCCTGCAAAGAAATGGAAGAATTTTGTTTTGGTTGTCATGGGCTTTTGATAACTGAATATCAAGGAATTGAAATTGCCAACAGAATTCTAGTTCCACCTTGGCTTTCTTCAAAACCTCTGGATGTTCTTGAATGAAGATTGTGGCCCAGGTGGTGATATGGCCAGAAGATTCATGGCCAGCATTCAAGTACATGATCAAAACATCAATTATCTCCTCATCAGTCAATCTTTTACCCCTGTCATCTTCAACCTCTATTAAGGCATCCATCATGTCTTTTTTTGCCCGTGGTGCATTTTTTGCCATCCGCACCCTTCTTTCAGTAACAGCAGATTGAAGAATCTTGACCAACTTTTTCCGAGCCTGGAAGAAAGAAATTCTCAGCCAATTCCCCATAGCAAGAAAAAAACATCCAAGGGCAGGTACTAGTGTACTTACTACTTACACTATTGGAAGAAAAAAAAAAGAAGTACATAGGCCTCCGAAACGGTAACAGAAGCAGCAAAGGTTTCCTTGAGCTGGACGGAGATTAACCTGTGACTGTAGTATGGTTCATTGATTCATTTTCCTCTGAGCAAAAACCATTATGCATGCGTTTTTCACACTAATTTTTAGAAAACTCAAGATAATGTGATAATGTGTTTATGATCCATGGACTAGATGATTGGGTAATGATAGATCATTGGAAGTTTAGCATTGAGGTATATATCTGGGGTATTATGTTTAAATGAGTAACAATCCATGGACTAGGTGATTGTGTGATCAATGGATGATGAGAAAAGAGTTTTCATAGCATGCCTCATAGAGGTGAAAATCTCAACTTGTAAGGAAGACAGTCGTGGCTCTGATTTACAAAGTTTTTTCCTAGATGGTAATTCTATAGCCATTTGTTTTTAAAGGAGTTTCTTGTTGGTGTATTTTGTGTTCTAAGCTTGGCATCTTCTCTATACTCCCAATTTGCAGATGTTGTTATTGTCTGTGAGAAAAGGTGGGCACTTCTCTTCTTTCACTCACCAAAAAATGCAGAGCCGCCTCAGCTTCGCTTCTCTCTTTTAGAATAGGAATTACCGAAGTCATGTTCCGATCATCACTCATTCAAAAACTGACGGTATTTCCTGCATCTATAAGATCTTTTTGACTTTTCCCCCATACACCAAACATTCAGTGTGTTCACATTTAGCATATCATTATCATTATTTCTCAAAATCATGTACCATCTAGTGGGGAGTAAGCATTAAATTGTTTTAGTGGTTAGGAAGTCCAGTAATGAGCTAGAGGTCCCGGCTTCGAAACATTTGGGGCCTTACCCGATACACAGTGCTAGTGGGTGGCATTGTGTATATGGGGTTTTACCAATGATCAACTGTAAGTGGTTCAGCAGGTTCCTCGTCAGAAAAAAAAAAAAAAAAAAAAAGAGAAAAAAAGAAAAGCATTCTAATCTTATAATTTGTAAAAAATCGGAATATAGGATCCAGGAATACATCTATTCAGAAGAATTGGAAATACAGGCAAACCATATCATTTCTTTGAAAAGAAAGAAACTATGTGATAGAAGATTCTATGGCTCACCTTGAGTGCTCTATGATAAGCAAATCCAGGTAGATTGATGGCCATGGCTCTTACACCATAGTTTAAAGTTGTATATTCTCTTTCTAGGGCCTCTATCACGGGATCGCCTTCAGAGCTGAGAAATATATATGTAATTATCCTGAATGTAAGTCTTCTAAGCTCGGTCAAGAACTGAATCTTCCCCATCCCTGCCCATTTCTCCAATGCAGATATTACGGCGCCTTCGATGAATTCGAGGTATGTGGACAGGGCTTCATCACCATTGACTGGAGCAGCTGTAAGACGGCGCAACCACCTGTGTTCTTCGCGTGAAATCCCAACGAATGATTTCCTTCCTATGAGTTTGCATGTCGATTTTGGCCAGCCGGGCATGAAATGTTCATCATCCATCAGGACTTGCTTGCAAGTTTCAGGTATTGTGATCATGATTGTTGGGCTTCCAAACATGAATGCCTTGTAAATTCCAGTGCGATTGAATCTGTGATTATGAATTGAGTGATATGAATATTAGTATAGAAGTATAGTTGATATGATTCACCAAATTCTCCATGCTTCAAGCCTTCAACTGTAGAATAACTGTCCTGTAGTATGCAGAGCCAAGCAGTTCAAAATTCAAATTTGTTGGTCTCACTGGGAGGGAGAATAGCCCAGAAGTATTACTGGTTGAATGATCTTAACCATCCAATTTTGCCTGCTGAATTTGAGCTGTTGGCTGCTTTCATTTCAGCCATCCATTTAATGGCTTCCAATCACATGGTGAGAATTGGTTTACTACTTCCATTTCCCACAAACAGGCAAGACAATTTGGATTGATGTACGTGTTGTATTGTTGCATTTAACATGGATGTGGCAAACACACATCTTAGAGCCAACACACTCTTGGTTGAGTGGTGTTGGCGCTTAGTTTCAAAAACAGGCCCAAGGATCCAACCCCGGGTTTTCAAGTTGAAAGTATCACTTTTGACCAGTTGCCAGCATACAAGCTAAATTATGACAACCAAATTTAACCCACTTGAATGCCAAAAGGGAAATAATCTAAGCGGATTGAATATTTGGTCCATACATGGAAGGGAATTGAGGCCCTACCAAAATCTGCATTGATCCCCCTTTAAAATGGATGGTTCAAGCCAAATCATTCCTTTTGGTGTACATGTGGGCCCAACCTAATAATGTTCATGGACCGTTTGGAAATTTTCTGGGCTGAAGCTTGTTGAAGCCTAGCCTGTGCAGCAGTAATTGGGCGGAATAATATTCAAATCTGCCTGGATCCAGACCATGGGCTGAAAGTTGGGCCGGGTCTGTTCCACTTGTGAGATTTATTTGTGTAGGGCTGGGAAGGAATGCCCAAAAACACTTGAGTCCAGTCCACATTGAAAACGGGTTTGGCCTGTTCTCTTAGGCCATGGACTGAACCGGGCCTAAACTCTGGCCCAATTGATAAACTACTCCAGAATGGGCCTATACATGCTGGAGACCTGGCCCAGCCAGACATATTTAGTATAAAGATTTTCATGAATATGAAAATGGACTGTCTCGTTCTGTCGTTGAAATCAGGCTAAATAACTAAATGGGCTGGGCTCGGACAAGCTTTGGTCCAGTCTGCAACCAGCTCAGGCTGGGCAAAAACTCAGACCTTCAAGCATACATAAGCCTGTGCCAGCCTTGTATAACTACCAACCCACAAAATAAGCCCAGAACCACCCATGGGCCTTAAACCAGAGCCCAAATCCAGAACACGGCACGCTGGGTTGGGGCCTGCTTTTAAATATTTAAAAGTATTTCCGCTGCCTTTATTAACGCGTTGATGTTTTGGTAGAAATGACTAGCTAAATAAATTCAAGAATAAACACCAGCATAGCAACCTGGGGTAACCAGCAGAATTTTTTGGGCCCAAGAGACCTTTATGAGGTAAGAGAGGAACATACCTGGCCTAGACAATATGCTAGGGGTCCCGGTCCCAGGAGAGGAGAATAATCAAGTCCAACAATAGAACTACGACAGCAGCCCAACCCAACATGTGGGGCCCACTGCACCCGCCTACAGACATGGTGATGAGAGGTAGGTTGGGATTGGACCTAATGGTTGCCGTACAAGAGGAAGGAATAAGAGAAACAGTCCAAGGGAGCTATAAGCTATTGTTTTAAAACCCATTTTTGACCTGCTGGGTGTAAGGGAGTCACCTCGACTCAGCAGATCAATGGGCTGGTTTAGTCTTAATCACCAGACCCAGTAACAGGTTGCACAGCTCGGTGTAGTCGATAGAAATACTTTGGGACCAAAGTCTACGCCTACTAATCTTTAGAAGTTCTGACTTTTGGAGAACCTAGAGTATTAAGTGAAAACAATTGAATTAAGATTGTTCTATGCCGGTCCGTAATGAAATCACGAGGAAAATTTTTTCCATGAAGATTAATGACCCTCTAGGTAGAGGAAGACATAGATAAAACTCAAAGAAGCAGTAAAGATAGACCTTCCAAAAAAATTGACTTAGGATAAACTAGAACATAGGTATGTCGAAAAAGGATTCATGAAGCTGACCCAAAGATAATTGGAACGAGGTTTTCACGGTAAATACTGCCCGGGGTTAAAGCTCACCTGGCCAGGTCTTGTATGTAAGTTCAAGTCTTACATGTAGTTAAAAAATGGTTCAAGATTGGCTTTGGGTCCCAGCCCAATAGAAAAGTGAGGTTAATAAACATGCAGGTGTTAGGAGCAGGTAATTCATTGACACAGAATCCTTTTAATGAAGCAAGCACTGCATCAGTCTCTCTTTGGCCCTATCTGAATATATTACCTATAATAACCACAAGACAAATTGTCCTTTTCTGTCATGGGAATATGGGCAGTTTCAACTTTCTTTCTAAAGCCTACTGGCTTTCAAATATAATATTAGTGCCCTCGTTGCGTAGCTTAAGTAGCTTGCATTTTTATGTGGGGGGATGATGTTACAAACACCTCTTCACTTCAGACATTGAAAATGACAAGAACCGCCTCTGCCTTTCTTGAAACGATTGTGATGTCTTTTATTTCCCTGACTCAAAAATTACTCAAGCCAACTATTTGCCTCATCACTACAGGTAACTTCTATTTTTTTTTTTAATAACAGAGGCTGTTCAATCCTCTGGGGACTAATCTCTATCCAAGAATAAATGCTCCCGAACTCTCAATTTTCGAAAGCAAATTTTGATTCTATACCAACTGAGCTACTCCTAAGAGATCACCTACAAATAACTATTAATCTACTTATAGTTACTGTTAGGGGAACAGATCCTAATAGGACTGTAATTAACAAACAACATGGAAGAATGTTATTTCAGTCGTGGGTGGTCCAACAAAATACAAGTGCAACATTAAATTGAGAGAGAGAGAGAGAGAGAGAGAGAGAGAGCACCTGGAAACGTAGCTTGAAATGAAGGAATCAGGGTCTCCTGACTTGAAAGCTCTCAAGAAGGACCACATGGTGCCAATCAGAGGCCAACCCAAATCACCTGGAGGCAGGGAATACCTGATTTCTCCCAATTTGGTCTCATAAAACCACACATTAACCTGCTTGAGTAACACACAGAGGGCAGCAAAACCAGCCATAACAGTTGAGGAGAGCACCAAAATGGCCAAGAAATCCATGTGGCTGACTCACTGACTGGGTTTTTGGTCTAGCCAAGCAGCAGAATAAATGCTTGTGTTGGGCTTTAGGATTTTAGACCAATGAACACGAAAGAGTAGCGTGGGAGCAGAGAGAGTTATAGGCCATCGATTTGAAGGAAAGCCAAAAAGCCAAGGACCCGATCACCCCAAATGATCCTTTTTACTCCATACGGTAAGAGAGAACTATGCCGGCCTAGTTTTATTTGGCTTGTCGTTTACTCAGAAGCCTGATTCCCTCCCATGTAAAAGACCTTCTCATAAATGGAAATTATCAATACAGTTTGCAATCCCCCCCAGGGTAATTCAGCTATCCCTCTGTTTCTCTCTTGGTCGAGTGGATGGAAGTGGAACACGTGTTGGGCTTCCAATACATGGATTGCAAATGGCACATATGTAGGGCCCAGATCTTTGTGGGTGAGATGAAATCAATCGAGTAACTGTTCCCTAAAGGGTGTACATGTGGATAGTTTTGATGGGTTAGTGTGTGATGAGGGGCATGCGGGTGTGTGTGTGGTATGTGAGTCCAATTAGCTTGTCTCTGATATCATGGCCTTGAAGACAAATTGCAGCCCCACGTGTCATATGACATCCAATACAAGAAAGATCTATCACCATTTGCTTCTTGTTGGCCGTACTGAAATTGCCCAACAAATCCATGACCAAGCCCAGAATTATAGCAATGGCCTACCCACAATTGGTACCGTGGGTGTTGCAATCTTTGCAGCTTGGAACCTTGGCAGAGATGACTGAATAACCAGAGCTGCTGTAATGTTGGAGAATGGCTATTTTACTTTGATGGATGCATATATTATCCGAGTTTAGTGAGGCCTTCCAAACGAAGTGAATTTTCTCTTTTCTTCCTTGTTTTTCTCCCTCTAAAGCCCTGAATTGTCCGAGCCAACTTAGCTTGAAGGGGGACAACCGCCAACTTGAATGACATGATATGAAAGAGTCCTTTTACCTTGGTAAAAATCAAGTTGTGATAAAATTAATTCCTTGATTATGCTGATTGCCAATGGTTATAATCACTTGATTAAAGGGATGAAGGCAATGAAAAAATTGTAATGTAAATTAATGTGACATTATCGTTGACCATGTGATGGTCAATGGTAATCCAATATGCAGTTGACTATTGGCATGTTTACAATTTGTAAATGACTTGAAACTTGAAAGTAGTAGAAAAAGAAACCTTGTAACCAACCTCTACTGAAATGAAGTTGGGGTTGGTCCTTAATTCATTTGTGTTTGGAAAGTGAATCGAGAGCCTATGATTTCAACTAGGAAGACACTAAGAAGCACGTTAACTTCATTTGGCAATGACAACGTTACCACCTTGGCAACTTCCCATTCAAATCATGTCATGAAGATCAAATCAAGAAAAAAAGTCATAGGATTAGATTTGCTAGCAAGAATTTCGTCCAAGCCTAACTCAAGGATAAAAAAAGGAGACACGAGGTGACATACCACCCACATTTTTTTTTGAGGCCTTGTGACCTTTGAACCAATAAGAGTTTCAGACTGCTGCTTATTTCTCTAATCTTTTTCTTTGGAGTTTTACAACCATAAAAAGAAAGTTAGTGGGGATGGTTCTAGATGGACCAAATCCTCTGGATTATATTTCATCTTTGACCCTCGATTTCAGCTTGACTGAAATTCATAAAGTTGAATGTGACGTGATAAAATTGTATGGCTTGAATGTCACGGGACTCACGTTGGATTAAGCGGTTCGCTTGGGCCGAAGTTTATCTCTAAGAAAGTCTAACATCTTTTGGTGAGTTGGATTTTAGTCCTACTAGGACTCAAATTCGACCAGATTTGAACTAATGGGATCGCATGTAACTCATGTGCCATATTTTCTCCATCTAGTCAAGTGAAGTCATTTTTGGTGAAAAGACTCCTAAAGTAAGTATGACTCCTTGGAAATTGTATATTTAAGGGAGTTGGAATGGAACTATGGAAGCCATTTGGATGATTGATCACCTAGAAGATCCAAGCATTTGCAGCAAGTTTGTAAGATCTACCACGGCCGGAACACACAAAGATATTTGGAATAGAGCTAGTGTTTATCCCATTTGATTGACTAGCAATAAGCCCCACCAAAGGTGGTGATTTCTTAAAATCTCTTGTTCAGATGGGTAAGTTACAACCCTGTTTATGGGTTGATTAGAAGCAGATGATGAGAAAATGAAAAATCAACAGGCGACAGAAGTTGGAAATTAACTGGGATGTGTTTGATATTCCAATCTCTAGTATTAAGTTAGAAATCAACATATCAACCGGGTCCATCATTTCAACACATTAAAAGTTCATTGAACCATGGGCCTTGCTTATTGAAGACTTCATCACTCATTTGTCACTACAATTCAATTACATAGCTCTATTTTGCCATCCTTGCAATACTAATCTAGTTCATTAACTCTGATTATTTCTAGAGGTCTGATTCCTCCTAGATCCCTACTTCCATTATTTGAGCTTGGAGAAGGAAAAGAAAAGAGGCCTTGTTGGAGAATGTGACTAGAAATTCATATTGAATTCCAGAAAAAAAAATGTTGAGTGGTTTATGTAGACAGTTTTGCTCTTTCTATGATGATCCTCCTTGGATTTACCAAAATATCTTCATTCATTAAAAGTTGCAATAACCTGATCCATTATACAATGATCATTTTGTAGTTTCTCCATCATGTATGATTGTTGATGCTATCGAAGGGACTATGGAAGACCCAAGCCCGAACAAGTACTTGAGTTTTGGTGGCAAATCCAAAACATTAAATGGGGTTTTTTTTTCAAGTGAGTTTTGGAAGAGAACCCAGCTCTGATGGGGGTGCTTACCTCTAAAATCATGTATATAGGGTTGCCCTTGTTGGGCTCTTCTTATCCAAGTTGCTTGAAGGTTTGACTAAACCTAGGTCAATCTTCTATTTAAGCCTTAATACAGGCTAAGGTCATTTCTCAGATTATAATATGTATTTCAAACCAAATTAATTAATCTTAATCAATTAAATTGAATCCAAATAAGAATCAATCGCCACAAATGTAAAGAGACACAAGATTTATACGTGGAAAACCCTATTCGAGAAAAAACCACGGATGGTAGAGACCACCGAAAGCAAAACACTATAAAACGAAGATTACAAGTGAACTAACTAGACCTTTGATGCAATTGAAACTCAATCTAAAGGACTGTGAAGAATTAGAAATTACAACTCAATAAGGACTTGAGTTTTGTTCAAACTAGGAGAATTAGCCAACAAAAATTCTAACACTACTGTAGGGAAATCTCTTTTCGTTCACCTTAAATTCTTGATTTCATTCCTCAAGGATCTCCATAGTTTCAAATGGATGATTAAAATGATAGTTGCTGACTGACTTGAAGTTACCACAAAGTTATCTCATGAAATACTCACAATCAGCGTACTAAAAAAATGAGTCCGAGGCTTTGACTGCAAAACTCATCTTTGAGTTATCTAAGCTATTCAAAATAAACTCCCCTCCAACTACATGTGATATTCTTAAATGCTACCACAAGAGGAGTGGGGCCCACCATAGATATGACCATTTGATAAAAGAAGTTGATGAGACAATCTTAATGCATAATTCGTCTATCACCTTTTTTTATTTTATTTTATCAAAAGGTCAATCTTGTAGTGGGACCAATTCTTACTGAGATAAAGTTTAGGGATAACATATATATATATATATATATATATTTCAAAGGGTTTTATTTTGAACCAAGTTGGATTTGCAGTAGGTGGGTCCCACTCGGAGTTCGATTCCTTCACAGCCTAAGAGGAACCAAACTCTTTAAAAACTGAACCGGGCAATCAAATTGGGTTTGATCTGCACTGGTACCTTCAACAATCTAAAGAGGCAAAGCTGGTGGTCAAACCTGTTGGAACCACAATTACTTATTTTAGAATAATTGTTTTGTTGCATTGTTAGTTTCTACGTCACGGTTCAACTAGATTGCAGCAGATGACCAAACTTATTTGGACGAACTGATCAACCAGCTCTCCAACTCCAGTCATATTTTTAAAACATTGCTCACAAGAAACCACACTAATATAGATGGCATGGCTGACCCAAAACACCCTCTTTTTTAGTCCACTAATATATGAAGTCTAGTCCTGTAATCCATGCACGGATGAAGTGACCATGTAATGAGTAAGAAGGTGAAGACCCAGTGACCAAAGGGAAGAGGTAAGAGTTTCAGTTCATGTCTCCTAAAATGAATGATGGCAGTGGAGACTAGGGACCTAACACACACACACACACAGAGAGAGAGAGAGAGAGATAATATCCACTTGACGAATGCCCTCGCATATTTACAAAATGAATGTTTGGAATTTGGAAGATTCCTCATCCCATTCTTGTTTAATGATCCAGGACACGTGAAGCTGTTGTTGTTTATATGACCATTTTCCTGTATATGCTTCATAAAGCAGTGTTCTTAAGAAATGAAAGTGAGGTGTCCTGCACTGAGAACCCCAACTAAGCAGAGACCTGTACAAGGTCCATGTGTCACTTCAATCTCCATCCCTCTCTTTCTCTCTCTAAATAATAGAGAAAAACATATCAGGCTCATATTGATAGGAGATGAGATAAGAGATCTCAAAAATCATAGAGAAATGTAGAGAAGTGGATCACACTCATTATGGAGAGGAAATGGGATGGTATCTAGTCTTGAGGTTTGTATTTTTGCAGGGAGGGAATTAAAGAGCATGCAAATTGGGCTTTGGGTGGGAGTGATGGAGAATAACTTGAGAAACGGACGGACAAAGTTACAACCCCAGTAAGTCCAGATGGGTTGGACAATTGGTTAAATGATGATGGATGCTGCTTGGTGGTGCAATTGAATGAGACCCCATATGAAAAATGCAACTTCAAGTCAGACTGACATAACTAATTGGTTGCACCCTAACACATTGTGTTGTAAGGAAATATCACTAATGGCTACTTAAGGTATGTTATTATACTGTCGAATCGAGAAACAAATTGTATTGAGAATCGAGTTTTTTTTTTTTTTTTTTCCAAGGGCTTGTGCGTATCTGCATTAAAATAGATAGGGACTCAATGCATAGGATTTTTTTTTTAAGTGGTTAAAAATGAAGATCAATAGTGAATTTTCAAAACATTTAGTAACCTTCTCTTTTAGGAAAACAGAATCAAAGGAAGTTAGAAACTGAATATACCTCGCTTTTTGTCTTCATTTTTAACCACTTGAAAAAATTTATTATATATATTGAGTTCCTATATGTTTTCATGCAAACAAGGAGGCTCTAATAGAAGTTTAGCTCTAATAGAAGAATCCACATCCGGCAATAAAAGGATATGAATTGAGGAGAGAAGGTTGCCCTTGTGTTGATGCATTTATTAAGGAGGTCACATGATTTCTTAAAATATAACATTCTTCTTGGAAATGATCCTCCGGCTAGTAGTTGAACAGATGAGACACACTTATTCGGCCATAATAGTTCAAATTTGAGGTTTCCAATCCCCAGCCATGAACATGGACAGCCCACTCTTAAAAGTAGACATCATGGCCTATGCATCAGCACAATATAGCGACAGTAATGGGCCAGGCAACTCACCCCAACCCACACTTATTAGGGATAGACATGGTAATATACAAGTGAAACCCACTAAAAAGGCCTTATATGTAGAGTTTCAAAATCCCGACTCCTCAAGAAGAGCATCTAGATATAAATATTATTTTGGATTTTGGTCTAATGCACTCTTCTCATCTCATATCCTACAGATAAGCAAAAACTTCATCTATGGGAGTTTTCGCACGTGGATAGTGTGGGATTTTTACTCTTATCGGTTACAAAAATGACACTCCTCTGTATTAAAGGCACTAACCAAAAATCCAATACAGATATGTATAGGGGCAGACCTAAGTGTTATAATCGCACCCGTGAGATTCAGGAAATTCCTTAAATAATATATTAAAAAATTATATTTCATTATTTAACTTCTTAACTTGACTATTGCCCGGACATCTCAAACGAAAATCCTGACATGCCATTAGATCTCTAGGAGAAAACTCCCCTTAAAATCTGTGATGCATGGATACTTCAAAATGAGCAACGTATCGTGTCGTATCGTATCCGATACCTCGCTTTTTACATATAAAACCCGTGTCCCTACCATGTCTATGGCGTGTCCCTGCCGTATCAGTGCCGTATCTGGGTATCATAGCTTCAAATATATACTAACAAACATATCTTTTCTAACCAATTTCGTTTCATTTCCTTCTAACACTATACTTCACCGGCCAGTGAGCAAGTGCTTAGACCCGGCCCACTGGGAAGTCTGGCTGGGGTCACTGCAACACAAATACACAATGATGGTTTTGGACCCAGTAAGGCCAGGCCACAGCAATGGCCAAGTACAAGATTATGTTTTTTCTCTATTCTCTTAATTTAAAGGGTTTAGGGTAGAGAGAGTTGCTTTCACATGGAGAGTGACCTTCTGACTTACCATAAGCTCACTTGCTCCAGATGCAAAACTGAAACTGAAACTGAAAATACAGATCTCAAAATGATTCATGTCTGTAGCTTTTGTCTTTTCTCTCCCTGGCCTTTCAAGTTAGAAATGGGGAATGAAAGCTGGAAATGCTCACTCATATATCCGTCTCCAAGCTTTATCTCAGACAATAAATGGGAGTGAGTAAGAGTGCCAAAGATCATATTATCAAAAATCTAATTTATGGGTTAGTAGAAAAGTGGATCAATTGGGTAGGGCTTGAGTCCTAATCTACATCAAACTCTTCTATTCAGGCAAAAAATTTAGTCAGGCCTTGCCCATTTAGTATATTTAAGTTATAGAGCGCGCGCGTGCACACACACACATTTTTTTGGACCTCATAGGAATAAGATCTAATTGGACCAAGCTGACCCTAGATATGATGGACAAGGACCAAGCATTTGTTGAAGGCCCATTTTGTTACTTGGCATTGAATTCCTATGAATTTATATTAACTGGAGTCTTATGGAAGAACCCATACCAGGGTAAGGGATTAGATATGGACTGGGTTAGGCCTCTGTATCAAGGGCTGAGCAATTGTGACAGGCCTGTTCTATCATTGACATTAACAGGCCAGTTCTAACTTTCTTTGAATCTCGGTAAGACCAAGCAAAAAACGCTTGACCCATCCCACACTAAACCCATCCGAAAGGAAAGCCCATCAGTTCATTATATCTAGAGCTAGTGGGGCCCACTCGTTTGGACTTGTAGGGCCTTTTTTGGGCGATCGAACCAAGTGGACCCCCTTAGCCCATTTGACCTGGCCCCATGAAGTCCTGATCATGCATGCATCCTCATATCTATTTTCCAAATTGGATGAATCAATAAGTTGCATAGCAGTTCAACAAGACATAAAAAACTGTTCATATGAGTAAAACAGGTATCTTCCTTTACTATGAATGTTGATGCCCATTAAGAGAAAAGAGTAGGTGAAAGAAGACATGGATGGAGGTATAATAAAAATAAATACGAAGAAGTGCAACTTATATGTAGATTTGGGATTTTTTATTGTAACTTCGTAAGAGACTGATCTTGTTACATATTGCTTAACAGTGCTAAAGTGGCTAAGAAATACAAGCAAATTAGCAAACTACAGTTATAAATGAAAGGGAAACTTACCATTGATTTTGAACTCAAAAGAAAAGAGTAGGGCATGACCTGCAACCTTTGTAAAAACTTGACCTAGGATAAACTAGAAGGATTCATAAAGCTGATCCCAACATAATGATAAGATTGCCCGGAGTTAAAGTTCAGGGCTAAAGACATGAGTATTGTATATAAGTTGAAGTAAAAAAAAAAAAAAAAAAAGGAGGTCAAGATTGCCTATGGGGCCCAGTCCATTTGAAAAGTGAGGTTAATAAACATGCAGGTGTTGGGAGAAGATTTCATGGACACATAATCATGAAGAACTGTATCAATCTCTCTTTGGCCCTATCCGAATCAACTACATATGATAACCACAAGACAAATTGTCCTTTTCTGTCATGGGAATATGGGCAGTTTCAACTTTCTTTCTAAAGCTTACTGGCCTTCAAATAAAATATTATTGCCCTTGTTGCGTAGCTTAAGTAGCTTGCATTTTATATGTGGGGGGTTGATGTTACAAACACCTCTGCAGTGCAGACATTGAAAATGACAAGAACCGCCTGTGTCTTGAAACGATCGGGATGTCTTTTATTTCCCCCGACTCAAAAATTACTCAAACGGCAAACCACCTATTTGCCTCATCAATACAGATAACTATTACTCTAGTTACTGTTAGGGGAACAGATCTTATTAGGACTATAATTAACAGACAACATGGAAGAATGTTATTCCAGTCATGGGTAGTTTTACACCAAAGTCATGGGTAGTTCAACAAAAAATAAGTGCAACATTAAATTGCTAATGAGAGAGAGAGAGGGGGAGAGAGAGAGATGAAGGAATCAGGGTCTCCTGAGTTGAAAGCTCTCAAGAAGGACCATGTGCCAATCAGAGGCCAACCCAAATCACCTGGAGGCAGGGAACACCTGATTTCTCCCAATTTAGTCTCATAAAACCACCCATTAACCTGCTTGAGCAACACATAGAGGGCAGCAAAAGCAGCCATATGACACTTGAGGAGAGCACCAAAATGGCCAAGAAATCCATGTAGCTGATTCACTGACTGGGTTTTTGGTCTAGCCAAGCAGCAAAATAAATGCTTGAGGTGGGCTTTTTGGGGTTTTAGACCCATGAACATGAAAGAGTAGTGTGGGATCAGAGAGAGTTATAGCCTATAGGCCATCAAAAAAAAAATATTTTTTTGGTAAAATAGGCCATCAATTTGAAGGAAAGCAAAAAAGCCAAGGACCCATGCACCCCAAATGATCCTTTTTACTTCTATATACTTACTGTAAGAAAGAACCATGCCGGCCTAGTTTTATTTGGCTTGTCGTTTAGTCAAAAGCCCAAGCCAAAAGCCTGATTCCCTCCCATGTAAAAAATCTACTCATAAATGGAAATTATCTGTACAGTTTGCAATCCCCCCAAGTAATTCAGCTATCTCCATGTTTCTCTATTAGACTGGTGGATGGAAGTGGAAAACGTGTAGGACATGGCATCCAATACATGGATTGCATATAGCATATATGTTGGGCCCAGGTTTTTGTGGGTGAGATGAAATCTTGCTCCACGAGCCATCAATCAAGTAACTGTGTTCCCACAATTGGTACTTTGGGTGTTGCAATCTTTGCAGCTTGGAACCTTGACAGAGATGACTGAATAACCAGAGCTGCTGTAATGTTGGAGAATGGCTATTTTACTTTGTGAGAGAGAGAGAGAGAGAGAGAGAGAGAGAGAGAGAGAGAGAGAGAGAGAGAGAGAAGTCACACCTCAGAAATTCATCCCATATTAACCACTGGTCAGTGTAATATTGAAAGAAAGTCATGAAACAGAGTGTTAAGACATTGACCCCATTTTCTTTCTCAATTGAACAGTGGAGAAAGTCCAAGCCCATCAGAGTCTGGCATGACATGATTTACCTTGGTAAAAATAAAATGGGAGAATGTCATGCATTTTTCTTTGGTTGAGAGGTTGGATTAAATAAAGTTAGAAAGAATGAGAAATAGGAAAGTAAAGTAGACAATTCCTTGATTATGTTGATTACCAAGTGTTATAATCTCTTGATTAAAGGGATGAAGGCTATAAGAAAGTGTAATGTACATTGTGACATTGTCATTAATCCGATATGCAGTTGACTATTGGCATGTTTACATCTTGTAAATGACTTTAAAGTAGTAGAAAAAGAGACCTTGTTACCTGCCTACTGAAATGAAGTGGGGGTTGGTCATTCATTTGTGTTTGAAAAGTGAGTCAAGAGAGCCTATGATTTTAGGAAGACAGTAAGAAGCACACTAACTTCATTTGGCAATGACAACGTTACCACATTCCCATTTCAATCATGCCATGATGATCAAATGAACAAAAGAAAGTCATGGGATTAGATTTGCTAGCAAGGATTTCATTCAAGTCTTAACTCAAGGATTAAAATAGAGACAAAGTGACATTCCACCACAAAATTTTTTTTTTTTTTGAGGCCTTGGGACCTTTGAACCAATAAGAGTTTCTAATTGCTTCTTATTTTTCTAATCTTTTTCTTTGGAGTTTTACAATCATAAAAATAAAGTTAGTGGGGATGGTTCTAGATGGACAAAATCCTCAGGATTATATGTCATCTTTGACCCACGATTTCAGTTCCACTGAATTTCATAAAGTTGAATGTGGTAAGTGGTAAAATTGTATGGCTTGAATGTGACGGGACTCATGTTGGATTAGGCGGTTCGCTTGAGTCAAAGTTTATATCTAAAATAGTCTTACATCTGTTAATGAATCGGATTTGGGTCCTACTGAGGCTCAAATTCAGATTTGAACTTGTGGGAGCACATGTAACTCGCGTGGCATATTATTTTCTTCTAGTCAAGTGAAGTCTGATTTTTTTTAGTGAAGTAGACTTCTAAGTGCGACTCCTTGAAAATTGTTTATCTACGGGAGTTGGAATGGAAACCATTTGGATGATTATCTAGAAGATCCAAGCATTTGCAGCTAGTTTGTAAGATCTTCCACGGCCTGAACGTTCAAAGATATTTGAAATGGGGCCAATGTTTACCCCATCTGAGACTAGCAACAAGCCCCACCAAAGATGGGGATTTCTTAGAATCTCCTGATCAGATGTGTAATTTACAACCCTGTTTATGGGTTGATTAGAAGCAGCTGATGGGAAAATGAAAAATCAACACGTGATAGAAGTTGGAAACTGCGATGTGTTTGATCTTCTAATCTCTAGTATTACTTTCTAATCTAGATCATTAACTTTGATTCTTTGTAGAGGTCTGATTCCTTCTAGATCCCTTCTTCCATTATCTGAGCTTGGAGAAGGAAAAGATAAGAGGCCTTCACGGAGAATGTGATTAGAAGTTCATATTGAAGTCCAGAGAAAAAAAAAATGTCGAGTGGTTTATGTAATCAGTTTTGCTCTTTCTATATATGATGATCCACCTTGGATTTACCCAATATATTTGGACTTCATGTATTGAAAGTCTCAATTACCTGACCCATTATACTAAGATCAATTCATAATTTCTCCTTCATGTGTATGATTATTTATGCTATGGAGGGGCCTATGACGGACTTAGGATCTTCATTTGAGGGAGGCGGACCCTAACCCTTTGGTGGGGGGGGGGTGGTGGGGGTTGGGGGGGGGGGGGTGTTTGTGTTGTGGATTTTCATTTGAGCCTAGAGCCTAGAGGTTTGGCGGCGGGGGCAGAATTCCATTTGATGAGTTTTAGAAGCTAACCCAGGTCTAATAGGGGCAACTGCCTCCAAAACCATGTATAAAAGGGTAGCCCCTGCCTATCTCTATTTGGACTCTTCTTATCCATGCTGCTGGAGAATTATCTTGTTGTTTAGCTTAAATTCTTGATTTCATGCCTAAGAGAACTCCATAATTTCAGATGGATGATTAAAATGATAGTGGATGACTTGAAGTTACCACAAAGTTGTTTCATGAAAGACTAACAAGCGGTGTTCTAAAAATGAGTCCTGATTGTTTGAGGCTTTGACCTGAGAAATTATTCTTGAGTTATCTAAGCTGCTCAAAATGAACTCCCGTCCAATTATATGCGACATTCCAAAATGTGACCAAAATGTGATTGAATGAACTGACCAACCAGCTCTCCAACTCCAGTCATATTTTTAAAACTTATAAGGGACGGGCGTGGTAATATATATGCAGAATTTTCATCTATGGGAGTTCCAAAATTTTCATCTATGGGAGTTTTGCATGAGGACAGTATGGGATTTTCATTCTTTACAGTTACAAAAATGATGCTCCTCTGTTTTAAAGGCACTGACCGAAAACCCAATACAGATCTGTTACATCTGTAGGAGAAAACTCCCACTTCAAATATATACTAACAAATTCATTTCCTTCTAACACTTTACTTCACCGCCCAGTGAGCAAGTGCTTAGACCCAACCCACTGGGAAGTCTGGCTGGGGTCACTGCAACACAACAATGGTTTTGGACCCAATAAGGCTAGGCCACAGCAATGGGCAAGTACAAGAGTATGCTTTGTCTCCATTCTCTTAATTTATAGGGTTTAGGGTAGAGAGAGTTGCTTTGACATGGAGAGTGAGACCTTCTGACTTAGCATAAGCTCACTTGCTCCAGATGCAAAACTGAAACTGAAAGTACAGATCTATCTCAAAATGATTCATGTTTGTAGCTTTTGTCTTCTGGCCTAATATTTAAATGGGCTAGGAATGGGCCTATAAATGCTAAGGGTACTGGTCATGAGTGATTCTTTCAATGGAAGACCCAGGTACCCAACCATTAGCCTGTTAGCAGTTCAACCAGTTATATTTAACACAAAGATGATGTATCATCATCATCATAATCAAAGCCTTGTCTCCAATATGTTGGAGTGGGCTATGTGAATTCTATTTCTCCATGCGAATCTATCCCGAGCCAAACCCTCAGATAGTTTACATTTTTTTAGATTCAATCTTCTTACTTTCCATCCACATCCTCTTCAGCCCACTCCTTTTCCTTGGTGGGCCATCAACCAATATACAAGACTTTTCCTTACCGGCGTCGTCGTTGGCCTGCTTTGGACATGTCCAAACCATCACAAACGGATTTCTCTTATTTTTTCTCACTTATTTTATCACCGATAAATATATCTATATTGTAAAATGGATTGGGTCTACACATAACTTTCAGAGCCTTGGTCAGAATTTCGACCTGAGAAATTAATGGGCTGGGAATCTTTAGCCACAACTAACCCAGCCCAAAAACCCCTAGGCAAGGTTTTTCTTCCGCTGTATACTACAAAATGGAATCAAAGCAACAGCTATGGTCTTACTCTCTCCAAAGATCATATTATCAAAAATTTCATTGATGGGTCAGTAGAAAAGATGATCAATTGGGCCGGGCTTTTGTCCCAATCTACATCAAACTCTTCTCTCATTGACATTAACAGGCCCAGCTCTAACTTTTTTTGAATTCGGGTGAGACCAAACAAAATAACCGGGCAAACTTTTGGCCCATCCCACACTAAGCCCATCCCAAAGGAAAGCCCATCAGTTCATTATATCAAGAGCTATTGGGGCCCACTCGGTTGGACTTGTAGGGCCTTTCTTGGGCCCTTGAACCAAGTGGACCCCCTTAGCCCATTTGACTTGGCCACACGAAGTCCTGATCAGGCATCCTCATACCTATTTTCCAAATTGGATAAAATATTTTGAACACCATCATCTGGAAACCCTCTATATCAAGTAGTTGCATAGCAGTCAACAAGACAAACACCTGTTCATATGAGTTGAATAGGTATCTTTTTTTACTATGAATGCTTATGGCCAAGTAAGGGAGAGAGATATAGGTCAAAGAGGATGTTGATGAAGGTAATAAAAATAATAATGAAGAAGTACAACTTATATGAGGATTTGACTTAAGATAGATCAAAATGAAGAAATAGAATTCATATAGTTGATCCTCTTTGATGATGGTGATGATGATATATCTTCATTTAAAATAAGTTGGCAGTAGTATTAAGGGATTTTTTTTTACGAAAAAATTAAGCTTAAATAATAATTAAACGGTTCTATAAAGAAAAATCATAAAATGATAATATAATTGTTAGTACATGTTTTTTTGACCAGATTATCCCAGTTGACAACATCTCGGCAACCTCTTGCAACTTTTTTTTTTCCTTTTTCTTTGACTTTTCTTCTTCTTTGATGGTTTTTATATATGATTGTCTTAAGTTTTGAGGGGATGATACTAAGATTTGGTGGAAGATGAATATACATTTCAAGTAATAAATGAAGAAAAATAAAAAGGATGTGATGAATGCATCAAAGAAAAATGGTTTGACAAGTTTTTCACAAATCATATAATAAAGTGTGTTCAATCAGTCCACTGTCAAATCCATTCTTAAAGCTGGTTCAAAGATTCCAGATTAACAAAACAAAAACCATTATCGGGATCTAAAACTCCATGCAAATAATACAATACTTAGGAGAAAACCTCACATTCACTATCTTGCCCAACATGGCTCCCTACATATTGCTCATTGACATCAAAACTTATAAAATTCCCCTAATGGCTTCAAACTCTAAATGTTCACAAAATGATGTCTAAATTCATTCCTCCAAGTCTCACTTGAAGCCAGCGTCAAATTGAGAGAAAATCCTTATTTAGGCATTTCACCGAACACCTTACACTCCAAATTTAAACTCTTAAAACTCATGTGAAGGGGGTGACAAATGTGTATAAACAAAGCATGAGACTCACATACCTCTGGAAGATTGCCGGAACACTACTGGGACACAAAACGTAGTGATTTTCATAACCCTTTCCATCACCAGGTAGAAGAAGATGGAGCATAATATCGTTTTTTTTTTTTTTTTTACAATAAAGGTTGACGATATTGTCAACTGAGTTGATGATATCGTCCCTAAAAACGTACACACAATTATTTTGTCATTTTATAGTTTTTCTTCATAAAATCATTTAATTAAAACTTAAAATTTTTTTTCCATAAAAATCCCTAGTATTATTGTGAGAAATAACACAATAATGCATTGGACGAGGATGATGACGATCATTAATTAAGCACAAAACAATTTTGACAACATTACCTATCATACCATTATTGTTCAATAATTCAATTCAAACTCAACACGAAAAAGAACTCAATAAATACGAGAAAAGTCCTACGGTCTTTGGAAACACCTGCAATAGTGCATGCGATTGTGATGCCTATTTGATTGTATAGCCCCTGATCTAATAGGATCTAATAGGATAATCACTATTTATGCTTATTTTGGTGACTAAAAACTAGTTATTTTCAAAAGAGTTTGTATAGCTGACTCTAATTTCATAATTTAAGAAATATATATATTTTATTTGCTATGATAAATACTCACACATCCACATTCACACCCTACCCACGTTTCTCACCATCAACACTATCATTATCTTGGGTTGCCCCACCACCGAACTACAAGTGGATTGACTCATGGTGCACAACCATAATTAAATGAGCAACCTAAAAATACCATTTCAATCTGGGTGAAGATTATTGGTGGATTAATTCTATCTAAAACATATATAATTAGCTACAATGATGTCGATCGTTTTTTTTTTTTTTTTTTTTCACATGTCATCAATCTAATGGAATGTACTGTAATCGGAATGAATGTTTTAATGAATTCCAATGGAGATGGGGACTTACATGTATTATGAGTAGTTTGATTCATCATAAACGGGAATACTAGATGGAACATGAAAAGAGTGGAGGACAAAATTAGTTTGCTTCTTAAAATTGCCAAGTCAAGGCCATCTCTTAATCACTAATGACACAACTGAAACATGAAAATCAGAAATTTGGCATGTCACAAGTTGAATTATCATAGAGAAAATGATTCTTTTTTTTTTTTAATTTGTATTTATATCTGCACCTAGTCTCTTAGTATTCAGATACTATGATCGAACTCAACAATTTATGCTCAAGCCATTAAAATGGCGTTGTATGATGCATCAAAGTCAAGATACATGGGCTTGAAAAATCTCTCTCCATGCCCAAGATAAAGATAAGATCAAGTTAATGTGATCAAGTTGTACAAATTATACAGATCAGCCACAATAACAAACGTAATGCATTTGTACAAATACAAATTCGATCCAAACTTCTATACACGGAGTGTAAAATCAATGTTTCCTGCTAGAAAATATAACACACCAACTTTATCATCCCATCAGCTGGTCTACATCAAAACAAAGAATAGACTGAAAAGGGTCTAATCTGAAGAAACTGAGGGTTGTTTATGTGGAGGAGAATGATATATCCACATGCTCTACTTTGACTACTTGAATCATTGAAATTCTATTCCAATATCTTGTACACCAGATAAATTGCACACTCTAGCCCATACAACCATCATCACGGCTTTTCACCTAGTGGAGTACGTCTGCAAGAGTGGTGGAGCAGGATCTTAAATTTTAATTCTCACGATCCACATAGCGGAAACCTTATAGTAAAAGTGAAAGAGTGGTGGAGTAGGATCTTAAATTTTAATCCTCACGATCCACATAGCGGAAACCCTGTAGTAAAAGTGAAAATTAGAAATCCTATATAAATTTCCCATATAAGAAAATCATTGAATCAAACAAATCGATCGATGAAAGAAAATAATCAATTAGGGCCTCTTTGTTTACATTAGATTACATAGGAAATGAATACAAAGCAATTTCATGCATGTCACATGAGCTCCACCAAGGACTTTTAAAGACGCGAGGGATGAAGATGAAGACGCAGATGGGATCTTGGCATTCCTGGGTATTAAATTACTAGGGTGATAGTTGGATATTCATTTCTCATCTTCCTTTGGTGTATTTTCCACCAAAAGAACCCCAAGGGGTGGGCTGAGTGGTCAGAACCACGGTTCCTCCTCCTTTAGGAGTTAGAGGTCTTGGTATCGACCTCAGATTCCCCCCTCTTCAGGAACTGAAGGTTAAATCTACTTGTGCTACCACCTAGGGGTCATATGGGTTTTGCTTGATTTCTCTCTAGGCTCGGAGAGAATAGTCTAATCCAAAGGGTTGGAAACCCTCTATTAGAAAAAAATAAAAAATAAAAAAAAATCCACCGAAAGGGAGGCTATTTGATAGGCAGTTTTGAATATTCACCTTTGGTCTCTATCTTTAACTACTCATGGCATGAATTATCTTAATCTTTATCTTTAACTACTCATTGCATGAATTATCTTAATTCTTATACATTCATTTCCTATGCATTCTAATGCAAACAAAATGGCACTATAACTATGTCTAAACAAAGTTTCCATATTTGACTTTTCCGAGCTTATATTCCACATCAGTAAGTTTTGGTCTTGCCTGAAATGAAGACACCCTTATCAAAACAGTTATTAAATGATTACCCTTTCGACTAAAGATGTTTCCATTAGCTTACTCTTTTTAAAATGTGTTCAATTTTTAATATGAAGTCCATTGGTAAAAATCCTAAATCTCACATGTAACATAGGGGTGTATGTAACATGTTAAGCTCGCAGCAGGGTTCAAGCAACGTACTGTTTTGCTTGACCTGGCTCAGCAATGGGCTCGAGCTAAGAGCTCAACTCATTTGTGGGCTTGATTTGAAATAGGTAGATGTGGATGCGGCCCATTTGATTGATGGCACACTGATGGACTCACTTAGAAGTGTTTGTAAGGCATTTTGGCCATTGCGAGTAGTGTTTGAATTCAATCTAAGTTCAAGGTTTGATTGAGACCAAGCCTATTTAATCTTACTAATCAAGCCCGACTTGAGCATAAGCCGAGCTCGAGTTGGTCATTACTCATTTTGAGCTTGAGCTAGAGCAATCTGAGTTGAACTCGGCTTGTTTACACTCTATATACTATCATGTTTCATCGAATTAGCTAAAAGCTCGCACATATCCTTATTCAGCAATGATCCAAACCATCAAATCTGAGCTAGACTGGACACATCTATGATTCATCCAAACCTTTTCGGACGCACCTATCCCCATGATTCTGCAATGATCCAACCATCAGCTACTGGTGGTTAGAGTCAGAATAAAGATGCACCCTATAAGATCATTAAACTTTGAAGCACAGAAATTAAGGATTAAAATAATTTGATGGTTTGGATCATTGCTGAATCATTAAACCATCAAGTGTTGTTAACACATGGGTGCAGCTGCATTCAAGAAAGGCCTTTGATAAGATCTTAAATATAGGATTTTATTATTGAATCTCTTCAACACATGACATGGGGAGTAAATCCACGCATAGATACGAGAGATTTGTAGGGAAGCCCAACCCCAAGTATGGTGGACCGAAAATTCAAGACAACACACTCATATAAAATTGAATTCTATTAATACAATTTATATATGAGCATAGAATATACACATTTTGCACTTGGACTCACCACACAGTAGGGCTGTCAATTTTGTCGTGTTAAAGAATTCGGGTTACGAATTAACGAATTTGGGTTAAAATCACCTCAACCCGTACCCGACCCGTTAACTTAACGGGTTACCCGACCCAACCGGTTAACCCGTTAAGTAATTAAGTCATTTCGAAATTTAAAAAAAAATTATACAAAAATAGAAAAAGAAAAATATATAAGCCATATGAAACTATAAGTGAGGATCTCAAGTGGATCCTACCTAAAAACCCACTATAAAAAAATAAATTTTAATTTCTTTTTTTATGAATATAAATTAATTTATTTACATTTAGGGAGTAAAAAAAAAATTAACGGGTCAAGCGGGTTGTTAACGGGTTACTTGTTTAATTCATACCTAACCCATTAACTTAACGTGTTAACGGATTTGACCTATTAACGATCCGAACTCATTAAGAGCTAACCCAAACTCATTAATATCGTGTGCGTTCGTGTCGTATTAAGAGACGCCCGTACCACACAGGACAACACACTACACAACACTAGACACTACACATCTATGTGCACTCACTCACTTCACGGTACACACTTTGCTTGCACCAGCAATCTGTGCTTGTACACCTCCCTAGCACTTAGACATATGGAGCACCACACCTCTATTTATAGGCTACATGTAGGTCGGTGGATATGAGTTGTGGATGTGGAGAGGTCCACGTGTGCCACTATTATCCATTCATCAATGTTAGTTTCATGAGGCTTCAGGAAGTTGGGACTTGGGAGTGGAAAGTAGAAAGTAGAAAGTGATGTTGTAACATGAAGCATCAAAGTGTGCAGTGTGCAGATACTTACATGGAATGGGCTGCAAAATGAGGCAGTGTGGGTGAGGCTTCTAGATCCATTCTATGAGTAGGTTGGAATCGATTTTTCTAGAAGCATATAGATAAAGGAAATATTCAAGTGAGAACTCTCGTTTATTATATGAGAATTTTTTTACGGGACCCAATTAACAACTCATCCAAACCTAGCAATCAATAGGGAACCTCCTGATGGTCACTATTTTCAAGGTTTGGCACACATCCGAATGGACTGAATCGTTGGATCGAGGATTGAATATTTTTTTTTGAATATGAAGCCATTAAACTTGTGGGCTAATGAAGGGTTTAGGAACATGGGTTTGGGATCAAATTTGAACTTGGGGTGGCCTTACATAGATCTTTCTAACAACCCTGGCCCCATCCCCAAATGAAACCCACAATTAAGCCCTATAAAAAAATTCTTATATAATATATGAGAACTAGTTACCACCTTATTATTAGTGATAGGTAAATGAGGGGATAAGAGACATTGTTGCTAACAAGATTTGAGAGAGAGAGAGAGAGAGAGAGAGAGAGAGTTTTGTGAGTGGAAACGAGTGGAGAGGAGCATTGTTTCCATCAATTCCCAATCGCCAGACTCGCCCTTTAGCCAACGTTTCTATCAGGTTTCGTATGGGGCAGTATGCCAAGACACGTGGAATGTCCATTCACCGTTCAATCAATCAATAATTAGATCATGTATATTAGTGCCACGTGGAATCAAACCAGGTTCGCCAATGAATCCGACACGTGTGCAGACTAAAGTTTAAAACGGTCTGTAAAGTGCCAAATGTGAGTTTTCGTAGCAGGTCATGTCCATGGAGGACACATGTGGATCTTAGTTGATCTCTCTCTTTCTCTCTCTCTCTCTCATTTTGATGAAAGTGTAGCGCATGCAGTATATATATGTATAAAACTTTGTCAAGACTCCACTGAGTTTTTGAATTGACTGAACCCAATTGCAATATAGAGATGAGTCAACTCTTGCTTTTCAAAACTTTAATTTGATTTGCATCACATATAACATTTAAACCGAAGATTACTTAGATAAAGCATCGATCATTTCAAAGCTTCATATTCCAAAATAATTAATCTAGTGGCTACATGATCTTCTCAAAATGCTCTACGAATATGTGGGCATTGTTTTTCCCTCTCAAATATATATATATACATTTATATATACATGGATCTCATTTCTTTATAACACTATTTATTTTGCCTTTTAGCAGGCTTTGGCCCATTGGAGTTTGTTTTATTCAAATGTGTAAACAGATGCTGCCTTAAAAAAGGCATCTAATACTTCAATAATTTAGAGAAAAACATAGCCAAATTGGTTGAACCAATGAAGCTTCTCAAAAGATGCTTGGAGAGATTGAGAGAGTATATGTTTCCCTAACCGAAGCATAATCCTCAACGAATTACAAGGTTCTTGATTTGGATGGTCAGGATTCGTCCTTGACAAGATCATACCTCAAACGCATCCAATGCTTCAATAATTTAGGATGCCATAATAAGCAATTGGAGGAATGAAGGTTGAAGATGCTCTAAAAAACTCTCTTTAAGCTGTGATAATGCAAGAGTATCTAATTAAAGTCTAGTAACAAGACATGATATTAACACATGCACGTTATGTCTTCCATGGTGCTTTAATGGGCATGGATTTTCTTTCCAATTTGGTCCCCACTTGGGTTGGTTTGTGGGGGCACACTACTTCATCAGGGGACACCCACAAAACCATATTCACTAGTCTGGATCCTTTGATGCTGGGAATTATAAAAATCATATCATGACTAGGCCTACAAATCCTGTAAATTCTAATTAACATCAGTGGATTCAGACTCTATTCATGAAAACAAAGATCAAACGATTATATCTTCTGATCAGATGGAAGATCATTTGATCGATTCTCCAATCTACTATTTATCCATTAAAAGTGGGTCCAAATGGATTGTTAGGATCCTCTGATCAATACAATTAGTTGGGGTACCACCCATTTGTGCAACTCACCAAAACCCAAAATGATAATTCCAATGAAATGCCAGATAAGAAATCATATGGACCAAGTAAGAAAGCATCCATCTTACCCAAAAAAAAAGTAGTAAATAAAAATAAAAATTCAGACAGAGTGCCTGCTTCCTAGAATATAGATATTAAATTCTCAAAAGTATATGTTTCCCTCCTTGCTTCAGAATGGTAGATCTCAGGGAAGATTTCATATCCATCGACATGCGCATTAGTGGCTGAATTCCACCATCGATCTATCTCTTTCAACATGGACAGTACAAATGGAAATAAAATGACTTTGGTTTCGACTTTAATGACCAGATGAACCCACTAAATTTGGCTTCATTCAGGGAGGGTTTGTACTAACCTCCTGAATCATGTGGAGCCAAAATCCCCAAAACATATATAGAAAAGATGGGCCCTGTGTTTAGTGTTATATGAGATCACATTCTTACCTCTTAAATAATAATAATTTTCATTTATCTAAGTTGCGAGTAGGGCAAGTGTTGTAATCATCGTCACTTTTTGAATATTATTATTCTTAGTACTACTATTACTATTATTATATGCTATAATCCACCATTGTAGAGAAAAAGAACACCATTGTAAAAGTTCATCACCTCAAAATCAAGAATCTTATGTTTAATATGTGCTTGAGTTTGAATTGAACTCATCACCTCAAAATTGGTACCTTAGGTCATCTCAGTTAGGTTATTGTTCCGAAACAGAAGAATATTCGTATCTTATAATTCTGTATTCTATATTCTATTATTATTATTATTTTGATTTGGTACATACCCACATATACACTAACCAAGTACATATCCAGCGGACCAAGGGATCGAACCCTGATTATATTTTGCAGAAACTTATCACAACTTTAAAAGGAAAAAAAAAAAAATATATCATCAGAGAAACAATATCATATGCTACTTCTATTATTATTTTTTTGGTAAAAATCCTTTTAATTCTTATAACCATGGAAAAGAGCAAGTTGCCCAAAAGAATTACCGATCCTTATCGATAGTAAAATGTCAACAATAGATGGGTCTATAATTTCAATTAGTAATCATATAACGTTGCAAAATGTTATTTTGCATATGTGGGAAGTGGGATTGCACAGAACCATACTAAGTTGCAATGAATTATCTGGGGACTGTCTTCATACAAAAGATCTTAGAGCCTATTCATTGAATAGATCGAATGGATAGTAATTCATATACGAAGTGGTTTAAAATTAAAGAAGATTGAATGTAAATATTCAAACACGGGCATCAAGTAATGTTTCCTTTTATGGGAAATAGAACAAGGGAACATAAGAATGAGAATCAATATCCATCCATTACGCTTTTGCCATCAAGTCAACGTCTCATTTACATTACCTCATATTTTTCCTGCCTCACCTCAGTAATAATCTTAAAGATAAGCTCATTTAACTATAAACTTCTATGTATTCTATATAAATAAATAGTCCCAGGTATCCAAACTACTGATCAAAATTTTGGAGGGCTGGCGCACCTTGACAAGCAACCAATCAGACAATTCTAACGTGCCAATTGGTCAAGAATGCTAGCCCTGTCGCGGATGGTGACGTGGGCCTTGTATGCCGTCTTCCATTGCCGGAAACTGACACATCGAGGTCGACGTTATTCTTGCTTAGTGGGATCTGACATGATTACTCAGATAATCACCATTATGAATTAAACAAAAATAAAAGCAAAGCGAGAGTTCAAAAAAAAAAAAGGAAATCCAAAGTGGAGACATGGGTGTTATTGACTATTGATGATTTAGGTGTGGACCATTAGATCTTCTTTCTACTTATTGTATGATTAAGAGACGTAATGATCCACAAAGGAAGGCATGGGGATTGCTGTTGATAAGTCGTGTATCAGAGGAATACGAGCAGTTGCTTCTCACAACCGCACTTTGTGTGTAATGGGTCATGTGGTCCTAATATTGGAAAGATGATATTGTATTTTGATTGTAAAGTCTTACCTACCACTTGGAAAAAATTTCTTGTTTGCTTGTGGAAACAAGCTCAAATAGACTTTTTCAGGTTCTATATACATTTCTGCATTTCATCATGTACAGGTGACAGATCACAAAAGCCAAGAGAGCAAGCATGACTTTCAGTGACTTTGCAA